>QNTS01000289.1:79903-146064 GCA_003317085.1 Hucho hucho
TGACCAAATACTTATTTTCCACCATAATTTGCAAATAAATTCATTAAAATCCTACAATGTGATTTTCTGGATTTTTTTTCCTCATTTTGTCTGTCATAGTTGAAGTGTACCTATGATGAAAATTACAGGCCTCTCTCATATTTTTAAGTGAGAGAACTTGCACAATTGGTGGCTGACTAAATACTTTTTTTCCCCACTGTATGTATGTATGTATGTATGTATGTATGTATGTATGTATGTATGTATGTATATTTTTTTATAAAGCATTGCATGCATATTAATGCATTTGCGTAGTGGCATAGAACAGTAGAGTAGAGTCACTTACAGAAGTTGCACACATGGGGACATTTTTTAATAGCCTACGGTCCGGGAAAAAAGTGTGCCTTTATAAACTCATTTCATGCAATTCTACATAATTTTACATGACTGGAGACTTTGGCAGAATCTTTTTCAATACCACACAAATGATCAAAATGTAAGGCTACTTTGACACTGACAAACTGAGCTCAATAAAAACAACCTTGACTTGAATCCATCAATAGCCTAGGCCTAGGTGTGTGGAGACACATATTGTAGTATACAATATGAGGAGGAAATTATAATCCTAAAAATGCTTTCCAGTGTTACTGACTCATCCAATGATGTGCAGCTCACTCACTGGTGATGGCCGATGCGCTCGTGCCAAAAGCCTCTCCCTCCCTCTCTCTTTGTAAAACAATATTTGGAAGTTGATTGAATATTTTTGTAGCCTACAGCATAGTCTTCACTTTTCAGCAGGAGCCATTTGCTTTCCAACCTGTGTTTTCCCTCAATTGTATTTGAAATATTGAGAGGTGTCGGATCCTGTTCCGGCAGGATCCGGCTCAAATTAAGCACTGATTAAGTGTAAAATTTGGCACATGCAGTGCATTCGGAAAGTATTCAGACCCCTTGACCTTTTCCATATTTTGGTACATTACAGCCTTATTCTAAAATGGATTAAACCTTTTTTTTTTTTTACTCAGCAAACTACACACAATACCCCATAATGACAAAGCGAAAACAGGTTTTTAGAATTTGGGGTAAATTAATTTAAAAAATAAACTGAAATACCTTATTTACATACCTATTCAGACTCTTTGCTATGAGACTCGAAATTGAGCTCTGGTGCATCCGGTTTCCATTGATCATCATTGAGATGTTTCTACAACTTGGGAGTCCACCTGTGCTAAATTCAATTGATTGGACATGATTTACAAAAGGCACACACCTGTCTATATAAGATCCCACAGTTGACAGTGCATGTCAGTGCAAAAACCAAGCTATGAGGTCGAAGGAATTGTCCGTAGAGCTCCGAGACAGGATTGTGTCGAGGCACAGATCTGGGGAAGGGTACCAAAAACTTTCTGCAGCATTGAAGGTCCCTGAGAACACAGTGGCCTCCATCATTCTTAAATGGAAAAAGTTAAGATCCACCAAGACTCTTCCAAGAGCTGGCTGCCCGGCCAAATTGAGCAATCAGGGGAGAAGGGCCATGGTCAGGGAGGTGACCAAGAACCCAATGGTCACTGACAGAGCTCCAGAGTTCCTCTGTGGAGATGGTAGAATCTTACAGAAGGACAACCATCTCTGCAGCATTCCACTAAATCAGGCCTTGATGGTAGTGGCCAGACGGAAGCCACTCCTCAGTAAAAGGCACATGACAGCCCGCTTGGAGTTTGCCAAAAGGCACCCAAAGGACTCTCAAACCATGAGAAACAAGATTCTCTGGTCTGATGAAACCAAGATTGAACTCTTTGGCCTGAATGCCAAGCGTTACGTCTGGAGGAAACCTCGCACCATCCCTACGGTGAAGCATGGTGGAGTTAGCATGAACGGAGCAAAGTACAGAGATCCTTGATGAAAACCTTCTCCAGAGCACTAAGGACCTCAGACTGGGGTGAAGGTTCACCTTCCAACAGGACAACAACCCTAAGCACACAGCCAAGACAACACAGGAGTGGTTTCAGGAAAAGTCTCTGAATGTCCTTGAGTGGCCCAGCCAGAACCCGGACTTGAACCCGATCGGACATATCTGGAGAGACCTGAAAAAGCTGTGCAACAACGCTCCCCATCCAACCTGACAGAGCTTGAGAGGATCTGCAGAGAAGAATGGGAGAAACTCCCCAAATACAGGAGTGCCAAGCTTGTAGCGTCATACCCAAGAAGACTGGAGGCTGTAATCACTGCCAAAGGTGCTTCAACAAAGTACTGAGTAAAGTGTAAATGTGTTTTTTTTGTTGATACATTTGCAAAAATTTCTAGAAACCTCTTTTTGCTTTGTCATTATGGGGTATTGTGTGTACATTGATGAGGGGGAAAAATGTTTTAAGCCATTTTAGAATAAGGCTGTAACTTAACAAAATGTGGAAAAAGTAAAGGGGTCTACACCAGGGCTGCCCAACCCTGTTCCTAGAGAACAACCGTCCTGTAGGTATTCATTCATTCACTCTATATGTGAATGGAGACTTGTCATCCTTATGTATTTTATTATTTTTTCAGACAGCATTGAACGTAGATATAGGGGTACAGGTAGAGGAGATATAGGGGGACAGGTAGAGGAGATATAGGGGGACAGGTAGAGGAGATATAGGGGGACAGGTAGAGGAGATATAGGGGTCAGGTAGAGGAGATATAGGGGGACAGGTAGAGGAGATATACGGGGACAGGTAGAGGAGATATACAGGGACAGGTAGAGGTGAGACCGCACAAAGGTGTCAGAGCTGGAATTCATACCAATGTCGCTCATGGACAATATGTGCTTGGAAGACTGCAGCACTATCGTTGTGCCACGCTCCCGCACTACACTATATGTCTGATAACAGGTTCTTGTTGCTAGAGAGACGAGGGAGGGAAGAAAGGGGTAACTCACGTGGACAGCACTTCAGCCGGCAGGTCTGTGATGTGGGCGGGGATCTTGCTGCCGGTGAGGAACTGGGCCACTTCGTTACTGAATGTGTTACAGTTCCACTCAAACAGATGGTACTGGTTCCCCCTACAGTGTGTGAGAGAGAGAGGGATGTGAGTGGGGAGAAAGCCAGTGAACGAGGGAAAGAAGCAAAGATAGGGGCAGAGTAAATATAGAGTGGATACAGTGAGGGAGAGTGCGAGAGAGAGAGATAAAAAGATCGTCAGTATCCAACTGCACATCTCCATCCATACCTACAGTACATACATACAGTGCATTTAGAAAGTATTCAGACCCCATTACTTTTTCCGCATTGTTACATTACACCCTTATTCTAAAATTGATTAAATTGTTATTTTTTTCTCTCAATCTACACACAATACCCCATAATGAAAAAGCAAAAGCAGGTTAATTTATTTAGCAAATGTATTAAAAATAAACAAATAAAATATCACATTTACCTAAGTATTCAGACCCTTTACTCAGTACTTTGTTGAAGCACCTTAGGCAGCGATTACAGCCTCGAGTCTTCTTGGGTATGACGCTACAAGCTTGGCACACCTGTATTTGGGAAGTTTCTCCCATTCTTCTCTGCAGATCCTCTCAAGCTCTGTCAGGTTGGATGGGGAGCGTCGTTGCACAGCTATTTTCAGGTCTCTCCAGAGATGTTAGATCGGGTTCAAGTCCGGGCTCTGGCTGGGCCACTCAAGGACATTCAGAGACTTTTCCCGAAGTCACTCCTGTGTTGTCTTGGCTGTGTGCTTAGGGTTGTTGTCCTGTTGGAAGGTTAACCTTCGCCCCAGTCTGAGGTCCTGAGCGCTCTGGAGCAGGTGTTCATCAAGAATCTCTCTGTACTTTGCGCCGTTCATCTTTGCCTAGATCCTGACTAGTCTCCCAGTCCCTGCCGCTGAAAAACATCCACACAGCATGATGCTAACACCACCATGCTTCACCGTAGGGATGGTGCCAGGTTTCCTCCTTTAGGTGACGCTTGGCATTCAAGCCAAAGAGTTCAATCTTGGTAGACAGGTGTGTGCCTTTCCAAATCATTTCCAATCAATCAAATGTACCACAGGTGGACTCCAATCAAGTTGTAGAAACATCTCAAGGATGATCAATGGAAACAGGATGCACCGGAGCTCAATTGCGAGTCTCATAGCGAAGGGTCTGAATACTTATTCAGAGGGGTTGGGATAAATGCGGAAGACATTTCAGTTGAATACATTCAGTTGGACAACTGACTATGTATCCCCCTTTCCCTTATGTAAATAAGGTATTTCAGTTTTTTATTTTTAATAAATTAGCAAACATTTCTAAAAACCTGTTTTTGCTTTGTCATTATGGGGTATTGTGTGTAGTTTGCTAAGTAAAAAAAAAAGAAAGGTTTAATCCATTTTAGAATAAGGTAGTAACGTAACAAAATGTGGAAAAAGTCAAGGGGTCTGAATACTTTCCGAAGGCACTGTACATATTCCCTGTGGAGTTACACCAGGTGCCTCAGCCTCACCTGTACGTGGACTCTCCCAGTGAAGACAGGTACTCCATAAAGATTTCCTCAGTCACTTCTGTGATGCCCAGGTCTATTATGGAGTTGGGTTCTCCCAGGGACGTCCCACCCTGAAACACTCAACAAACACAAACAGCTTAGTCATGTCCCCTGCTTGTTCAGCTGTTCTCCAATGGCCCTGTACTTGCAGCTTTTACTTAGCCCCATGATTAGTTGAGTATCACAACATCTATGTTTGGGGAAACTCTAACTTAGACTTCTGTAGACAACTCAGGTCTAGTTTATTGTAGGAAGGAATAGAATAAAACGTTGTCTTACAGGTGGGCAGTTTGCGATGCCCTCTCCCCCATAGAAGAACTCCTCTCCATGGACAACAATAGCAGTGTGCCTGGGAGGAATATGTTACTGTTTCGTTTCACATAAAGAGGGATTCTCAATTAACAGACTTAAAAACACAGGGGGGAAAATATCCATATCATGACATTCATGTAGCGAATACTCAACATATTTTACAACATCCAGTTATGAAATGATAGGTGTACATAAACTTGACCTTTGTCCTCACTAAAAATAAGAACTTAAATCAAAGAATACATAACTTACTCACCATATTCCATCAAGCTGTTTCCCTGTGAATAGAATAAAATAGTTTATATGTCAATTTTGTGAATTAGAGCAAGGCGTAAATAAGTTCAGCCCATGGGCCTAAATTGCATCCTCAGTCTCTCCTCATCCCTGCTACGAAAAGTCACTTGTATCGAAGTGGCGTGTTTTTTGAGAGTCCCAGCTCTCCCCGCTCTCGCATCACCAAAGATATTTTCTCCTTGTTCCGTGTGGCATCACTTTCCGCGGATAATACAACTTCTATTCCAACCAAAGCTTGTATATACAAGGAATAAAAATATAAACGCAACATGTAAAGTGTTGGTCCCATGTTTCATGAGCTGAAATAAAAGGTCACAGACATTTACCATACTCACAAAAAGCTTATTTCTCTCAAATTTTGTGCACAAATTTGCTTTACATCCATGTTAGTGAGCATTTCTCCTTTGCCAAGATAATCCATCCACCTGACAGTGGGGCATATCAAGAAGCTGATTAAACAGCATGATCATTACACAGGTGCACCTTGTGCGGGGGACAATAAAATGCAGTATCGTCAAAGATCAGCCACCCGGACAGCTGATAAAACTGTGGGTTTGCACAACCAAAGAATGTCAGCACAAACTGTCAGAAACTGTCTCAGGGAAGCTCATTTGCAAGTGCTCAACTTCGATGGCCATTGGCACGCTGGAGAAGTGTGCTCTTCACAGATGAATTCCGGTTTCGACAGCATGTTCCAGTTCCCGCAAATATCCAGCAACTTCGCACAGCCATTGAAAAAGGAGTGGGAGGACATTCCACAGGCCACAATCAACAGCCTGATGAACTCTATGCAAAGGAGATCTATCACACTGTATGAGACAAATGGTGGTCACACTAGATCCTGAATGATTTTCTGATCCACGTCACTACTTTTTGGGGGATGACTTGGCCCGCAGAGTGAAGGAAAAGCAGCCAACAAGTGCTCAGCACATGTGGGAACTCATTCAAGACTGTTGGAAAAGCATTCCAGTTGAAGCTGGTTGAGAGAATGCCAAGAGTGTGAAAAGCTGTCATCAAGGCAAAGGGTGGCCACTTTGAAGAATCTCAAATATAAAATATATTTATTTAACTTTTTTGGTTACTACATGATTCCATGTGTTATTTCATAGTTTTGATGTCTTCACTATTATTCTACAATGTAGAAAATGGTAAAAATAAAGAAAAACCCTGGAATGAGTAAGTGTTCAAACTTTTGACTGGTACAGGCATCTTATGTAATGCCTTATTGATAATATCTGTTGGAAAAAGTATGGATGTTGCCTCACACATACCTGTGGCAAGACATCAGTAGATTAGAATTGATCATATTTATGAAGATTTAAATCTATTATGGAGAGATGTACTGCTTGGATTCTTTACCTACGATATAAAAGGTTTTAAACAATTTTATCTAATTAATATCATTATTCTTCTGGGCAAATTTCATATTCACAAATGTACATTTACAAACAAAAAATTTTTTTTCCTTACCTTACAACAATATTTAACAATATTTTAAGACAATTAAATACTCTACCAACAAAAAAGCTGTTCGAATTATAAATGTGTGTACGTCCCTTAAAGTGGCGATTTTAGCATTTCAATCTTGGTGGGGAAAAAATAAAAAAATATAAAAAAAATAGGATTATGCATGCCAGCAAAGCCACTACACAACACTAAACAATACATGAATTGCACTATAACGTTGACAAACGATGCCAACAAACTGTTATGGCTTACATAAAGCTGTCCCAACACCTTACCACTGCTACACCTGGCTATTAGCGGAGCCTTGTCTGGCAGCGAATATCTCTATTTTTCGTAGCCGTCTATTTACCACCACAAACCAATGCTGCCACTAAGACCTCACTCAATGAGCTGTATAAGGCCATAAGCAAACGCTCATCCAGTAGCGGCGCTCCAAGTGGCCGGGGACTTTAATGCAGGCAAACTTAAATCCGTTTTACCTAATGTCTACCAGCATGTGCAACCAGAGAGAGAGAGAGAAAAAAAAACATCTCTGGACCACCCTTATTCCACACACAGAGACGCATACAAAGCTCTCCCTCACTCTCTATTTGACAAATCTGCCCATAATTCTATCCTCCTGATTGCTGCTTACAAGCAAAAACAAAAGCAGGAAGACCCAGTGACTCGCTCAATTTCAGAAGTGGTCAGATGACACGGATGCTACACTACAGGACTGTTTTGCTAGCACAGACTGGAATATGTTCCGGTATTCATCCAATGGCATTGAGGAGTATACCACCTCAGTCACCGGCTTCATCAATAAGTGCATCGACGACGTTGTCCCAACAGTGACCGTATCCCAACCAGAAGCCATGGATTACAGGCAGCATCCGCACCGAGCTAAGGGCTAGAGCTGCCACTTTCAAGGAGCGGGACACTAACCCGGACGCTTATAAGAAATCCCGCTATGCTCTCAGACGAACCATCAAACAGGCAAAGCGTCAATACAAGACTGAGATTGAATCCTACTACACTGCTTCTGACGCTCGGCGGATGTGGCAGGGCTTGCAAACTATTATGGACTACAAAGGGAAACCCAGCCGCGAGCTGCCCAATGACGCAAACATACCAGACAAACTGAATGCCTTTCATGCTTGTATTGAGGCAGGCAACACTGAAGCATGCATGAGAGCACCAGCTCTTCCGCTCTCTGTAGCCGATGTGAGTATGACCTTTAAACAGGTTAACATTCACAAGACCGCGGGCCCAGACGGATTATCAGGATGTGTACTCAGACCATGCACGGACCAACTGGCAAGTGTCTTCACTGACATTTTCAACCTTTCCCAGACCAAGTCTGTAATACCTACATGTTTCAAGCAGAACACCATAGTCCCAATAACCAAGAAAGCGAAGGTAACCTGCCTAAATGACTACCGCCCGTAGCAATCACGTCGGTAGCCATGAAGTGCTTTGAAAGGCTGGTCATGGCTCACAACACCATCAACCCGGAAACCCTAGACCCACTCAAATTTACATACCGCCCCAACAGATCCACAGATGACACAATCTCAATCGCACTCCACACTGACCTTTCCCACCAGGACAAAAGGAACACCTATGTGAGAATGCTGTTCATTGACTACAGAACAGCGTTCAACACCGTAGTGCCAACAAAGCTCATCACTAATCTAAGGACCCTGGGACTAAACACCTCCCTCTGCAACTGGACCCTGGACTTCCTGACAGGCCGCCCCCAGGAGGTAAGGGTAGGCAACAACACATCTGCCACGCTGATCCTCAACACAGGGGCCCCTCAGGGGTGCGTGCTTAGTCCCCTCCAGTACTCCCTTTTCACCCACGACTGCGTGGCGAAGCACGACTCCAACACCATCATTAAGTTTGCTGACGACAACAGTGGTAGGCCTGATTATCGACAAGACAGCCTATAGGGAGGTCAGAGACCTGGCAGTGTGGTGCCAGGACAATAACCTATCCCTCAACGTGAGCAAGACAAAAGTAGTTGATTGTGGACTACAGGAAAAGAAGGGACGAACACACCCCCATTCACATCGACAGGGCTGTATTGGAGCGGGTCGAGAGTCAAGTTTCTTGGTGTCCACATCACCAACAAACTATCATGGTCCAAACACACCAAGACAGTTGTGAAGAGGGCACGACAAACCTTTTCCCCCTTAAGGAGAATGGGTCGCCAGATCCTCAAAAAGCTAAATTACTGACTGATGTCTTGAGATGTTGCTTCAATATATCCACATAATGCCATCTATTTTGTGAAGTGCACCAGTCCCTCCTGCAGCAAAGCACCCCCACAACATGATGCTGCTTCACGGGTGGGATGGTGTTCTTCGGCTTACAAGCGACCCCCTTTTCCTCCAAACATAACAAAGGTCATTATGGCCAAACAGTTCTATCAGACCAGAGGACATTTCTCCAAAAAGTACGATCTTTGTCCCCATGTGCAGTTGCAAACCGTAGTCTGGCTTTTTTATGGCGGTTTTGGAGCAGTGGCTTCTTCCTTGCTGAACGGCCTTTCAGGTTATGTCGATATAGGACTCGTTTTACTGTGGATATAGATACTTTTGTACCTGTTTCCTCCATCATCTTCACAAGGTCCTTTGCTGTTGTTCTGGGATTGATTTGCACTTTTTGCACCAAAGTACGTTCACCTCTAGGATACAGAATGCGTCTCCTTCCTGAGCGGTATGGCGGCTGCCTGGTCCCATGGTGTTTATACTTGCGTACTATTGTTTGTACAGATGAACGTGGTACCATCAGGCGTTTGGAAATTGCTCCCAAGGATGAACCAGACTTGTGGAGGTCTACAATGTTTTTTCTGAGGTCTTGGCTGATTTCTTTTGATTTTCCCCATGATGTCAAGCAAAGAGACACTGAGTTTGAAGGTATGCCTTGAAATACATCCACAGGTACACCTCCAATTGACTCAAATGATGTCAATTAGCTTCTAAAGCTATGACATCATTTTCTGGAATTTTCCAAGCTGTTTAAAGGCACAGTCAACTTAGCAAATGTAAATTTCTGATCTACTGGAATTGTGATACAGTGAATTATAAGTGAAATAATCTGTCTGTAAACAATTGTTGGAAAGATTACTTGTGTCATGCACAAAGTAGATGTCCTAACCGACTTGCCAAAACTATAGTTTGTTAACAAGAAATTTGTGGAGTGGTTGATGACTCCAACCTAAGTGTATGTAAACTTCCGACTTCAACTGTATAACGTGATTTGACGTCATTTTATTATGACCGTGAGCTATCTTGGATGGGCACTTCTAACATAAAACTCTTTGGCAGCACCCAAGGGGCTTGAATTTCCAAGCTCTCCCCGTAGATTTTGCGGTGACTTAGTGTCCCCATGAGTGACAGAACACTGAGCCAATCACGGTGCAACTAGAGAACATTACCAACCCCTACGCTCCGTATTTTCCACTAACTCCCCCACCACCACAGAAAGCACTGAGCTAGGCTGAAACACCTGCATTTTGGAGCTGCCTTACTCAAGAAAGCAAAAAAAATAACATGTTTGTATGCAGCTTTATTAACTCAATTTAATTTTATTTATTTTTACATTGTTTGCAAACTGATATGTGACACGTATTAATGGCAAAATAACATTCAAAACAGGCACAATTTGCATATATATACCTAAACTCAGTAAAAAAAAAAGAAACGTCCCCTTTTCAGGATCCTGTCTTTCAAAGATATTTCGTAAAAATCCAAATAACTTCACAGTTTTTATTGTAAAGGGGTTAAACACTGTTTCCCATGCTTGTTCAATGAACCATAAACAATTAATGAACATGCACCTGTGGAACAGTCGTTAAGACACTAACAGCTTACAGACGGTAGGCAATAGACGGTAGGCAATTAAGGTCACAGTTATGAAAACTTAGAACACTAAAGAGGCCTTTCTACTGACTCACAGAAAAAACAAAAGAAAGATGCCCAGGGTCCCTGCTCATCTGCGTGAACGTGCCTTAGGCATGCTGCAAGGAGGCATGAGGAGTGCAGATGTGGCCAGGGCAATAAATTGCAATGTCCGTACTGTGAGACGCCTAAGACAGCGCTACAGGGAGACAGGACGGACAGCTGATCGTCATTGCAGTGGCAGACCACGTGTAACAATACCTGCACAGGATCGGTACATCCGAACATCACACCTGCGGGACAGGTACAGGATGGCAACAACAACTGCCCGAGTTACACCAGGAATGCACAATCCCTCCATCAGTGCTCAGACTGTCCGCAATAGGCTGTAAGGCAGGTCCTCAAATCAAATCAAATTTTATTGGTCACATACACACGGTTAGCAGATGTTAATGCGAGTGTAGCGAAATGCTTTTGCTTCTAGTTCTGACCGTGCAGTAATATCTAACAAGTAATCTAACAATTTCACAAAAACTACCTTATACACACAAGTGTAAGGGAATGATCAACAGACATCACTGGCAACGTCGTCGCCTATGGGCACCAACCCACTGTCGCTGGGCCAGACAGGACTGGCAAAAAGTGCTCTTCACTAACGAGTTGCGGTTTTGTCTCACCAGGATGATGGTCGGATTCGCGTTTATCATCGAAAGAATGAGCGTTACACCGAGGCCTATACTCTGGAGCGGATAGATTTGGAGGTGGAGGGTCCGTCGTGGTCTGGGGCGGTGTGTCACAGCATCATCGGACTGAGCTTGTTGTCATTGCAGGCAATCTCAACGCTGTGCATTACAGGGAAGACATCCTCCTCCCTCATGTGGTACCTATCCTGCAGGCTCATCCTGACAGGACCCTCCAGCATGACAATGCCACCAGCCATACTGCTCGTTCTGTGCGTGATTTCCTGCAAGACAGGAATGTCAGTGTTCTGCCATGGCCAGCGAAGAGCCCGGATCTTAATCCCATTGAGCACATCTGGGACCTGTTGGATCGGAGTGTGAGGGCTAGGGCCATTCCCCCCAGAAATGTCTGGGAACTTGCAGGTGCCTTGGTGGAAGAGTGGGGTAACATCTCACAGCAAGAACTGGCAAATCTGGTGCAGTCCACGAGGAGGAGATGCACTGCAGTACTTAATGCAGCTTGTGGCCACACCAGATACTGACTGTTACTTTTGATTTTGACCCCCCCTTTGTTCAGGGACACATTATTCCATTTCTGTTAGTCACGTCTGTGGAACTTGTTCAGTTTATGTCTCAGTTGATGAATCTTGTTATGTTCATACAAATATTTACACATGTTAAGTTTGCTGAAAAAAAACGCAGTTGACAGTGAGAGGATGTTTCTTTTGCTGGGTTTATATAGTTCTTTAGGGCTCTGTCCCACCTGCCCTGAATTACAGGTCGCCACTGGTCCCTTAAGGTCTTTGTGTAATGTGTTATTGTACCCCCTAGCCCAAAATCCTTGGTATGTTATTTATTTATAAACTGGGTGGTTTGAGCCCTGAATGCTGATTGGCTGACTGCCATGGTATATATCAGATTGTATACCACAGGTATGACAAAAATTTATTTTTACTGCTCTAATTACGTTGGTAACCAGTTTCTAATAGCAATAAGGTACCTCGGGGGTTTGTGGTATATGGCCAATATACTACAGCTAAGGGCTGTGTCCATGCATTCTGCCTCCATGATTCTGCCTTGCTTAAGAACAGCCCTTAGCTGTGGTATATTGGCCATATACCACACCCCCTCATGCCTTATTGCTTAAGCGTACTTGTGTTCCCCGTGTACATTTGTATTGATTTATTATTGTTAATAATAAAAAGAAACATTTACAAACTAGTACAACCAAAGCTAGCTAGAAACTTACCTAGCATGAGGGGGCTCAGCTGGCGAGCCATTCCGTTAGACAGGTCGTAAACGTACAGTTTAACAGGATACAAGGTGTAATTTTGATCCATAATTCAGCTTGATGTTAAATCAGTTTTTTTAGTGTTGTTTTGTCTCCAATGTTTACGAGCTGGCTACAATAACGTTAGCTCGTTCTGGTTCGGCTTGGCCTAAAATGGCAAAACACAAATCGCCCGAAATGGCGTATGTCGGGCAAAATAAAAAGTCCGCTGAATTACAACGACTGTCTAATAATTTAGGCAAATTCACGACCATAGTAAGACATTACTTAACAGCTTGCATGCTAATCAGCTGTTTCTGTGTCACTGTCGTTTATCACCACTATGGAGCCGCCGATAGAGGGCGGCTTGAGAACGTTCATAACAATGGCATGACGCGACCGAGTGACGGAGATGCAACCTATGAATACCATAGAAATATACTGAATAAAACGGTGGTCCCCACTCAAGTCAATGGTGGCATAACGGGTGGACTGGCGGCGATTGCGAGTGTACCCATAAACAGCAAAGCAGGAAGTAAATGCAAGACGTGTACCGATCAATCTGTGCTGTGATTTGTTAAATCAACTGACATTACAAAAAGTACATTCCATTGCATGAGTCACATCACTTAGCATCATTTGAATGAACATTCTATATTACCATGGGAATTATTGTATCACAGGTTCGAAGCCTGTTCAGTTCATTATATTTCGATGGCCTATACATATTTCTACATACAGTTTAGAAACCAGCCAATGAATGGATAGAGTGGGACTGGGACCTACATCATCAGCTGATAAAATATTATTAAATGAGTCACACAGGCCACAGGCAAAAATCCATAAAATCGAGAAATATTGTGTTGATTCAAGTGAGCTTTACAATTGATATGACAATATACAGTATGTTTCATAAATGCACAATCAATGCGTCTCCACTTCAATCACACAGTAGATGGCGCTATGCAATTTTAGCTTTACATGAACACACCAACATATTTTTCAACACAGAAAAAGTACAGCGCGTTCAAGTGACAACAGAGCACGCAGATATGGTATGATATCAACATCTGCATCAAGACAAAGCGTGTCGTTAGCTATTCTAATCCGAAACACATTTGTAACACCACACACTCGGTCGCAAGTATGCTTTATTTTTGCTGCAAATGTTAAATGAAAATGTATTGTTATTTTATGGTGATAAATGTCTGCTAAACTAGCTAGCCAAAATACACTTACCCGCCAGGAAGAAGTTGAGCATTGATTGGCCGAAGTCATCATGACCTGCCTTCCAAAATTAATCCGTCTTCAAACAATATATATGCTATTAGCTACCTAATCAGAGTTTTATAACAACCACAATTTTCAAACAATTTTTTCACAAACTTTAATGACCTCTCTCTGTGTCGTGTCATGTCATTTTCCGGGCTCCACCAGAGCCTTCCAGTACATGTGTAGCCTAGTTGGGGACAATGGCAGAGTGGAACGCCTACTACCAGAATGAGGATGAAGATGTGGACGGGGAAGAAGGGGATGAGTTTGGAGGTAGGACAAACATTGATGGCGATTGAATGGATCAGTAACGAATAGTATGGAGTTTAGCATATGTTGTGATGTAAATGAAATCCCTCTCCCCAGTGGACTATAAGAGCACAGGGCGTGACAGCCTGGTGTTTCTGGTGGATGCTTCCAAGGAGATGTTCATCAAGGGGGAGGATAGAGAGCCCTCACCATTTGACATGACCATGCAGGTAGATCTGTTTCTCTTGGGCTGTCTCGAACTCTCTGCTTTCCCTTACAGTTTCCTGTCCTTTCTTCACCACCTTCCCTGCCACTCTCGCTTTCTCTCACATGATCAATATTACTGAACTCTCAGCATCATTAAAAGTGACGTGACCCATGGCTCTTTCCCACTCACCCTCTCTTTATCTCTTCTGTTGTCCTGCTTAGCCCTCTGACAGTGTTGTAATGTATTGTATCTTGTTACGCTCCCTCCCCAGTGTGTCCGCAGCGTGTATACCAGTAAGATCATCAGCAGTGACAAGGACCTGTTGGCTCTAGTGTTCTATGGGACGGAACAGAGCAAGAACCCCAGGAACAGTTTCAAGCATGTCTATGTCTACCATGACCTGGACTCACCTGGTATATTTCCCTGGCTGGCAGTTTGTGTATGTTCTGAAAGGGTCTTGGAGTCTTCTGGAAGCCAAATTAACTTTTGTTATTATGCTCTCTGTGTATCTCAATTTCCAATCTGCTTGTCTTTACTCTTCTTCCTCACCTATCTCTCTGTCTATCCACCTCTTATCTCCTCCACCCATCACTCTCCATCGCTCTTTTGTCCTCTGTCTTGTTCCGTATCCCTTCATCCCTCTCCTTCCATCTCTCTCCCTCACCTCCCTCTCTCCTCTAGGTGCCCGTCGGGTGCAGGATGTGGACGGGCTGCGTGGGGAGAACGGTGCCCAGGTGGCAGATGAGACCATGGGCAGTGGGAAGACCAACCTGGGTGAGGCCCTGTGGTGCTGTTCCAACCTCTACAGCGACGTCAAGTTGCGGCTCTCCCACAAGCGCCTCATGATCTTTACCTGCCGAGACACGCCACACAGGGGCGACAACGATCGTGACCGCCAGGCCCGCACCAAGGCCGGTGACCTTAAAGAGACTGGTGGGTCTGGAGAAAGGGGATGGGCAGTTCTCAAAGTTAGAACACACATAGTTGTATCTCTATGGCAGTTGGCGTCCTTGATGTAACTCGGTTGTAGGTGGAGGGGTTTGAAAAGTGGACTGAAAATGTATATAATCTTGGTCCTGCAAATGTATAGTTTATCACTAGAAGTGTATGATCAATGATCTCTCTCTCTCACAGGTGTGGTGATAGACCTGATGCATCTGATGAAGCCAGGTGGGTTTGACGTCTCGCTTTTCTTTTGCAAAGTGGTGAGCCCACCCGAGGATGAGGCTGAGCTGGGCCTGCAGATGGAGCCTTGTGGGAAACTGGAGGACCTCCAGAAGAGGGTCCGAGCCAAGGAGACGAAGCAGAGATCCATGGCAAGGTGACATAGCACAGCCTAGCACTGTTTCCCCCACCATTGTATAGGCGGGGCACTGTGTTCTTATAGGACATGTTTAGATGTTTCAAACGTTTAACATTTCTCCCTACTAAGGGTGTGAACGTTTAACTGAAATTGGGATCGTTAACATTTCCCAAAAATCTCTAACTGAAAAATACTGTAGAAAAAAAAATCTCACAAAATACATTTGCAGTGCAGTTATCACAAAACGACCACTAACAGCTCCCGATCATCATAAAGGGACAAATAAATATGAAAAACATACCTAATGCAACAATGCTTTAACATTTCTAGAGGGGAGAAGCATCTATCAAATGATTTGCCATGGATATAAAGCGCTCCGAACATCATTGTCGTTAACAGTTGGAAAAATGTCAGAGTGAGCGACAGTAGCGATGTCCTGTATGGCAATGCTTTGAGAAGTTAAATGAGAAGGTGGTGAAATGCAAACTGTGTGAGGTGGAATTGAGCTACAGTAGCAGTACAGGTTCAATGCTTAGCCATCTGAAAGGGAGGAACCGTGAGACCCAAACCATTGCTGGCAGCAGCGCAGGCACCCAACAACAAACATTAGATAGGCTCTTCACGTAAAAAAAAGTGCGATAAACTAAAAAAAAAAAATCAATACAAAACATTAAAAAAATGTAAAACGTGAGAAAATCACAGCGCTGATTACAGAAATTATTGCAGTTGATATACAGCCATTGTCAATGGTAGAGGTTGTCGGCTTCAAGTGCCCTGATGGTATTTCTAGGACCAGTCTACAAGATGTCATGTCTAAAAACCATTGACGGCCCAGATGGAGAAATTGTACAATGATTGCTCTGCGAGTACAGAGCTCGAGCTCTCAAACACCATACAGATTGTAGGAAGTCTATGAACACGCTGTCATACAAAATTTCAACGACCATCACATTGATGAGAAGTGGCACATGAAGTCCCATGTACTGACCTCAGAGAACATGGAGGAGAGGCACACAGCAGAGAACCTAAAAACGTAATTAACTACCATAGTTGCTGAGTGGTTTCGGGACAGCAGTAAAGCGAGCGCCGTCTGGTAGCCACGACTGCTGTAGATTGAACTGCATCGCCCCCTAGCGGTCACACGCAGGACCGTCTGCATTGTGAATTCACATGTATTTTTTTTTTTTTTATTTTTTTTTTTTGTAATTAAAAAAAACAAAATTAAACAGTTTTTTTATTTTTTTTACATTTGTCACATGCCTACTGAACAGGGCCCTGGTTGCTGATGAGTCCTCTCTCCTCCTCTGAGTCTCAGGTTGAATCTGTGTCTGGGGGAAGGGATGAACGTGGCGGTAGGTGTGTACATCACGGCCCGACAGGCCAAGAAGCCTAATGCCAAAAAGCTCTACAGAGACAATAACGAGCCCGTCCACACCAAGACACGCCTCTACCACACACAGACAGGCAGCCTGCTGCTCCCCAGTGACACCAAGAGGGCTCAGGTAACTTGTTGGAATCTCAAAGTATAGCAATTATCGAAAGTGTATCAAAGAAAGTATAAATTCATACTTCTCATTCTGTCAGGGTCATTTCAGTCTAGAAGTGGTTTGTGGTTGTGTGTTTGTCTGTGTAGGTGTATGCAGGCAGGCAGATAGTGATGGAGAAAGACGAGGTGGATGTGATAAAGAAGTTTTCTAACCCGGGACTGGATCTGATTGGGTTCAAGCCCATGGAGCGTCTCAAACTGCACCACCACCTCAGATCTGCTGTCTTCATCTACCCAGAGGAGGAGACGGTCACAGGTGTGTTTGTGTGCGTCCGTCCCTAAACACTGAACCTGTCACTATGATGGGAAGAGAGACCGTGACAATTGAATACATAACTGCCCGTCAAAATGTTATCTGGGGAGAGTCAACCCATGTTTGCCCTCTGAGTTCCATTATCTTTTGAGTTCCAACTTTAACGCTTTTCTCACTCTGTCCTGTTTTTCCATCCCAGGGAGTGCCTGTGTGTTTACAGCGTTGCTGCGCAGGTGTAGTGAGAGGAACGTGTTCGCTCTGTGTAAATACACACAGATCCGTAACTCTCCCCCATGCTTCTTAGCCCTGGTGCCCCAGAGAGAGGAGCTGGATGAGGGCCAGGCCCAGATTGCGGCTCCAGGTACAGTCATTGGGTCCCACTGCAGCCGGGGTATTTTGCCCCACCCCAAAGGATATCGCACAATTAATATCATTTTAAACATTCAGACTAATTATAGTGATGTGTATTCTCAGGCTTCCATGGTATCTTCCTGCCCTACGCGGATGACATCCGTACCCTGGACACTCCTCAACTCCCCACCGCCTCCGACGCCCAGGTGGAAAAGATGAAGGAGATAGTACACAAGTTAGGCTTCAAATACAGGTACGGCCCTTTCATTACAGTGAATAATAAAAACATCACAGCTGTCTGCACAGATTATTTCCATACCAGGATTTGCATTTTGAAAAAAGTAAAAGCATAAAACATAAGTGTCATTCATGTCCTATGAAATGAATGATTTGAAATTCCCACTTGCTCCTGTGTTATCTATGTACAGTGCATTCAGAAAGTATTCAGACCCGTTGACTTTTCCCACATTTTGTTACCTTACAGCCTAAAATTGATTAAATAGTTTTTTTTTCCCTCATCAATCTACACACAATACCCCATAATGGGAAAACAGTTTATTTTTTTTATGTTTGCAAATGTATGGTTATTAACATAAGTATACACCTTTGGCAGTGATTACAGCCTCGAGTCTTCTTGGATATGACACTACAATCTTGGCACAACTGTATTTGGGGAGTTTCTCCCATTCTTCTCTGCAGATCCTCAAAAGCTCTGTCAGGTTGGATGGTGAGTGTCGCTGCACATCTATTTTTAGGTCTCTCCAGAGATGTTAGATCGGGT
This sequence comes from Hucho hucho, assembly GCA_003317085.1. Classification (NCBI taxonomy): domain Eukaryota; kingdom Metazoa; phylum Chordata; class Actinopteri; order Salmoniformes; family Salmonidae; genus Hucho; species Hucho hucho. The sequence continues at coordinate 98,249 of QNTS01000289.1, forward strand.
TCAAGTCCGGGCTCTGGCTGGGCCACTCAAGAACATTCAGAGACTTGTCCCGAAGCCACTCTTGCGTTGTCTTTCCCTCAATCCGGACTAGTCTCCCAGTACCTGCCGCTGAAAAACATCCCCACAGCATGATGCTGCCACCACCATGCTTCACCGTAGGGATGGTGCCAGGTTTCCTCTAGATGTGACACTTAGCATTCAGGCCAAAGAGTTCAATCTTGGTTTCATCAGACCAGAGAATCTTGTTTCTCAAAGTCTGAGAGTCCTTTAGGTGCCTTGTGGCACAACTCCAAGCGGGCTGTCATGTGCCTTTTACTGAGGAGTGGCTTCCATCTAAGAATGATGGAGGTCACTGTGTTCTTGGAGACCTTTAATGCTGCAGACGTTTTTTGGTACCCTTCCCCAGATCTGTGCCTCTACACAATCCTGTCTTGGAGCTCTACGGACAATTTCTTCGACCTCATGGTTTGGTTTTTGCTCTGACATGCACTGTCAACTGTGGGACCTTGTATAGACAGGTGTGTGCCTGTCCAATCAAATGAATTTAGCAGCACAGGTGGACTCCAATCAAGTTGCAGAAACATCTCAAGGATGAAAAAAAAACATTCAAGATGGCGAACTGAACACGGCAGTGCAGATCACCTCAAGATAAAAACGTAATATTCAATATCTGAAAGTTAGACCAAATATTAGCACTTCACATACTGGTGGGTAATAACCTTCAATCTGGATAACACAAAACAAATCATAAGGCTAGAAAAATGTATCGGGAATATATTACGAGAAGAAGCAACATCCAAACATGACCGAGAGTAAACAAGGAGAACCAATCTCCAAAAGAAAATACGGCGACTCGATGTACACAGACAACTTAAGCTTTTCACCACCGGGAATGGTAAGGGTGGAAACCGATCTGTTAAAAGACGAACTGAGCATACTTGAATTAGTCAGTTGATGGCAAGCCTCGAGATGAGTGACGAAAAAACTGCGACAATGGAGAAAGACACAAACAAGCTAAAAGGGACATCTTTCTGAGAGAAGCCTTACTTGACATACAGACTAGATCCATGAGAGAAAATCTGGTACTTACTGGTATCCGAGAGAAAGAAAGAAGTAGTTCCTGGGGGTGTAGTGAGGGAGTTCCTCCTTATAGCGCTCGAACGTGTACACCGTTTCGGATAGAGATATGAGCGCCCAATCGTTGTAAATAAATATATATATTTAAAGATAAAATAATGGTTAAAAGCCTGGGTAAAATACTTGCTGGCATGAATGATCAGTTCCCGAAGGAAATTGCAGAACGGCCCAAAGTTCTGTACCCAATCTTCGAGGAGAATAGATTAAAAAGGAAATGTGTAGCTCTCGTAGCCGATAAACTGTGTATTGATGACCAAATGTTCCGAGACACAAAGGCTATTCTAAATATTACAAAGTTCCCATAGAGGAGTCGAATAATGGAACACCCAATACTATCCATGGTAGTGATTGTAAAAAAAATATATATATAGAAAAGCAATAAAATGCAACAATTGTTAAAGAAATAAATTACTACTACACTATACCATTCTAGATGGGGAATGTTGGGAAATAATTAGTATTAGACTTTCCGTTTGTAGTATTTCAGGAATTGATAAGTCAGCTTTAGAAGAAACGATAATTTGCGAAATAATACATCTTCAAATATAAGGAACTAGAACACAACAGTACTCAATCAACATCTTAGAGATATAACACAGCAGAGGACAGAGAAGACACAGTATGTGCGGATGTATTGTGATGGAAGGTGGGGTGTGTGTTTTGATGTGTGGAGTTAAGTGGGTGAAAAAGGATTATGGTGGCAAATCCCAGAGCCCATGTGTGTTTGTGAGCAGGGGTTGTGAGAGAGAGCTTTCAATTTTGTGCAGATATGGGATACACAGTACCTGTCAAAAGTTGGACACACCTACTCATTCCAGGATTTTACTTTATTTTTTACTATGTTCTACATTGTAGAATAATGGTGAATACATTAAAACTATGAAATAACACATGGAATCATGCAGTAACCAAAAACATGTTAAACAAATATATTTAATATTTGAGATTCTTCAAAATAGCCACCCTTTGCCTTGATGACAGCTTTGCACACTCTTGGCATTCTCTCAACCAGCTTCATGAGGTAGTCACCTGGAATGCATTTCAATTAACAGTTTTACCTTGTTAAAAGTTAATTTGTGGTATTTCTTTCCTTATTAATGCAATTGAGCCAATCAGTTGTGTTGTGACAAGGTAGGGGTGGTATACAGAAGATGGCCCTATTTGGTAAAAGACCAAGTCCATATTATGTCAAGAACAACTCAAATAAGCAAAGAGAAACAACAGTCCATCATTACTTTAAGACATGAACAATTTCAAGAACTTTGAAAGTTTCTTCAAGTGGAGTTGTAAAAAACATGAAACTGGCTCTCATGAGGACCGCCAATAATAAGAAGAGACTTGCTTGGGCCAAGGAACACGAGCAATGGACTTTAGGCCGGTGGAAATCTGAGTCCAAATTTGAGATTTTTGGTTCCAACCACTGTGTCTTTGTGAGACGCAGAGTAGGTGAACGGATGATCTCCGCATGTGTGGTTCCCACCGTGAAGCATGAAAGAGCAGGTTTGATGGTGTGGGGGTACTTTGCTTAACCAGCATGGCTACCACAGCATTCTGCAGAGATACGCCATCCCACCTGGTTTGCGCTTAGTGGGACTATCATTTGTTTTTTAACAGGACAATGACCCAACACTCCTCTAAGCTGTGGAAGGGCTATTTGACCAAGAAGGAGAGTGATGGAGCATTGCATCAGATGACCTGGCCTCCACAATCATCTGACCTCAACCCAATTGAGATGGTTTGAGATGAGTTGGACCGCGGAGTGAAGGAAAAGCAGCCAACAAGTGCTCAGCATATGTGGGAACTCCTTCAAGACTGTTGGAAAAGCATTCCAGGTGAAGCTGGTTGAGAGAATGCCAAGAAGTGTGGCTACTTTGAGGAATCTCAAATATAAAATTGATTTTGATTTGTTTAACCCTTTTTTTTGGTTACGACATGATCCCATATGTGTTATTTCATAGTTTTGTCTTCTCTATTATTCTACAATGTAGAAAATTGTAAAATAAAGAAAAACTCTTGAATGAGTAGGTGTACAAACTTTTGACTGGTGCTGTATATATTTACAAAAAATATATATGGGGGATTGTAAATGGTGCAAACAATTACATTGATGGAAGCTACAATCTATCTGTAATATTAAAGCTGATCTACCCCTTAAAAAAAACGTCTCAAAGATGATCATTGAAAAGAGGATGCACCTGAGCTCAATTTAAAATCTCATAGCAAAGGGTCTGAATACTTATGTCAATAAGGTATTTCTGTTTAAAAAATGTTTTACTTGCATACATTTCTAAAAACCTGTTTTTACTTTGTCATTATGGAGTATTGTATGTTAATTGATGAGGGGGGGGGAATTCTTTAATCCATTTTAGATTATAAGGCTGTAATGTAACAAAATGTGGAAAAAGGGAAGGGGTCTGAATACTTTCTGAATGCACTGTATTGCTCTTCCTGTGCTGCAGGAGTGATGACTTTGAGAACCCAGTCCTCCAGCAGCACTACAGGAACCTGGAAGCCTTGGCACTAGATCTCATGGCCCCAGAGCACATAGAGGACCTCACCAGTAAGACACACACCACATGCTTGCTACTTCTACCCAGAGCCATATATAGAATGTTCGGCCAGGTTTTAGAAAAGCTGCCATGTTAGTACCTTTATTCTCGAAATGTTGGTGACGTAACTACGAGAGCGCCTACTACAATTCCCTATGAAATGACCTGCTGTAAACAAGCAAAACAGTAGCAAATTTAAGATTTTTTTTATTGATATGGGATGATGTGTATCCAAATCTGTTCGGTGTTGCGGTTAGGGTTGTAAAAGGAGTGTACGTATATTACTAGAAACTTTCAAGGTTTACTAGTAAACTACCAGAATTGTCGTATATTTAAACGATTTTAAATATACGACAGATTTGGATACATATATAAATATAAGACATCTATTGGCCTTTTCGGTAATTCGGTACTTCAGATTATCACAGGTTTTGTAATAATCTCTGACCCTCTGTGTTGCCTTACAATAAAGGAACAATATATTAAGTAATTGAATAAAACGATTTTAAAATAAATAAATTGTGAAAGAAGTAAATACACTGAACAAAAATATAAAAGCAACAATTTCAACAATTTTACTGCGTTAGAGTTCGTAAAAAATCAGTCAATTTAAATACATTCATTAGGCCCAAATCTATGGATTTCACTGGAAATACAGATATGCATCTGTTGGTCACAGATACCTTAAAAAAGGTAGGGGTGTGGATCATAAAACCAGTCATTATCTTGTGTGACCACCATTTGCCTCATGCAGCATGACACATCTCCTTCACATAGAGTTGATCAGGCTGTTGATTGTGGCCTGTGGAATGTTGTCCCACTCCTCTTCAATGGCTGTGCGGAGTTGCTAGATATTGGTGGGAACTGGAACACGCTGTCGTACACGTCGATCCAGAGCATCCCAAACATGTTCAATGGGTGACATGTCTGGTGAGTTTGCAGGCCATGGAAGAACTGGGACATTTTCAGCTTCCAGGAATTGTATACAGATCCTTGCGACATGGGGCCGTTCATTATTATGCTGAAACATGAGGTGATGGCGAGGGATGAATGGCACAACAATGGTCCTCAGGATCTTGTCACAGTGTCTCTGTCAAATTGCCTTCGATAAAATGCAATTGCGTTCGTTGTCCGTAGCTTATGCCTTCCCATACCATAACCCCACCGCCACCATGGGGCACTCTGGTGACAACATTGACATCAGCAAACAGCTCGCCCACACTACACCATACTCGCTGTCTGCCATCTGCCCGGTGAAGTTGAAACCGGAATTAATCTGTGAAGAGCACACTTCTCCAGCGTGCCAGTGGCCATTGAAGGTGAGCTTTTTCCCACGAAGTCGGTTACAACGCCGAACTGCAGTCAGGTCAAGACCCTGGTGAGGACAACGAGCACGCAGATGAGCTTCCCTGAGACGGTTTCTGACAGTTTATGCAGAAATTCTTCTCTTGTGCAAACCCAGTTTCATCAGCTATCCGGGTGGCTGGTCTGAGACGATCCTGCAGGTGAGGAAGCCGGATGTGGAGGTCCTGGGCATGGTTACACGTGGTCTGCGCTTGTGAGGCCAGTTCGACGTACTGCCAAATTCTCGAAAACGATGTTGGCTTATGGTAGAGAAATGAACATTAAATTCTCTGGTAACAGCTCAGGTGGAAATTCTTGATGAGTGATGACAAAATCAGTGATGACAAGTGCATGCTCCCTCAACTTGAGACATCTGTGGAATTGGGTTGTGACACAAAACTGAACATTTTAGAGTGGCTTTTTTATTGTTCCAAGCACCTATATAATGTTCGTGCTGTTTAATCAGCTTCTTGATATGCCACACCTGTCCGGTGGATGGATTATCTTGGCAAAGGAGACATGCTCACTAACAGGGATGTAAACAAATTTGTGCACCAAATATGAGAAAAATATTATTTTTGTGCATATGGAAAATGTTTCCGCTCATGAAACATGGGACCAACACTTTACATGTTGCGTTTATATTTTTGTTCAGTATAGTTGGAAGAGTTGCAGAGTTCATTTAAAATAATGCCTTTGTTGATTTAGATGTTTTTTTATGGACTCCAATATAATAAATGAACACTATACACTGAGTGTAAAAAAACATTATGAACACCTGCTCTGTCCATGACATGGACTGACTAGGTGAAAGCTATTGTCCCTCATTAATGTCCTTTGTTAAATCCACTTCAATCAGTATAGATGAAGGGGAGGAAACAGGTTAAAGAAAGATTTGTATGACTTGAGACATGGCTTGTGTGTGTATGTGTGCCATTCAGAGTGTGAATGGGCAAGACAAGATGTTTAAGTGCCTTTGAATGGGGTATGGTAGTAGGTACCATGCTGGGTTTTTCAGGCTCAATAGCTTCTCGTGTGTATCAAGAATGGTCCACCATCCAAAGGACATCCAGCCAACTTGACACAACTGTGGGAAGCATTGGAATCAACATGCGCCAGCATCCCTGTGGAACGCTTTCGACACCTTGTAGAGTCCATGTCCCGACGAATTGAAGCTGTTCTGAGTGCAAAAGGGGGGGTGCAACTAAATATTAGGAAGGTGTTCTTGTTTTGTACACTCAGTGTATATGAATACATTTTGTAACAGTTATTCAAGTATAAATTACCAAAGTTACGATAGATTTCCATAGATTTTCCGTTAATTACTGAAGATTCCGCTAACTTTGGTAAATTACGAGGAGCTTTGCCACCTTAGTTGTGGTGTCAACAAAATGCATATCTGCACTGGACATCTTCATAAGTTTTGAAAACTCCGAAATAAACAGCACAACGTAACAACACAGTAACAGGTATGGAGGAGATAGTGGCACTCTCGGATTGTTAAAAAATAAACAGCATGGGCCCATCTCTTGCTCTCTCTCGACATATATACAGTACTAGGCAAGTTTAGACACACCTACTCATTCCAGGGTTTTTCTTTATTTTTACTATTTTCTACATTGTAGAATAATTGTTAAGACATCAAAACTATAAAATAACATATATGGAATCATGGAGTAACCAAAACCGGGTTTTTTGGTTACTCCATGATTTGGTTACTCCAACAAATCAAAATATATTTGAGATTCTTCAAAGCTGCCACCCTTTGCCTTGATGACAGCTTTGCACACTCTTTTTGAATTAATTCTCTTAACCAGCTTCATGAAGTAGTCATCTGGAATGCATTTCAATTAACAGGTGTGCCTTGTTAATTTGTGGAATTTCTTTCCTTCTTTATGCATTTGAGCCAATCAGTTGTGTTGTGACAAGGTAGGGCTGGTATACAGAAAATAGCCCTATTTGTCAAAATACCAAGTCCATATTATGGCAAGAACAGCTCAAACAAGAAAAGAGAAATGACAGTCCATCATTACTTGAAGACATGAAGGTCAGTCCAGAAAATGTGCAGTCGCAAAAACCATCAAGCGCTGTGATGAAACAGAAATACCTTATTTACATAAGTATTCACACCCTTTGCTATGAGACTCGAAATTGAGCTCAGGTGCATCCTGTTTCCATTAATCATCCTTGATGTTTCTACAACTTGATTGGAGTCCACCTGTGGTAAATTCAATTGATTGGACATGATTTGGAAAGGCACACACCTGTCTATAAGGTCCCACAGTTGACAGTGCATGTCAGAGCAAAAACCAAGCCATGAGATCGAACGAATTGTCCGTAGAGCTCCGAGACAGGATTGTGTCGAGGCACAGATCTGGGGAAGGGTACCAAAACATTTCTGCAGCATTGAAGGTCCCCAAGAACACTGGCCTCCATCATTCTTAAATGTAAGAAGTTTGTAACCACCAGGACTCTTCCAAGAGCTGGCGGCCCGGCCAAATTGAGTAGTAGGAGAAGGGCCTTGGTCAGTGCGGTGACCAAGAATCCGATGGTCACTCTGACAGAGCTCCAGAGTTCCTCTGTGGAGATGGGAGAAACTTCCAGAAGGACAACCATCTCTGCATCACTCCACCAATCAGGCCTTTATGGTAGAGTGGCCAGAAGGAAGTCACTATTCAGTAAAAGACACATGACAGCCCGCTTGGAGTTTGCCAAAAGGCACCTAAAGGACTCTCAGACCATGAGAAACAAGAACTCTTCGGATTGAATGACAAGCATCATGAAACCTGGTAACATCCCTACAGTGAAGCATGGTGGTGGCGGCATCATGCTGTGGGGATGTTTTTCAGCGGAAGTGACTGGGAAACTAGTCAGGATCGAGGGAAAGATGAACGGAGCAAAGTACAGAGAGATCCTTGATGAAAACCTGCTCAGGACCTCAGACTGGGGCAAAGGTTCACCTTCCAACAGGACAACGACCCTAAGCACACGGCCAAGACAAAGCAGGATTGTCTTTGGGACAAGTGTCTGAATATCCTTGAGTGGTCCAGCCAGAGCCTGGAATTGAACCCGATCAGACATCTCTGGAGAGAGCTGAAAATAGCTATGCAGCAACGCTCCCATCCAACCTTTTTTTATTTTTTTATTTAACCAGGTAGGCTAGTTGAGAACAGGTTCTCATTTACAACTGCGACCTGGCCAAGATAAAGCAAAGCAGTGCGACACAAACAACAACACAGAGTTACACATGGAATAAACAAGCGTACATTCAATAACACAATAGAAAAAAAAGATAGTCTAAATACAGTGTGTGCAAAAGGCGTGAGGAGGTAGGCAATAAATAGGCCATAGTAGCGAAGTAATTACAATTTTAGCAGATTAACACTGGAGTGATTAAAGAGCAGATGATGATGTGCAAGTAGAGATACTGGTGTGCAAAAGAGCAGAAAGTAAATAAAAACAGTATGGGGATGAGGTAGGTAGATTGGGTGGGTTATTTATAGATGGACTATGTACAGCTGCAGCGATCGATTAGATGCTCAGATAGCTGATGTTTAAAGTTAAACCTAATAGAGCCTCATAGGATCTGCAGAGAAGAAAATGAGAAACTCCCCAAATACAGGTGTGCATGGCTTGTAGCGTCATACCCAAGAAGACTCGAGGCTGTAATCGTTGCAAAAGGTGATCCAACAAAGTACTGAGTAAAAGGGTCTGAATACTTGTGTAAATGTAATATTTTTTTATAAATTAGCTAACATTTCTAAACCTGTTTTTGCTTTGTCATTATGGGGTATTGTTTGTACATTGATGGGGGAAAAAACAATTCAATCAATTTTAGAATAATTCTGTAACTTTACAAAATGTGGAAAAATTTACGGGATCTGAATACTTTCCGAAGTCACTGTATGCGCCTTTGGTGCTACCTATACACAAAAATACTGAAGACAAAATCTTTTGGCAGTGTTCATACTAACTTTTTCTTGTCCATTCTGTTTGTTTATCCTCTCTCTCTCTCCTTCAGTGCCCAAGGTGAAGATGATGGACCAGCGTCTTGGTTCCCTGGCTCAGGAGTTCAAAGATCTGGTGTACCCTGCTGACTACAACCCAGAGGGCAAGACTGCACCCAAACGCAAACCAGGTGAGACATCTATAATCTACATTTCTGAGATACTGTTCACTTGCTATGTGTCCCATTGGAGAGATTTACGCTTGCGTCTGGCAAATGGGATAAAGAACAGTATAGTCGCTGGCAGCAGGAGCTTTCTCACTGCGACAAATGTTGTAACATCCTGGCCCTGTGTGTGTTCAGCTGAGGAAGCAGGCGGAGCAGAGAAGAAGCCAAAGGTGGAGATGTCTGAGGACGAGCTGAGGGCTCACGTACAGAAAGGCACCCTGGGTAAGCTGACGGTGCCCGTGCTAAAGGACGCATGTAAGCAGTTTGGGGTGAAGGTCACAGGGACCAAGAAACAGGAGCTAATAGACGCCTTGAAGGCACAGCTCGCAAAATGAGGGGTAGATATCAAAATATGTTTCTGCCGATTTTCTGGTCAGAGGCACTTGGTAACAGGATTATTGATCTGTCTTTGCTTTGGGGTTCCATTTTAAGGTTTCTAGCCAGAGATATTTTGTTTTTCATTTATGTTGCTAATTTTTTATGATCTTTACATGTTTTAAACTTTGTAATAAAATATAAACTGTAATTGCTTCAAGTTTAGTTTGTGTCTGCAGTTTTTTTCACATATTTCCTAGCCTGGGTAGCCGGTACTTTGTTTTGGGTTTACTCTCCCCTACATATTTATTTTGACAGTGAAGCTAAAACTTAATTTGGCTCTATACTCCAGCATTTTGGATATAAGATCAAATGTTTTATATGAGATGACAGTACAGAATGTCACCTTTTTATTTGAGGGTATTTTCATACATATGTTTTACTGTTTAGAAATAAATGCTGCACTTTATGTATCTAGTCCACCCATTTGAAAGTGTCATACAGGGCATTCTGAAAAAGTATTCAGACCCCTTGACCTTTTCCACCTTTTGTTGCATTACAGCCGTATTCAAAAATGTATTAAATTGTTTTTTTTCCCCTCATCAATCTACACACAATACCCCATAATGACAAAGAAAAAACGGGTTTTTAGAAATGTTTGCACATTTATTAAATATAAAAAACTGATATCACATTTACATAAGTATTCAGACCCTTTAATCAGTACTTTGTTGAACACCTTTGGCAGCGATTACAGCCTGAAGTCTTTTTGGGTATGACGCTTGGCACACATGTATTTGGTGAGTTTATACCATTCTTCTCTGCAGACCCTCTCAAGCTCTGTCAGGTTAGATGGGGAGCGTTGCTGCACAGCTATTTTTGGGGTTCAAGTCCAGCTCTGGCTGGGCCACTCAAGGACATTTAGAGACTTTTCCTGAAGCCACTCCTGCGTTAACTTGGCTGTGTGATTAGGGTTGTTGTCCTGTTGGAAGGTGAACCTTTGCCACAGTCTGAGGTCCTGAGCGCTCCGTAGCAGTTTTGTAGCAAGGATCTCTCTCTGTATTTTGCTCTGTTCATCTTTCCCTCGATTCTGACTAGTCATCCAGTCCCTGCCGCTGAAAAACATCTCCACAGCATGATGCTGGCACCACCATGCTTCACCGTAAGGATGGTGCCAGGTTTCCTCCAGACGTGATGCTTGGCATTCAGGCCAAAGAGTTCAATCTTGGTTTCATCAGACCAAAGAATCTTGTTTCTCATGGTCTGAGAGTCCTTTAAGTGCCTTTTGGCAAACTCCAAGCAGGCTGTCATGTGCCTTTTACTTAGAAGTGGCTTCAATCTGGCCACTCTACCATAAAGGCCTGATTGGTGGAGTGCTGCAGAGATGGTTCTCACATCTTCACTTAGGAACTTTGGAGCTCTGTCAGAGTGACCATTGGATTCTTGGTCACCTCTCTGACCAAGGCCCTTCTCCCCCGATTGCTCAGTTTGGCCGGGCGGCCAGCTCTAGGAAGATTCTTGGTGGTTCCAAACTACTTCCATCTAAGAATGATGGATCCCCTGTGTTCTTGGGGACGTTCAATGCTGCAGAAATTTTTTGGTACCCTTCCCCAGATCTGTGCCTTGACACAATCCTGTCTCGGAACCTCATGACTTGGTTTTTGCTCTGACATGCACTGTCAACTGTAAGACCTTATATAGACAGGTGTGTGCCTTTCCAAATCATGTACAATCAGTTTATTTTACCATAAGTGGACTCCAATCAAGTTGTAGAAACATCTCAAGGATGATCAATGGAAACAGGATGCACCTGAGCTCAATTTCAAGTTTCATAACAAAGTGTCTGAATACTTATGTAAATAATAAAAACCTGTTTTTGCTTTGTCGTTATGGGGTATTGTGTGTAGATTGACGAAGAAGAAAAAAACAATTTAATACATTTTAGAATAAGACTAAAGTAACAAAGTGGAAAAAGTCAAGGGGTCTGAATACTTTCTGAATGCACTTTTAAGTATTTTGACAAATTATTGTATTAAAATTGTTCAAAAGTTTAGTATTTGGTCCCGTTTTTCTATCACGCAATGACTCTACCAACGTATTGGATCCATTTGCAGATTATTGTTTTTTTCTTTTCTGATTATGTTGTGTACAGTAGAAATGAATAGTAAATAATGTATTGTGTCATTTTGGAGTCACTTGTATTGTAAATAAGAATATGTGTTTCTTAACACTTCTACATTAATGTGGATGCTACCATTATTACGAATCATTATGAATGAATCGTGACTGTGATGAGTGAGAAAGTTACAGATGCACAAAAATCATGCCCCCAAAATATGCTAACCTCTCAACATTACCAATAACAGAATGATATTAATGCCTCTTTCTCACTCATCATCATTCACAATTAATTAATGATTATAATCATGGTAGCATCCACATGAATGTAGAAGTCAGGGCTGGCCCTAACCTTTTGGGGACCCTAAGCAAGATTATGTTGCCCCCCGCCCACCTTGCAGCAAAACATTTTAGTGGCCCCCCTCTTGACGGCGGAGAGAAAATGTTGCCGTTTTCAAGGAAGTTTTCTGCAATTCTACACATTTTGCAATTGGGGGCGGAGAGAAAATGTAGCATTTTTATAGCAAATTTCATGCAAGTCTACTCATTTTGCCATGAAGCAGAGATACTTTTTTGCAGTTTTACAGCTAATTTCCTGCAATTCTATCCATTTGACATGGGGTGAATTATATTTTTTGCAGTTTTAAAGCGAATTTCCTGCAGTTCCACACATTTTGCGATGACATGCCATGTTAATATGACATATGAGTGAGAATGACTAACACAATCAATGTGGGGGCCCTGGAGGTCAGGGCTCTGGGCAGGTTTCGGTCGATATTCGGCCATGATTACTACAAGTTTAGATAGTCTAGCCAGTTAACTACCATTCTAAAAATGGTTAGCTGACATGGCTAATTGAGTGACTGTCAGTGACTGACATAAGAGAACAACTGCTGAATAATGCACAACCAAATTTCTAAATTGCACCCTGTGTATTCTACTATTCTTACTCTCAATAGTAAGTTGAGACACTGACTGAGTTCCCCCAAAAAAAACTAGCGTCCGGGGGCCGTAAACGACCGCTTATGCCTGGAGCCGGGTCCTGGTAGAAGTGTTGGGAAACATATTATATTCCTATTTACAGTAAACATGACTCCAAAAAAATGATGCTTCATAAAACATTTATTCTCAAATCCAAAATGAGTATAGAGCCAAATTATACTGAACAAAAATATAAACGCAACATGTCTGATGAGTTTGCAGGTCATGGAAGAACTGGAACATTTTCAGCTTCCAGGAATTGTGTACAGATCCTTACGACATGGGGCCGTGCATTATCATGCTGAAACATAAGGTGATGGCGGCAGATGAATGGCACGATAATGGGCCTCAGGATCTCGTCGCGGTATCTCTGTGCATTCAAATTACCATTGATAAAATGCAATTGTGTTCATTGTCTGTAGTTTGTGCCTGTCCATACCATAACCCCACCGACACCATGTGTCACTCTGTTCACAAAATTAACATCAGCAAACCACTCGCTCGTATGATGCCATACACGTGGTCTGCAGTTGTGAGGCCGGTTGGACGTACTGCCAAATTCTCTATAACAACGGTGGTGGCTTACGGTAGAGAAATTAACATTAAATTATCTGGCAACAGCTCTGGTGGACATTCCTGCAGTCAGCATGCCAACTGCACACTCCCTCAAAAGTTGAGACATCTGTGGCATTGTGTTGTGTGACAAAACTGCACATTTTAGTGGCCTTTTATTGTCCCCAGCACCAGGTGCACCTGTGTAATGTTCATGCTGTTTAATCAGCTTCTTGATATGTCACACCTTTCAGGTGGATGGATTATCTCGGCAAAGGAGAAATGCTCACTAAAGGGATGTACACCAATCTGTGCACAACATTTTAGGGAAATACGCTTTTCGTGAGTATTGAACATTTCTGTTATCTTTTATTTCAGCTCATGAAACATGGGACCAACACTTTACATGTTGCGTTTTATATTTTTGTTCAGTGTAAAAGGTTTAGTTTCACTGTCCAAGTAAATACATAGGCGAGTGTATGTGCAATTTTTGATAATTTTTTTGTCACTTTTGTATTCTAGGTTTGTCATCTGGGTAAGTTATCTTCTTTGGGGAATTGATCCTCAGGAGTTCCCTGTCTCTGCATGGATTATTGTTAAGTATTTAAGACTTGGCCTGGGCTTGTTGGGTAACAGGTTATTTTGTAAAAACAATGTCAATATCTTTCCTCTTTTTCCATGGTTTCAGTTTATTTGAAGCTTTAAAAAAAATGCCTCAGAAAATAAATGCAGTGACTATTTTCTGGTGGTGTAACTCTAAATGAAAAGAGCACTTCCATTATTTGTGTCCGTTTTATGTTTGGAGAGATCGGATGTTTTTTTCAAAAGATGCATTGTGGAACTTTTGTGGTCACGCCCTTTTTATATGAAAATTGAAATCTCGTGTTTCGAAGTCTCACGGGAGGGACTACATTACGCAGATAGGTCTGACGCAGGCTATGACAAGCGAATGACGTTTTGCGCATGCTCATGGAGATCTACGGAGCTAGAAGGGGGGGAAAGTGCTAAAGACAAAGGACTAAACAAACCAGGAAAAGAGGCTAAACGATTAATTTCACTAGGATTATGACACGCCTACTACAGTAGTATCGCATAAAGAGAAAGGTATGTGGCAACAGAAACATCTACGAAATATGAAAGGTTTCACATGCATGTTTACGCTATCAAGAGTGGCGTGTACAGCTAGCTGCCCATAGTATAATCTAGTCGTTGTACTGGATTTTAGCTGGAGCGATTCATTTGAATATCATGTAGATTTTAAACATATTTCGTTAATCCGTAAATATCACTTGTGTCACGGAATAGTTTAGAATGCCTAGACTCTCTTGCGCCTGTTGTCTAGCTATATCAGTTTAGTGTGATGTTGCCTATTCCACAAGCCTGTTTCTCTTATATAGTCAGCTTCTAGTATAAATGTTTACCCTCTGTGTCTTGTGTTCCTTCCTTCTGACCACTGCTGAAAGAACGCTTTAGAAAAACACCTGGTAATCCCTATCTTTTTCTTTCAGCATGACAAACACTTGATTTGGGTGGTGACAACTTTATTTAAAATGCATTTCTGCCTCTCATCTTCCTACCTCAGCTGTTTTCCTAAGGAGTCCTGTCTGTCTACACATCACAGAGCCTCATGTATCAAGTCCCTCACATCTTTTCCACTGGAACTGACTCCTCATGGTGGAAACGTGGTACTCTTTGGGTTCTCTAGAAATGGAAAGAACTAGTCAACTTTAGTCTAGTGACAGTTGAGGTGCAAAAAACAAAAAGTCACGAGGACAGACATTAGAATGGAGGAAGTTGAAAAAAGAGATGCATGCTCTTGCTTCTCTTCCTAGTATTTGTTTAGCCATAGATGTGACCTTGGTTCATTATCTTTTTACTCTGAGGTAGCTGCATAAATGTTCACACCCTCCTTTTCGCTCTCATAATTCAATCTGAGCCTTACTCCAGACTTGGAACATTTTGTTTTCCAGCTGTTTTTTTTATTTTCTACCAATCAGCACTTTTAAAACAGCAGGTTAGCTGAAGTGGCCTGGCCCACCTCAGTGTCACCCAGTAACCCACCTCCCCCTTGCCACACGCACGCCCCTCCAGCAGCTGAGAGGTTGCCATGGCGATGGTAGTTGTGTCGGCGTAGCGACAAGGTGACAGTGATGGGGAGTACTCCATTTTCTGGTAAGGGGAGGGGGGGGGGAGGGCTGCAGGACCTGGGCTGTATGCCATGGAAGCTGAGCAAGCAGAAAGGGATGGTGGGGGGAAGGACGGGAGGGGGGGAGGAGAGGTTGGACCTGAGAGAGCATGGTCTCTCGACCCCTCCGGCCCCGCCTCCAACCCCCATCTACCACGAGAAGCAACGGCGGGAGCTGTGTGCTCTGCATGCGCTCAATAACGTCTTCCAGGACGGGGCAGCTTTCAGCAGGGATACACTCCAGGACATCTACCAGAGGTGAGGAGTTAAGGTTGTGTCTTCTAGGGCATTGTTTCCCAACCTGTCCTCGAGCACCCCCAACGGAAAACATTTTTGTTGTAACCCCAGACAAACTCACCTGCTTCAACTCATCGACGGCATTGTGATTTGTTGACGAGTTGAATCAGGTGTGCTTGTCTGGGGCTACAACATAAATGTGTGCTTCTGGGGGTACTCGAGGACTGGAGTTAGGAAACACTGCTCTAGGGGAGAGATTTATCTGCTCTATTCTCTCTCACTCATATTCTTCCCCTCTTTCTGTCTCTCCCTCTTTCTTTCTCCCCCCTCTGCATCTCTCCCTTTTTTATACTTTTTCTTTCTCGTTTCTTCTGTCCTCACTATCTCGTCCCAATCTCCACAGACTCTCTCCCGGCACTCTGGTAACCCCCCACAAGAAGAGCATGCTGGGAAATGGGAACTATGATGTGAATGTCATTATGGCCGCCCTGCAGACCCGAGGGTTCGAGGTTGTCTGGTGGGATAAAAGAAGGTACACCTCGGTTCTCATTAAAGCTATATGGTCTTCTACCCTATCTAGTTATTTAACTAACTTTTATTTTTTATTTATTGGCCTATCCACCAGTCTCCCTCTTTGGACGACAAAAGTCACTTTTTTTTTTATTTTATTTGTTTTTACAGCTTTTTTGTAACATATATATATATTTAAAAAATATTTTAAATACATTTTATAAACTTTCTAATCGCTTAGTATCCACAGATTGTAAGTTAAAGATGAATATTCAAGTTTCACATTTTTAGTCATATGTACAGGATACGCATTGTATACACCGTCCAACTAAATGCTTACTTGCAGGTTCCTTCTGGACAATCCAACAACAATAAGAAATAATAAAAGATAAGAAGATGAACATAAAGTAAATGGCTCAGTAGAATATAATAAACTTTTTAGCGTAAGTATAATACAGGAAGGCACAATTTTATAGTGCAGTATTTACATGTATCAGAGAAAGGGGGAGGATAGGGGGGCAAATGTTTAACTTGTGCAGTAATAGTAAATAAGAGTCTGGTATTAGCAATTGTGGTGAGTGAGTGCATGTGTGCCAAGGTGCGGAGAGTCGGTGCAGGTGTTCAGCAGTCTGATGGCTTGTAGATGGCCTGTTGGTATCAGACTTCATGCTCTGATACCGTCTGCCCGTCGGTAAGGGAGTGAACAGCTAGTGGCTGGGATGTGTGGAATCCTTGATGATGCTGCAGGACTTCCTCAGGCACCGTTTCAAGTAGATGTCCTGGATTGGTGGGAACACGGCCCCAGTGATGTACTGGGCCGTAATTACCACCTGCTGGAGGGCCTTGCGGTCGTGGACTGAGCAATTCCCGTACCAGGCCGTGATGTAACCGGGCAGGGCGCCCTCGATGGTACAGCGGTAGTATTTTGAGAGGACCCTGGGTGGCATGCCGAATTTCTTCAGCTGCCTTAGGATGTAGAGGCGACGTTGCACCCTCTTGGTGTTGTTGGTCCATGCCAAGTCCTCTGTGATGTGGACGCAGAGGAACGTAATACTGCTGACTCTATATTTCAGTCCGATCGATGTGGATCGTGGCGTGTTCCCTCCTCTGCTTCCTTTTTTTCTATCAAATCAAATCAAACAACTCCAAGTCCTGAAGTCAACAATCAACTCCTTTGTTTTGCTGACGTTAAGGGAGAGGTTGTTGTCCAAGGACCACAATGCCAGTTCACTTGCCTCCTCCCTTTAGGCTGGCTTGTCGTTGTTGGTTATCAGGATACAACCATGGTGTCGTCAGAAAACTTGATGGAGTTGGTGTCGCGCAAAGCCACGCAGTCATGAGTGAACGGGGAGTACAACAGAGGGCTGAGGACAAACCCCTAGGGGGGCCTCAGGAAGTCTAGGATCCACTACCCTCTGGACACTACAGAGGGTAGTGTCCAAACCCAGAGCTCTGAACTAGGTGACGAGTTTGGCGGGAACAATGGTCTTGAATGCTGAACTGTAGTCAATGAACATCATTCTCACATAGGTGTTCCTCTTGTCCAGATGTGTTAGAGTCAAGTGAATAGCGATGGAAATGGCATCTTGAGTGGATCTGTTGGAGCATAAGCAAATTGGAGTGGGTCCAGTGTGTCTGGCATGCTGGCCTTGATGTGGGCCATGACCAACCTCTCGAAGCACTTCATGATGACGGGTGAGTGTGACGCGGTGGTAGTCATTTGGGCATGTCACCTTGGTTTTCTTGGGCACTGGGATGATGGTGGTCTCCTTGAAGCAAGTGTGGACTACAGCCAGGGACAGGTTGAAGATGTTTGAGAAAACGCTGGTCAGCGCACACGCTGAGGATGCTGTCAAGGAAGCCATCTCAAAATCCAATAAAATTTTATTGGCAACATACACATGGTTAGCAGATGTTAATGCGAGTGTAGCAAAATGCTTGTGCTTCTAGTTCCGACCATGCAGTAATATCTAACAAGTAATCTTAACAATTTCACAACAACTACCTTATACACACAAGTGTAAAGGGATGAATAAGAATATGTACATATAAATATCTGGATGAGCGATGGCCGAACGGCATAGGCAAGATGCATTAGATGGTAGAGAGTACAGTATATACATATGAGATGAGTAATGTAGGGTATGTAAACATTATATGAAGTGGCATTGTTTAAAGTGACTAGTGATATGTTTATTACATCCAATTTTAATTATTTAAAGTGGCTAGAGATTTGAGTCAGTATGTTGGCAGCAGCCACTCAATGTTAGTGATGGCTGTTTATCAGTCTGATGGCCTTGAGATAGAAGCTGTTTTTCAGTCTCTCGGTCCCAGCTTTGATGCACCTGTACTGACCTCGCCTTCTGGATGATAGCGGGGTGAACAGGCAGTGGCTCGGGTGGTTGTTGTCCTTGATGATCTTTTTGGCCTTCCTGTGACATCGGGTGGTGTAGATGTCCTGGAGGGCAGGTAGTTTGCCCCAGATGATGTGTTGTGCAGACCTCACTACCCTCTGGAGAGCCTTACGGTTGTGGGCAGAGCAGTTGCCGAACCAGGCAGTGATACAGCCCGACATGATGCTCTTGATTGTGCATCTGTAAAAGTTTGAGTGTTTTTGGTGACAAGCTAAATTTCTTAAGACTCCTGAGGTTGAAGAGGCGCGGTTGTGGCTTCTTCACCACGCTGTCTGTGTGGGAAGACCATTTCAGTTTGTCTGTGATGTGTACGTCGAGGAACTTAACTTTCCACCTTCTCCACGTTGAGTGTGACCTCCTCCCTGTAGGCCATCTCGTCATTGTTGGTAATCAAGCATACCACTGTAGTGTCGTCTGCAAACTTGATGAATGAGTTGGAGGCGTGCATGTGTAGCCGGCGTGAAATGGCTAGTTGGCTAGCAGGGTGTGTGCTAACAGCGTTTCAATCGGTGACATCACTCGCTCTGAGACCTTGAAGTAGTGTTTCCCCTTGCTCTGCAAGGGCCGCGGCTTTTGTGGCGCGATGGGTAACGATGCTTCGTGGGTGGGGCGAGGTAGGGGTGAGGAGAGGGACAGAAGCTATACTGTTACACATGGCCACGCAGTCATGGGTGAACAGGGAGTACAGGAGAGGGCTGAGAATGCACCCTTGTGGGGCCCCAGTGTTGAGGATCATCGGGGTGGAGATGTTGTTTCCTACCCTTACCACCTGGGGGTGGCCCGTCAAAGTCCGGGACCCAGTTGCACAGGGCGGGGTCGAGGATACAACATCAATGCATTTCCAATCAGTATCCTCAACATCATTGAGTCTTCCTCTGCCCAGCGCCTCACTATTCTGTGTTGCTGGCTCCCTCTTGAGTTGCTGCTTGTAGGGGGGAGTAGGAACAGAGACATTAAGTGGGGGCGGGGTAGTGCTTTGTACGCTCATGGTCCAGTGCTTTGTTTCCTCTTTGTAGGATACATGTTGGTGATACTTTTGAAGAATGCCCCTTATATATAACATTATGTTGGTGGCAATTTTAAATTGAAAAAAATTGCGAAGTGTTTTCATGCATTTTTATCCAAATTAATGTATTTGGCCCATGCAGGAAATTCAAAATCCACAACACTGGTGTTGCAAACACCATCCAACCCACTGAGTCATTGGAACCACAGTGCTATGCTTGTTCATACTCTCCATCTTGTTTGGTGCATGTGCTGTTGTCAGCAACTATTTCAGTCAGCTCAGCCCTGCTCAATTTAGTTAACTTCAATCACTGGCCGTACACCAGCAATAGAGGAAAGATGAAGGCTTATTTACATATCCTCTTCATTCTGAATCCCTGTTGAGCACAAGGTAGTAAAAAAAGGAATAGGCTACTCATGATGACCCAAACAGATATTCTGAAAATCAAAACAAGTTGAGCTATTTTTTTCATCCAGCATCACTACGTCAAGGGAAATATTTGTTTTCTTTCTAACACTGATATCTACATATATTTCAAGATGTTGTGTATCCCTGGAAGTAAACAGAAATCTTAACAGTTTTTAAAACACAGCTTGTCTGAAAATAAGTGGTCTCTTGGCACAACTTACCCCAGGAATGGGGTAGGTTGAGCATAGGGACAGGGTAAGGCTGCTCAACTTCGTTGTCAAGTTCTCTGCATTTTGAGGCTACTAGCCAATGAAACTGAGACTTGATATGTTTAGCAAGCTCAGACTCCATGTCATAAAATAAGTTACTGGAATCTTCAGTAATTTTGCCATTGATTTTCTGTTAATTACCAATCTATCGTAACTTTGGTAATTTTCTTCAGTGTCATTCTATTTTTTCATCCCTTGCTGCTGCTCGACTCTTCCCTTCTCTCACTTTCTTGGCTGCTCTCTCAAGTACCTCAAGGGGGGTCTAGACCCCTGCTTGTTTTATGTTTGTATGCACAGTGCATGATGTATGCACTCGGGGTATGCGTTCATGCACATGGCACATATACTATGCATAAAACGGACAATGTAATTATGATTTGTATGGGGTATGGTGGCCATTGGCTCAACTTACACCTAGGCAAACATTTTGACTATATTAGCCCACACAGCTACAAGGATGCACTTTCATGCCAGGTTTAGCACTTCATATTGTAGCTTTTAGAGAACCTGATGTGTAAAACGATCTACTTTGGTATATATACAAACATCATGAAACCTATAACACAAATTAATTTGACTTTGTGAAAATCCTGTTTTTTTGGGGGGCCCTAACTTTTTGGGACTTTTTCCATAAAATGATGATCTCTTCCTAAATATTTGGTCACATGATTCATTTTGTGTATGGTTTCCTAGAAACAAGGTGTGGATCAACTAACCCCTTGGCTCAACTTACCCCACTCTGACCTACAGACATCATCATGGATTTTACAACATTACAGTAGCTACTGAAAAGCCACTCCTGCAAGACTGTGTGATTGACTTGTGTATTGTATTCCTGCAGGGATGTGGGCAGTATAGCGCTGTCCAACGTAACAGGCTTCATCCTGAACGTCCCATCCAATCTGCAGTGGGGTCCACTGCGCCTGCCACTCAAACGGCAGCACTGGATAGGGGTGCGGGAGGTGGATGGAGTCTATTACAACCTCGACTCCAAACTACGCAGCCCACACACCATCGGAAACCCTGATGAGCTCAGGTACTGCGTGTGTGGGTGTGTCATCCCAATTATGGTGTCCTGACCAGTGAATTAAGCCCATCATAATTTGCATTGTTCATTTTACATAGAGTGCATTCGGAAAGTATTCAGACCCTTTCCCTTTTTCCACATTTTGTTACGTTACAGCCTCATTCTAAAATGTATATATCTTTTTTAAATCAATCTACACACAATACCCCAGAATGACAAAGCGAAAACAGGTTTTTAGAAATGTTTGCAAATGTATGAAAATGTTTAAACAGATACCTAATTAATGTAATATTCAGACCCTTTGCTATGAGACTCAAAATTGAGCTCAGGTGCATC
Organism: Hucho hucho; assembly: GCA_003317085.1. NCBI lineage: Eukaryota > Metazoa > Chordata > Actinopteri > Salmoniformes > Salmonidae > Hucho > Hucho hucho. The sequence continues at coordinate 119,811 of QNTS01000289.1, forward strand.
CTGTTAACATTGATCATCCTTGAGATGTTTCTGCAACTTGATTGGAGTCCACCTGTGGTCAATTCAATTGATTTGGAAAGGCACACACCTGTCTATTTTTTTAATTATTTTTATATATATATATATATATATATATCTGTCGTTCTGCCCCTGAACAGGCAGTTAACCCACTGTTCCTAAGCCGTCATTGAAAATAAGAATTTGTTCTTAACTGACTTGCCTAGTAAAATAAATGGTGTAAAAAAATTTTAAAAAAAAATTATATATATAATTCTTTTTTTTTTTTTTACCTTTTATTTAAATAATTTATTTATTTGTGTGTCTGCAGAGAAGAATGGGAGAAACTTCCCAAATACAGGTGTGCCAAGCTTGTAGCATCATACCCAAGAAGACTTGAGGGTGTAATCGCTGCCAAAGGTGCTTCAGCAAAGTATTGAGTAAAGGGTCTGAATACTTATAGTTGAAGTCAAGTTTACATACACTTATGTTGGAGTCATTAAAACTTGTTTTTCAACCACTCCACAAATTTCTTTTTAACAAACTATAGTTTTGGCAAGTCGGTTAAGACATCTACTTTGTGCATGACACAAGTAATTTTTCTAACAATTGTTTACAGACAGATTATTTCACTTATAATTCACTGTATCACAATTCCAGTGGGCCAGAAGTTTACATACACCAAGTTGACTGTGCCTGTCAACAGCTTGGAAAATTCCAGAAAACGATGTCATGGCTCTAGAAGCTTCTGATTATGCTAATTGACATCATTTGAGCCAATTGGAAGTGTACCTGTGGATGTATTTCAAGGCCTACCTTCAAACTCAGTGTCTCTTTGCTTGACATCATGGGAAAATCAAAAGAAATCGGCCAAGACCTCAGAAAAAGAATTGTAGACCTCCACAAGTCTGGTTCGTCCTTGGGAGCAATTTCCAAACGCCTGAAGGTACCACGTTCATCTGTACAAACAATTGTATGCAAGTATAAACACCATGGGACCACGCAGCAGTCAATACCACTCAGGAAGGAGACAAGTTCTGTCTCCTAGAGATGAACGTGTGAAAAGTGCAAATCAATCCCAGAACAATAGCAAAGGACCTTGTGAAGATGCTGGAGGAAACAGGTACAAAAGTATCTATCCACAGAAAAACGAGTCCTATATCGACATAACCTGAAAGGCCGCTCAGCAAGGAAGAAGCCACTGCTCCAAAACCACCATAAAAAAGCCAGACTACAGTTTGCAACTGCACATGGGGACAAAGATTGTACTTTTTGGGGAAATGTCCTCTGGTCTGATGAAACAAAAATAGAACTGTTTGGCCATAATGACCATTGTTATGTTTGGATGAAAATGTGGGAGGCTTGCAAGCCGAAGAACACCATCCCAACCGTGAAGCACGGGGGTGGCAGCATCATGTTGTGGGGGTGCTTTGCTGCAGGAGGGACTGGTGCACTTCACAAAATAGATGGCATCATGAGGAAGGGAAATTATGTGGATATATTGAAGCAACATCTCAAGACAAGGAAGTGAAAGCTTGGTCGCAAAATGGGTCTTCCAAATGGACAATGACCCCAAGAATACTTCCAAAGTTGTGGCAAAATGGCTTAAGGACAACAAAGTCAAGGTATTGGAGTGGCCAACACAAAGCCCTGACCTCAATCCTATACAACATTTGTGGGCAGAACTGAAAAAGCGTGTGCAAGCAAGGAGGCCTACAAACCTGACTCAGTTACACCAGATCTGTCAGGAGGAATGGGCCAGAATTCACCCAACTTATTGTGGAAGGCTACAAGAAACGTTTGACCCAAGTTAAACAATTTAAAGGCAATGCTACCAAATACTAATTGAGTGTATGTAAACTTCTGACCCACTGCGAATGTGATTAAATAAATAAAATCTGAAATAAATAATTCTCTCTACTATTATTCTGACATTTCACATTCTCAAAATAACGTGGTGATCCTAACTGACTTAAGACGGAATTTTTACTAGGATTAAATGTCAGGAATTGTGAAAAACTGACTGTGTATGTAAACTTCCAACTTCAACTGTATGTAAATGTAATATTAGTTGTTTATTTTTAATACAGTTGCAAAATAATCTAAACCTGTTTTTGCTTTGTTTTTATGTGATATTCTGTTTAGATTGAGGGGAGAAAAATGTTTAATCGATTTTAGAATAAGGCTGTAACAAAATAGTCAAGGGTTCTGAATATTTTCCGAATGCACTGTATATTGTGGAGCATCCCCCCCCAAAAAAAATTATATTAATGTATCCACTAGGTGATGCCTCATAGTAATACATAAGAGGTTCATTAAGAGTCTCATTCCCTTTGCTAAATAAGAGATCATTCCACGGCCGCCATCTACAATGGTGATCGATCTTTGTCTAACGCCTAATGAATAACAAGCTGATATCTTTATTCTTCTTCTGTTCTTTCAATTTCATCCACACAACAGGAAGTTCCTGCGTCACCAGCTGAGAGGGAAAAACTGTGAGCTCTTATTGGTGGTGTCTGAGGAGGTGGAGGTCCACCAAACATGGAGGTCAGATGGCTGTTGATTGAATGTGCCCGCCAATCTTTTCTCTACCGGATTAGACTTTTCCCAGTTGCTCAGGATAACAGGTCCAATCAGGGTATAGATTGAAAAGCAGGTGGGATTGTGCTCAGCCAATCACAGATGCACACTGGCCGGATGTACTTTTTTTGCTTACTTACCCATTGCTGGACTCTGGCTGATGAAACCTGAAGTGATGAAGGAAATGGACGCGTACAGGGAGGTCACGAAGAATTCACACTACACTTAGATTTATGAACATAATGTTCTGTGATTTTATATATATATAATATTGATTATGTTACTTTATTTTTTTTGTACATTACTGTTTCCAAGTATGGGAGGCGTGTGACTGTGTAAGACACCAGTATCTATCTCTCGCTCTCTCCCTCCCCCCTCCTGTTTACCCCTGTACTGTATATTCACTGATGCATCTTTGTTTCTCTCCTCTTTTTATTTGTGTATCTCTCTATTTGTCATTCTCTGCTCTACTACGACTGTACATCTCTTCTTTACCTCAGTGTCTCTTCCTCTGTCACCACTCACAATTAGTTTTTCACTCAGCCAACACTAAATCCCCCCCAGTGTATGCAGCTGTTTTATCCTCTCAGTTACTGCTGAGGCCATCTGTCTGTTAGTAGAAATACCTGCAAGTTCCTGTCTTCAAACTGGAATTCCTCTAAGCTAAGGTTGTGTTAGGCCCAGGTATTGACAAATGGCTGTATACTGTAACAATCTAGAGCCAGGGGGGTTTCAATTTAATCTGACCAGGAAAATCCACCAACCTGTGTTATCGGCTAGTCACAGCCCATGGGGAGTTATTTTCTGTTTTGTAGTCAAGAAAATCTACTGAGCAATTGACCATGGATAAATAGTTATTTACAAAAATCCATCTGCCAAATATACAGATTTGTAGAAGTGAGAAGTGGAGTAAGAGGGGAAAAGGTTGACAGTTGAGCGAATAATAGAAAGTGATCGATGTGTAGAAGAAAAAGTGAAAGAATGGCATGAGTCCAGCCAGACATGTTAGTTTTGAAATCAGCCATTTGAGGAATTTGTGTTGGTTGATGGGTCTTTATCATCACAACAACATATTGTGTATTATTGAAGACTTGATAAGGCCTTAATGTGTTTACAGAGGAAGCAGGCATTATTCTCTACCTAAAGAGGGGTTGTTGAATTTTGCTCCTCATGGGCTCAATCCCAACAGTTTTCCTATTCATCTGAGCATCCAATCGCTGGTTCATTTAAACGGATAGTTGCAAATTATTAAATTATCACTAATCATGAGACAAATCAATGTTGGTTGTTGGACTGAATTCCCCCAGGCTTCCCCTGGGGGAATTCAGGTTGGGCAACCAAACTCACAGGTAGAAAATCCCCTCACCACTTTAAACCAGGGTGTTTGGGGAAAAACCTCTGGTGACATAGTGGATTTTACTTTGCCATGACAATCCCACCCACCTTCTCCCCTCTATTGAAGGGTCCTGGTTGTGTTATTGTTTTCTCTTGTTTTTCACAAAAATAAAATGCTTGTAATGGCACTTTATGTACACTCCTTTGTGAGGATGTGGCTTAATTTATTGAGTGAAATTGCTGTTGGAATTTGGATGGAGAATAGAGCACATTTATAAGAAATGGGCCAAGGGCTGGCTACTTTATTATCCTGCTACTGCTTGTGTGTCATCTGCGTGCGCGGACCCATGTTCCAGCGTTAGCTCCAGGCTCGAGCTGACAGCGTTGCTTTGGCGCTGTGGAACGAAGAGCGCGCCTAGGACGAGCTTTTGGAAGCACGGGGACGCGCCAAGCAGTGCAGATGTGTCGCAGATTTGAGAAGTCACTGTACATACGGAAATATCTGGTACAAGGAAGTGGAAGGGAGAAATTCAGCTCCAACTTAAACGAAAACAATGCTCAGTTTGTAGAGGGAGGGTTGTGGGAGGAGAAAACAGCAGTTTTTGAAACGCGACGCGTAGATGCTTGTCATAGCCTGTACACAGTTACTTTATAGCAGAGAGCTAAACTAACAGCACTTATTCACGTTTGTACTGGATACATTTATTTCAAAGAGCAGGCAGAACGTTCTGTGCTGGACCAATGGAACTGTCAGCGATTGGTGAACAAGTGTTTGCTGTGGAATCAATAATCAAGAAAAGAGTTAGAAAGGTAAGGTATTCATATTGGAAATAAAACGCATGTAACATAATTACATAATGACAAGTACGCAGTTTGGAGAATATCCATTCTAGGGTAGCCTAGATCCAGTAGGGAACACAGCTGGCTATATTGAAAAGCACTTACCAGTAGCCTATTTATATCCAGTAACCACTGAATATAAACATATAAGGGGGCGTGAGTGTGGGGAGTGTATCCCTTTAACATAAAGTGGAGCGTGTTGCCATTGCGTTACAGTATAGTCAGGGTGCCAGCTGTCTATCCTAACGTAATGTGAAACAGAATAATCATATCGGAACCGAAACCTTGCCTTCAGTCCTGTGCATTGCCAGAACAATAGCCCACGGGTTATACAATTACGCTATTAGGCTATTGTGGATTTGTGAAGAGCTACGCAGTTTCGCGGAGGAAATTATAAATACAGGTTTGTGGGTTATTAGGGCGCAAAACGCGGCCCCCTTTTGACGCGCATCCATAGACGTGAATTAATGTATGGTACTAAGTCCTTGTAAGTGTTGGGTCTTTTAATATCGTATTTCGCACTGCATTAAAAGTCAACTCGATACCGTAAGTGCATGAGTCATTGTCGGTGCAGGCGCCATGCAGTCCCGTTACAAAACGTTGCATGCTGTCAAATATTGTTGTGTTTGAATAATCAGTGTCCTACCCACACATCATTTTATGTAACGTTCTTAGAGTGTGTGTGTGTGTGTGTGTGGAGGAGGGGGGGGGGGGGTTCTTGAGGATCCCAATTCTCTCCATGTGCGATAACGTCATGCTATCTAGGAGCTGTCAATGTCGAGAAGCTATAGGATAACGTCATCTGGAATGAATTCCCGGTATTGACATGATGACAGTTTAGATGAGAAGACATACATTTCCTAGATTTTCAAAGGTTATTATAGGCTACCTATCTCTGTGCTTGGAGTGGAGACTGTAAGCATAGCAACATCACAATCAACATCCTCCCCCACACACTTTCTTCTCTCCCATACTGATGCTTGTCTCCAACTTTGTGTGTCACAGGGAAACGTGGAATATCTGTTGAAGTGGAAGGGATGGCCCCCCAAGTGAGTAGTATCACTATGACATCATCATTATATCCAGTAATTCAAGACAATGAGTCATGCAGAGTATTATTGGATGGATGAGGATGAGTAACCACAGCGATGTCTTTATCTGTACAGATACAGTACATGGGAACCAGAGGAGCACATCTTGGACCAGCGTCTGGTGCAGGCCTATGATGAGAAGTAAGTCCAAGAGACACTGAATGCTATGGAGCGCATTACGTAGAGGCCTTACCTAGCTAACGAATATCATAGTACTGATAACTGCACTGTAGTAGTAGTAGTAGTAGTAGTAGTAGTACACTACTACTACTACTACTACTACTACTACTACTACTACTACTACTATCATAGTAAACTATACCTGTTTGTACTGACTGATCTTACCATTCCACCAGAGAGCAGAAGGACAGAGCCCTGGGGTACCGGAAGAGAGGACCCAAAGCTAAAAGGCTTCTACTACAGGTGGTATGGGTTAATGTTATATATATATAACTTCTCTGTCTGATTAGACTAGGGTTGCAAAGGATGGGTATATTACTGGAAACTTTAGACGTTTTTGATATCTTTCCAGGATTTGATGTAATCTAACACAAGACATCTTGTGGCCTGTTTGGGTACTTCATATAGTCACAGGTGTTTGTAATAATCTCTAGCCCTATCACATGTAAAATATATGAATCATTGAATAAGATTTTTATCAAAAAAATAGTTGTGAAAAAAGTAAATAGTTGTAAGAGTTGCAGAGTTAATTTAAAATATGCCATTGTAAGTTCTTTCATTAATTGGGCTATTTTCTCTTGAACCATATTGCCTAACTACTAGAAATGAATGGACAGTATGGACACAATATAAAATATTCATACTGTATATGAATACATGTTTGTACAGTTATTCTAGTATAAATTACCAAAGTTATGATAGATTGCCATAGATTTTCTGTTAATTACCAAAATTACTGAAGATTCTGTTAACTTTGCAATCCTAGACGAGACAGAGTAATAGGTTGGCATACTAAGTAAAGGGGAAATGATCTTGAAGAAACCCAACTGCTGTATAAGACATCTTTATTATTCCCCCCTCTGTAGAATACTATTTACAACATGGATCTCCGGAGCGCCCATAAGGCCCTAGAGAAACCTCCAGCTCGCCTACGTCTTTCCCTGACTCGCTCACTGGAGTCTGAGGCAGAGGACCCAACCTATGGGGCCTGTAGACGGAGCCTCCACCCCCGCCTGGCCCATCGCAAAAACAAACCCAGAAGGTCACAGTTCATGTGCCTGGCCACTCCCCCTGGCCCCCCTAACCCCACAAATGACCCCACACATGATGACTGGGGAAGGAGGGAAGAGGAAGATGACATGGAGGAAGAGGAGGAAACTCGACAGGAGCAGTCGGAGCGAGAGACCGAGATATGCAGCGGCATTCTGAATGGTAAGCGTGTTAGTCGGCCTATTCACCAAATGGGACTAATTTTAAACCAGGACATTGCTGTGTGTGTGTGTGTGTGCGCGTGTGTGTCAACTTGTTAGTCGGTACAGTACAGGAGGCCCTTAGGCAGACAACCAGGAACATAAGCTCCGCCATCCCATCCAGGGCTGGCAACTGGCACAGCAAACAGACAAGTAGTGGCAAGGGAGAGGGTTGACTTAATGGGGTTTAATGTATGGCGCAGAACAATACATGTCAAACTTCCTGGTACAACACAGATAGTCTATGCATAGCCTACAGGCAATGTACTCTCATCTAATTTTATTGGTCACATACACATGGTTAGCAGATGTTATTGCGAGTGTAGCGAAATGTTTGTGCTTCTAGTTCCGACAGTGCAGCAATATCTAACAAGTAATACCTAACAATTCCACAACAAATACCTAATACACACAAATCTAAGTAAAGGAATGGAATAAGAATATATAAATATAAATATATGGATGAGCAATGTCAGTGCGGCATAGGCAAAGATGCAATAGATAGTATAGAATACAGTATATACTCACCATACAGGCAATGTACAGTGCTCTTATCAATCTTGGTCAGTTAGTTTAGACTTGATGCAATCACAGCAATCTTACCGTCTTCCTTTCGCTTGCCCTCTCTTTCCTTCCCTCTCACCCCCTTTCCTCCCCCACCCTCTTTCTCTCTCTCTCCTCCCCCACCCCCTTTCTCTCTCTCCTCCTCCCCCACCCCATTTCTCCCTCTCCTCCTTCAGGGCAGGATAGGGCAGAGGACTGGAGTTCTGTGATTGGCTCAGATGAAGTGAACGCGTCAGAGCGGTCCGCTGTTTGGAGCCCAGTGATTGGCCCAGGGGAGGTGACCGTGACTGACGTCACCATAAACTCTCTCACAGTGACTTTCAAAGAAGCCCTGGCAGCCAAAGGCTTCTTCAGAGGCTGGGGCTTAGAGTTCTGAAACACACAGCAGCAGCACACAGACGAAACCTGGTCTGGGAACAGAATGAGAGAGATGGAAAGTGTGGCTCTTGAGTTATCTTTACACTCTGTTTGGACTGTGTGACCGCTTATTCTCCTCATCCCTTTACCCTTCTTCCCTTTCTGACCGTGTGATTGACCTCTGTCCACACTAACTTCCTATTTCATTCAATAGGCATACTGTAGTGTACAGTATATACTGACTACATTGAGATGGGCATACACTCCTGAGTTGAGCTATACACAGTATACTGTATACCATATCCTTCTATACAAAAAAGTTATTTTTCTGGACTGTTATTAGATAAACATGTGGCTTAGTAGAGTCTTGTGATGATTTAGAAATCCTCTGCAAGATGACTTCATCAGCCTGCATGCCTTTCTCCTGTCCTCTCTCTGGTGACATACTGATACTCAAGACATTTTGGTGACCCACTGAAGCCCTGCGCAACACATCCAGTGTAAACTAACCTTATAGTGGAACCAAAAACCTATATAAAAAATCGGACTTAGGAACAGTCTGTTCTTTTCTGAATTGCACTGTATTTACGTCATGATGTTGATGCGTCATCTTTGTGGAATCTTCCTTGTCGCCTCCCATTGGTCAGTGGCTGTTTATCCCACTCCCAAGCCGAGACTGATGGGTCTTGTTACCGATTACCTATGTTCCCTAAAAAATGTTTGGCATTGAGCAAATGTCAGGTCTGCTGAGCGCAAACTTGAACATTGTGAAAATTCTGTGCAACTTCTGGCGCACACTGAGGCTGTACCCGCTTTAAGTTACAGTTATAACAGTGGCTAAGTAGGCAACTGTGGCTATTTGATGGTAATGTAGGCCTACCAGAGTGGTCTACCATGAAGGAAAATGCATCCCATAACCTTTTAACATGGAATAGCTGTTCTATCATTCAGCCTACAGTAGCAGCCAGTGTGTGGTGTTCAATGTTGGCCTACATTCCACTTTTGAAAAAAACATGTAGGGATTGGAATGAACCTGTTTATCCACTTGTCCTTCAGACAAGAAGGTGACTGAAAATGTTGTGTTGTTTGATGCAAGAAACCGCTTTACAAAATAACATTCATTATTATTCCCATACCATTATTACAGAGAATAAGGACAATTATGCTACCCTCTGCCTATTGGCTACTTAGCTTATTCAAGCCTTTCTCAAAATATAACACTGCACCCCGAGTGGCACAGCGGTCTAAGGCACTGCATCTCAGTGCTAGAGGCGTCACTACAGACACCCTGGTTCGAAACCAGGCTGTATCACAACCGGCCGTGATTGAGAGTCCCATAGGGTGGCTCACAATTGGCCCAGCATCGTTCCAGGTTTGGCCGGTGTAGGCCGTCATAAGAATTTGTTCATAGCTGACTTGCCTAGTTAAATAAAGGTAAAAAAAAAAATATAATAATTAAGAAAGAAATTGTCTAGAAATGCACACGTTGTAGGAAGAAACCACTCCCCCATTGCTGATGAGAAATTAGCTCTAACTAGGCCAATAACTCACTTACTTACTAGCAAAGAACATGAACAAATGTACACATGTGGCTACATGCAGCTCTTGCTTTGATCTCAAAACAAGCGCATCTACTCCCGACCACTCATGTTGTAAACACAGTCCATGGCACAGATCCATATATGGCAATGGTCTATTTGCATATAGGGATACTGCCGCTCTAATTTGTTATAGTGCACCGTTCTGTGTAGATTAGAGTATGGGCCTGAGTCGTGCCTGTCAATGCAATATAGTCCTACTCCAATGCGGTCTGCCTACAATAAAATATTTTGCATAGTTAGTTTTGTTTCGGTATTTTTCGTTGAAAGGGGGTAATATTGCATTGATTTGATCACAATTCACACAGTAGAGGGAACCGTTGATAGTGTTAACCAAAGGGGAAAAGTAGAAAGTTGAGTGAAATTGAATCTTGTGCTTCTCTGCACAGGCTATTTCTTCTGTGCAGCAGTCCCAGTTGAGCACGCAGTTTAGAGTGATAATTGCTTGTGACTCAGTAAAATGATCTCCGTCTGCAACCACAATGCAGCGAGGAATTATGGAAGTGTCTGATATTGTTTCTGTAGAGCTTTTACGGCTTCTGCACGCACGCACCCACCTTCACAACGCAACACTAGCTGCCCCATGTTTTTGGATGTTTATTCATCTTATCATTTGGGCTTGAAGTTAGAATGCTTCTTACACCTTAATTCCAGGGAGAGGAGAAACAGACAGAAGGGGAGAGGGGTATTGTGTATTACTAGTTTTTTTATATATCGATCTGACAATGTCATTCAATGTATTTATTCTTTAAAGGAGAAACCTTGTGCATTAGTAAATACAGAGGAACTTAAATGTTTTTATACTCTGTAGTTCTGATGACTTATTTTATATTATTATTGCCAAATGTGGTTTGTTGCTTCTGCTGCTGCTTAAATATTCACTGCTGAGCAAGGAACTGTTGCACTTTATTATGGCTCGTCTAATCGGAAAAGTGATGTAATAAATCTACAAAAACCATCCAGTCTATATTCTCCGTCAATGTCTGAGATTTCTGTTGTACTCAAAATAAATTTGGCTATTTTAATTGTTAATGTGTGATTGATTTCATATTATACTGAACAAAAACTTACAGTTCATATAACTCAGCTAAGGATATCATAAATGTAAATAAACTCATTATGCCCTAATCTATGAATTTCACATTCCCTAATAGACCCACCCAATGGGGAGCCAGGCCCAGCTAATCAAATCTGCGGTTGAGGCAGGTTGGACGTACTGCTAAATTCTCTAAAACAACATTGGTGGTTTATGGTAGAGAAATGAACATTCAATTATCTGTAAACACCTCTGGTGGACATTCCAGCGGTCATATTTTTGTGAATATGGACAATTTCTGTGATCTTTTATTTCAGTTCATGAAACATGGGACCAGCACTTTACATGTTGCATTTATATTTTTGTTTAGTGTATTATTGGCTGTCATGGGCGAGATAAACGTGTTATCCGTCCCACCAATGTCTGATGGGTTGAGGGATGGAAATGTAGCTAGTAAAATAAAAGCCATTTCAACATACAGCTATTTTTCCCAATGGTACAAACATACTTTATTGTACAATTAGATTGGAAAAAAAAAAAGACCAAAATAACTTTAAAAAAATGGAGCAAGTAATTTTTTGCTTCCTCTCAGCAAGCACCAAAGTATTTTAACAGAAAAGTGGTCAAAGATTCCATTTGAACACTAAACACAGTCTTAATTCCAGTTTCTTTAGGCAGAAAGAAAAAGCAAAACAAAAGTTGTTCAGTTGCCATGGTTTGTACAGTGATTCAGTATGTATACGAGTGTACATTTCATCAAAATGGCATGATATACTCAAACAGCCCCAAAGAGGGCTGTGAATGACTGCAGTGTCATTTTACATCACCATTACATCTTCAATACAAAAAAGTTTAATCTATTAATTCCTGTAGCTTCAAGTTTTATTTTCAAAAAAATAAAATTAAATAATATATCTATATATAAAATACAAGTTTTCCTTGTTTTTTTTTATAAAATAAGTCTCAAGATATATTGCCACTTGTTTTCCCCCTCCCCCAAATCTCAACCTTTAGAGAAAAATAAGTGAACTTGTGTAATCTTGTGTAATTCTTTAATATGAGGCAAAATGATCAATTCATTTTCTGACCACAGTAATAAGCCTTCTCACGTTTTGTGCATGTGTTCATGTGTTGGTGTTCACAGCAATCAAGATGTTATGTTGCAATATCCCCAGTTAAAAAAAAAATATATATACACAAAAGGCTCATTGGTGCTCATGACCTACACCCCATACTGTACCTTTCAGAAATCAATACTTTTACATAGTTTGTGAGAAGACCAGGTTGCTAGGAAACCAAATCGAGAAAATCAGCAGTAGAAAAAGAGTCTCTGCTCATCATAGGTCTGAAAGTCTGTACAGCGCAAATGTATGATTCATTTTATTACAAACAGTATCTCATTAAAGTCCAGTTTTTGTACAGTAATAACATTAAATTAAACCCAACGTTCAGGGCAAAAGAGGGGCTTGTGACTAGGATGAGAGGGGAAGAAGAGGGGCTTGTGACTAGGATGAGAGGGGAAGGGTAGAATCGTAAAAAAAAAAAAAAAGAATGTTTATTCCTAGGAAACCCCTCCACACCTTCCCCATATACCCTTCATGTTTCAGTTCATGAGGGTATATACACACACACTACATAGAGCCATCCATCAATCCTCCAAATCAGCTGGCAACATCAGTAGTAAGTTTCTCATCCATCGTCCTGTTAGTAAGTGTAGGGGTAAAGGGGAGTGTAGGACAGGGTTACCCAAACACGGTCCTGGGCCCCCCCCAGGTGCACATTTTTATTTTGCCCTAGCACATCAGTTGCTTCAAATAATCAAAGCTTGATGATGAGTTGGTTATTTGAATCAGACGTTTAGTGCTAGGGCAAAAACCAAAACATGCACCCGGGAGGGGGGAAACCCTGGCGTAGAAGATCTGGGCGTCCAACGACCCGAGATGCTCACAGACAGTCCTAGAGGGAGATCAGCCACCCCCTGCTCACCTCCCCAGCAATAATGTTTCAGTTTCACTTGGAGCCCTAACAAAAATCAGAAAAAAAATACACACTTGCCCTTCTTTCAACCCTCTCGGTTTTTGGACAGTCATTAACAAAAATATATTCTATTTGAATTGTAGCAGTTGCAAAGTTCATTTGCCCCCCACCCCCCAAAAAAAAGATATGACATTTGTTTGTAGATCCAGCAAAAATAATAATTATAATAAAAAAACACTTCTCTGCAAAACAGATACAATCATGACTGTTTTATGGATGAAAACTGAACAATAGAAAGGTCCATTGTATTAACTCACCTCAATTGTCCACCACATTTAAAATCTTAAAAATATTTGTAAAAAAAGGCAGAATTCGCAGTCCCCAAAAATATTACTTGTGTCATATACTAAGGAAGAAATCTCTACTGTCCAGAAACCCCTTACACATTTTGTACACAATTGGCAAAAATATATAGATATATATTAACAGCAATAACTTACCATTCGTTCAATTTATTCATTTATTGACTTGTAGATTTAACGTTGCATCTCCCATAGGAAGTTGAGTTCTTTTCATTTATACATCAGAAAAATATTAAATAAAACTTCAAAAACTGCCATCCCCCTTCCAGCCAGACCCATGAGGACAGTTCAGAGCACTGAGACAGACGTAGTAGTAGTAGGCTACATAATGTCTAAACTGTTGTGGTTAATGTTTGTCCCCAGGTCCTGGTGGTTATTACCCAACATGTCTGACTGCCCTGGGCCATGCAAGCCCCCCATCCCACTTATCTGGGACATCATAGCACTCGGGTCCGAACCAAAAGTACCCGGGTCCCCAGAGTTAGCCTGCTGCTGTTGTTGCTGTGACAATTGTTGTGGGTTTTGGGGGGCCACCATGCCAGGGTGGTGTTGGGAAAGATGACCTGGGTGTGGAGAGCCTGTCTGGGTCTGGGGGGAGATGCGGTGAGGGGAGGGCTGGGGCTGCATGCGTGGCGAGGGGCTGGAGTGGGGCGGCTGGGACTGTGGCCGAGGGGAGGGCTGAGGGGAACGCACCTGGTTAGTGAGAGACTGACCGCCCAGAGCCTGGCCCTGGAGGTGGGGGTGTGGGGACTGGGCAATCTGCTGCTGGGGGCTCATAGGACTGCCGTGCTGGGCAGGCGAGCCCCCTCCTAGGTGCTGCTGCTGGAGTAGTCTCTGGTGGAGGGCCTGCTGGAGCATGGCATGGGAAGACTGGGGCTGACCACCTTGGCCTTGCTGGGGACCCTGCTGCCCCTGTTGGAGCTGCCCAGGCCCCCCACCCCCATCCTGCTGCTGCTGTTGCTGCTGCTGCTGTTGCTGCATCTGCATCTGCATCTGGTGCTGTAGCCTCTGTTGCAGGGCTGTGGCTACCTGCTGGGACATCGTTCCAGGGTAGCCCTGTCCTTGTTGGCCCTGCCCTGGACCCGGCTGGGGCCCCTGGGGGCCTCCCCCACCCTGCTGCAGCCCTCCCCCTCCACCATGCTGGGTCTGTCCAGGTTGACCAGGCTGGCCCTGATGCATGAAGCCCTGCTGGCCCTGCTGCGGTTGTTGGGTGGGCTGGGGCTGTTGGAACTGACCATTGTTACTCATCTGTTGTTGTTGCTGCTGTTGGAGGTGCCTTCTCATCAGAATCTCTCTGAACTGGGGAGTCATGTTGGACATGGGGTTGCCTTGGCCTGGCATACCGCCTTGTTGTTGTTGTAGTGCTGCCATTTGCTGCTGTTGCTGCAGACTCCCAGGCAGGAGGGGGCGCTGCTGCTGCTGCAACTGCTGTAGCTGAGCCATAGTGGACATATTTACTCCTCCGCCTGCCTGGCCCATGTTCATCCCTGGCTGGGCTACTCCGGGGTTTACGTTCACCTGCTGACCATCCATGACCACCTGGTTACCCCCAGGGCCAACTCCTGCCCCACCAGGGGCCCCCTGGAACCGCACACCTCCAGGCCCCCCTCCCGGGGCCCCTGGAACCCCTGGACCTCCCTGGTATCGGGCAGCTCGCTGCTTGATGAAGGCAGCCATGAGGAGGGGGTTGGAGCGGAGGATGTTGAGGACCTGTTGATGCTGGCCGGGGGAGCTGGGGGAACGGAGGGTACGCAGGAGGTCCTGTAGAGCTGCCTGGGGGAGGTTCCCTGTTCCCACCATCGCCGCTGCCGCCCCGGCCACGCCCCCTGGACCTCCCATTAGCCCCATTAACCCCGTTTGCCCTGCCTGCTGCTGACCTTGCTGTTGTTGGACGAGCTGCCGCTGCTGCTGTTGCTGGGCGAGCTGTTGTTGTTGCTGCGGTGTCAGGTGACCCATCTGTCCCATCATACCTTGCCTCTGCTGGGGGGCCATCCCACCCGGGCCTCCCCACTGCTGTTGGTTGGGATTCTGGGCCTGCTGCTGGAGCTGAACCTGGGGAGAGAGCTGCGACTGGGGGCCTCCTTGCTGCTGCATGCCCCCTTGCTGCTGCATGCCCCCTTGCTGCTGCATGCCCCCTTGCTGCTGCATGCCCCCTTGCCCAACCACCATCCCCTGCTGCTCCATATGAGTCCTCCCTGCCACACCCTGGCCCTGGGGAGCCATTCCCTGGGGCCCTGCCATGCCTGCTCCTGGGTGGGCCATGCCCTGCATCTGGGCCTGGGGGTTCTGGTGGTGGGGGTGAGGGGGCATCATGCCTCCACCCTGGGCCGCCTGCTGCCTTTGGAGGATCTGGGCTTGAGCCTGGGCCATCTGACGCTGGGTCTCTGCCACACGCTGAATCTTCAACGCTATCTCCACCGCTGCCGGAGGAGGCCCCTGTTGCTGCTGCTGCCCCTGGGGCATGGAGCCCTGGCCGGGGTTTGCTTGTTGCTGTGGAGGGGTGGCTGGGCCCAGACCGGGTTTACCCATGGACTGGTGGAGGGGCGAGGCACCTGGAGGTCTGGGGGTGTAAGGGGGAAGACCTCCTGGGTGCTTCATCTGCTGGACATTTGGAGACTGGCCCTGCTGCTGTTGGAGCTGTTGTTGGACCATCTGTTGCTGCTGAGGAGAGTTCATCATTACCCCTCCACTATGCTGCATCTGCTGCTGGAACTGGTGGTGCATGTGGTGCTGCTGGGGAATGCCGCCCTGCTGCTGTAGCTGCTGCTGTTGCCCTGGGGGGCCCTGACCCATCCCCTGCTGGGTTCCGAGGGGCATGTTCCCCTGGGTGGGGGTCTGAGGCGTGGGGGGCTGCGTGCCCACGGACATGGGGGTACTGGGCCCTGTGGTGCTGTTGTTTCCCGGGGACGGTAGCCCACCATTGCCCCCCGGTCCCGGAGGTGGCTGACCCACCCTTTGCATGCTGGCCATCCTCCTCCGCAGCATCTGGGCCTGCTGGAGACGGTGCTGGAGCTGCTGCTGCCTCAGCTTGTGCTTGATGTTCAGACAGAACGGTACGGGACATTTGTTCTCCTGGCAGTGCTTGGCGTGGTAGCAGCACAGGGCGATGAGCTGCTTGCAGATGGGGCAGCCGCCATTGGTCTTGCGCTTGCAACCTTTCGTATGCTGCACCACACGCTTCATCTTCTGGCAAGACGGCAGGCTGCAGTTGGCGTTGCGACACTGGCAGGCATGGACGAGAGACTGGATGCAGCGCTGGATGCTGAGGCGGCGCGAGTCTCCAGGGTTGGCGATGGACGAAGCGGCCGCGTTGTTGCTCTCGTCATCCAGGCCCAGACCCAGCTTCTCCATCTTGTGAATGTGGCCCTTAGAGTTGTAGCAGGTGATGCACAGGTCATAGTCCTGGGACAGAGAGAGAGGAGAAAGTAGCATATAGGTGTTGGTTACACCACACTTTACTTATCATCCCCTTATTAGAATTACCCTAAAACAAATCTTAGCAGTGTGTCGAGTGTCTCAAATAGTCCTATTTTAGCATTCGGCAACGCAGATGCTTGTTGACGCGAGCGAGCAGTTTGGATGCAATAATTGAATAACATCTACTTGTTTTTATGCAACACTCGCGCACACAATGAGGCCAGTTTGCTTTCCCTGTAAGCTACACCACCTGAGGACGTGGGAACTAAAAATACATTAGCTAGATTACTTTCATGTCCTACAAAAACTTTGCATCCGTAGGCCTAGGCTACTTCATGTATTCAATGTGAATGGCATGCTTACGCTCCATAGGTGCATCGTCTCAAAACCATATTAGCCTTGTGCTGCTATGTAAAGTGGTGCCATTTTCTCAATATTGAGAAATAAATGTTACTCACAGAAAGCTTACACTCTCCTCTCTTTTACAATTAAACAGTAGTTGCTTTAAAAACGTTTTTTTCCCACAATAGCAATGTGTATGTTTCACAATGGACATATGCTTGCGCTTATCAGAATGCAGCTCTCCCTCTACTTCATGCACACATGGGAAAGAGGGAGTGAGATCGGGCAGCAAAACAAGGATAGGGAACTTTCATTGCAGGGAATCAGGATAATGCCCATTACTGTTGACCAAATAGTGGTTTTAGTAACCCACTAAAAAAGTACAAGCAGGAACATTGTGTAGCCTAATCACTGAAAATTACAGACTTAAACAAAATTGTGTCGTAAGAGGAAGGCAATGTTGGTGTTTAATTTTCTGTTTACCGTCCCAGCGCTACCCTTCCTCTCGCTTCTCTTCCTCCCTCCCTCCCTCTAACCTGAACCCTAACCCTCACCTCGCAGACGGTGCAGTGGTAGCGTGTCTCCACGTGGCCCTTGCACTCGTTGCAGGTGTAGACGAAGCGGTCCTGGCTCTGGTTGTGGAGCTCCACCAGCATGCACATGGAACTCCACTTGGACCTGCGCAGCGAGCTGAACTCCAGGTGTTTGTCGCGGGCCAGGGTGAGAAAGGCGTCGCGCCCATCCATCAGGTCGCAGGCCATCAGACCGTCGGGGTCCGTGATGGGGCCCAGTGTGTTGGACATTGGCGCCGCTATCAGACGAATCACAAAGAATACCTGGCGAGGAGAGAGCAGAACAGATTTAACGGAGAAGACATTTTCACCTGTTTATGTTTTTTTTTATGTGTTGTGTATATGTCATCTGTCAAGGGTCATTTTAACTTGTTTTTACAATAGAGGGCACTATATGTTGGGGTCATGGGTCACATGTATATAGATAGCACATGAAAGGTTAGCACAGGTGAGAGGGCATACAGGTCTTACCATATCACAGAACATGCTCATAGATTTGACCTCTACACCTTTCCTATGCAAATATTTGTATTGGAACTAAACCATTTATATTTTGTATGCTCAATAAATGGGAACTTCACCTGAAAAGAGTTAACGTTTGGAAAACAATTTTGGCGCTCTCCTGTGCCATTAGCTTTTTATAGGAAATCGCCACTACAACGGTCTTAGTGGAAAGTGTTTTTGTGTTGTGAAAGTGACTCGTTCAGATCTTAAACCTGATTCTCACCAATTTACTCCAAGCAAGGCTGATTTACTACATAATGTTTGCAACTTATGCTCAGAAATACAATAAAAACACGCAACAGTCACTCCCTCCTACCTCTTTGTGCTTCTCCATGCTGGCGTACAGTTTCTGAGAGAGGTCATTGGACACGTTGGGCAAGCCTGGCTTCTTCTTATTGGCTCGGCTCATACTGCTCTTATTCTTAGAAGTCTTCTTGTTGTTCTTCTTTTTGGCGTTTTTGCTGTCGCCCTTCGTGGCCTGGAGAAGACAGTGAATTATATACACACTACAGTAGTAACCATTTTCATTTAGAACAAATGTAGAAATGCAGTTAATACAAAATATTTAATCGATTTTTGTATGAAGTCAAACGTAAAAACAATCAAATTATCACACTGATTGAAAGAGATCAAATGAAATCACATCAAAACAAACCCAAAGATCCATATGAACACACTGCAATGTACCTTGTAGTAAATGTCCATCCCACTTACATCTATGCTCTCGTTGGAAGTGCTGTTTTCCTCTCTCTTCCTCTCCTCCTCCTCCTGCTCCAGCTCCTTGATGCTCTCCTCCAGCACGTTGGGCCAGAAGTCCCCCTCAAAGTACGGAAGCTCCTTGGCACTTGTCAGACGGTCCTCCGTGGCCTGCTTGAAGATGTCCTGAGCGAGGGAGAGAGATTTTAAACCCAGATTTAAGAAACACTCCACTCGTCCTGCTTTATGTAACAAATGAGTAACACCACTTCAAGTTGTCACAACATGAACAGTGATAAAATGGTGCTTCTCAGAGGCCAATCCATGACTGTCCTTGTGCGCGCAACCCTCCACTTGTGGATGAAGACAATTTAATAAAATTCAAACTTTGTCCCCACAAGGACCCTTCAAGTCTCTTTACCTTGAAGTCATGCACGATGCGCTCCACCACAGCCTTGTCCAGCATCTTCCTATACCACTCCTGTAGCCTCTTGGGCTTGGGGATCTTCTGGTCCATAGGGTGACAGTGGAAGATGTAGTCGTCCCCTTCACTAGGTGGGCACGCCCATATGTGACCCGTCGTGTACCCCAGCTTCTTGACATACTCCAGGTAGCCAATGAGAATCTCATGGTAGACGCCCGTCCTCAGAGAACGTGGCTGGAAGAAGTGAACACTGTCCAGGTACGAGATGTACACGCGTCTGGGGGAGAGATGGAGAGAGAGAGCAAGGATGAGGTCCAGTCCTTTGGGCATTAACATAAAACTGGAGTTGAGAAAATTTACCCTTCAAATAACTATCACCTCTGATTGGGAGGAGGGCAGTCCGAGCCGTACTCCTGTACATGCATGCCGAAGAAGCAGACGTCAGCTCCATCGATGTCCTCAAACGCAAACAGGGCTTTCGTTCTGTATGGGAATGACTCACACATCTCCCCGGTGTCCACAAACCTGGAGAGACACACGAGACGTCTGATGCTAGAATGAACGCATGCATGCATACCAACAGGGTTGGTAGGTTACTTTCTAAATGTAATCTGTTAGTTTATAGTTACAGTACTTATGCAAAATTATCAGAAACATAACTTTTGGGTTACCCAAACTCCGTAATGTAATTGTTTACTTTCACTTACTTTTCAATTACTATCCCCTTAAGAGGCATTAGAAGACAAAAAGGATCCATCAAACGCATTTGGTGTGTCATCATAGTGGTCTCTGACTTGTGGTCAGACTTGCTCAGGTGAAACAAACTTAAGTCCAATGCAGCTGTTATCTCAATATTAAATAATTTCTAGGTAACAATTAAGTACCAAAATGTACTTCTTAGAAAGAGCAATTACTCAAGCAAGAATTTAGCTAGGACTGTCTGAGTGGTCCGAGTTGGGAGGGGAAAACTAGCTATTGGCAGAGAGGTTTGGAACTCTTTCTTATTGCTCTATTAACCAATTTACCACCTGGTGATGTCACCAGGCAGGGCAAAACTCCATCCCACCACATAAGGCTGAAATTTCATGCTCTTTTCAAAACAGCTCTTACACAAAAAGGCAATTAATATTTTTACAATTTGACCATATTATTCCAATCTCATAGTTTGGAAATATAAAAACAAGAAAATCACATTTGACTGCACTGGGCCTTTAAACTTGCACCTGTTTTCCAATGCTAAATTGAATGTCATTGTTTTCTCAAAGGTGACATAACGTATTTTTTTTCCACAAACATCCTTTCTGAATTTAAAAGTAATCTAGTTTTTACAAAAGTATCCAAAGTGACTACAACATTTTTGATTGGTAACGTAACTAATTACAGTTAGTTTTGGTAATCAGATTACATGTAATCAGTTACTCCCCAACCCTGCATACCAATATATTTATATATTCACCATCTGTCATCATTCAGAGTTACTGCTTCTCCATCTACCATGCTCTGGTCTCAAACTCTTTCTACCTTGCAATTCTGAAACGGGAAAAAAAAAAAAAATACTCAAATTCTGAGATTAAAAAAAGGTGATCCAATCCTCTCAGATTTACAGTGCCTAGGGGTAGCGGCTAGGGGTTGATTTGGGATTCAACAAATTACTACATTAACCCCACTCGTTCTGCCTCTTATCCCTTTCTCCTGTTCTACTTCTTCAGGGAAACACGCTTACTATTCCCCCCAGTGGTGCATGTCCCTTACCTGGACTTCATGCCTGGTTTGACCTCTACCACCTTGTCAGAGACGTGGACCACTCGGATGGTGACGTCACCCGACTCAGGGTGGCTCTGACGCTTCAGGTAGTCATTCACTCTAGTCTCCAAATAACAGCCCAGCTTAGTGTGGGGCAACCCTGGAGAGGGAGATAAGCTTAATTACAAATAAGCTAGGTAAAGGGAGGAACTACCTCAAATGGAGACAGGTAAGTCATATTTAGGGTTAAAAATGGTAAAAAAAATATATTAAAAAGACATCGGTACTTACTTTTGGCAGCATACTTGTTCTCTCTCCGTGTCTTATTCAACTTCTTTAAGCAGCCATCACAATTAAAACTGGTGGGTGAAAGAGTTCATTTGCGTCAGTAGAGATGCCAGAACCTTATAATAAGACTAACTGCTTCCTCTCTTCTGGTTACAGGGAACAAGGCATGCAGACAAACTTACCCTAACGGCCAGATAGTGTCGTTGTGCAGGACACAGATCTGGTGCATCTTACGTCCGCAGTCCATACATTCCACAAGCCTGCAGAGAGGAACGAGAGGAGAGAAATAAATCAGACTGCTTACGTCGCCACAACTATATTGCGCTCACAATGCAATCACAACTTAAATGCATTTACTCAACAAGATATGAACTTCCAATGGTGGACTTACAATTCAGGGTCCAGTGTGTCATTCTTCTTCTTCTCAAACTGATCTTTACCGATGGAACTGAAATTAGAAAAAAGAAATGTAACACACATACCGCAACAATAGCAACCAGGCCACCCCCAGTTAAAAGCCTCATGAAAAATAAATATATTGAAAGGGTAAGGTGAATGAACCACAGTCTAACCAACCAATAAATAAATACAGCTTCATAAACTCCAAATGACAATCAAGGTGAAAGCTTTGGATTCTCTGGCAGGGCTCTCGTCCAACATTTCATAAAAAGTTTAAGAGTCATTAAATGTTTGGCCTGATTTTCAAATATGCAGTGTTTTCATCCCAATTTTGATTTACTAAAGAGATGCTTCAGAACAGATGTAGGCCTAGAGGAAAACCACAGTCTACGAGAGGTGAGAGAAACAATAACTGCGACATTAGAGATGTACAATAAAACCGAATCAACTACTGTAGGAGAGAGAATACCACAGAAATGGAAGGAAGACATTCACAATAACAGCAAATGGAGGTACTTTAAAGCTGATATGAGGGAGAAGCTTGGCATATGAGGAGTCAAATAATAAAAGCCTAAAGATAAAAGTATAAATAAAGTTTACGTTAAACCAAAAGAAAAGTTGAGGGAAGGCTAGTGGATGGTAACATTCTACTCACGTCGGAGGCTGGGAGGGGTCGTCTCCCAGGGACACGTTGTCCCCTTGGATTTCGTTGAAGCACTTCTCACAGAAGTGGTACCTGCCAGCAAGAAGCCCAAATTTTGGTGAACTACACCGTTCCCAACAGCACAGCCAATCACAGAGAAGGCACGGAGAGGCAGCCACCAATCAAGGCATGACAGGGTGGGAGCAAGCACGCAGGCACACAGGAGACAGGAGGAGCGAAGAGCAGGCGGGGCAGGTGTCGTCGTCAGAACAGCCAATCATGATTCAGGATGGAAGGGAAAGGGATATGTGGGGTTTGGAGGTGCATGATTGGACCAGACAAAAGCAAACCAATGCAGATGTCACAAGCATTGACGACACAGGGAGAGGGCAGAAAGGGTTGGATGGAGGAATGATTTGAATGGTGAGGAGAGAAGGAGAGGACAAGACAACATCCAGGACAACAGAGCAGAAGGCCGAGGCAAAGCACAGATTAGCGTTTTGGACAGGAGAAGATGAGCAAAACCCCCACAGCTACATATACAGCAGTGACAGAATCAACTGGAGGGGAAGGGAGGGGAAGCCTGGGACAATGCAGATACTCAACAGATGAACAGCGGCACAGACAATTGTTCTATCATAGAGCTCATTTTAAAGTGGGTCCTTTCTTATTTTCAGTCAGGTATCAGTGCCGTCACAAATAATATTTGTGAATGTACATATTCGTACCTGATCACAGCCTACAGCTTTTGTTAGAAATTGAAGTTTGAAGAAATGTCCAGAAAGGCAGTAAGAAAGGACCAACTTCAAATGTAATTGCGTTAAGCACATGGATATTAAAATGGGAAAAACGTGACAAACCATTTATTCCCAGAGAATCACAAAATTCAACATACAGTCATTATGATATTGATCAGTGTGTGTGTGTGTGTGTGTGTCTCACACACTCAGCTCCCTCTCTACCTGTTCTGGTAGCTGAAGTAGGCAGCGTCCCGGGGTATAGTGCACAGCTGCTTCCCATAGCAGCACAACGTCTGGGGAGAGAACTCCAACTGAAGGAGGCAAAAAAAATGCAGGAAAGAGAGAACGTTAGATGATTAATGAACACTTCTTTAATCCTAAAATTAACTTTCAAAAGAGATTAGTAGTAATATAATAATAACGTTATTTGTATAGCGCTTTTCAATACAGGTAACAAAGTGATTCACATAAAATAACAAAAGTACTAACAAAGAAACAAAGACCGGGGGAAGGACAATGAACAAAGATGACTAGTTAAAAACCATACAATAAAGCATCCTTATGTTCAGTAGTGCCAGGAGTTGTACCGGACCATCCAACCAGGGAAAGCTCTGGGCCAAATTCATGATTATAACACACCAATATCAAATCAAATTTATTTATAAAGCCCCCCTTACATCAGCTGATGTCACAGAGTGCTGTACAGATACCCAGCCTAAAACCCCAAACAGCAAGCAATGCAGGTGTAAAAGCACAGTGGCTAGGAAAAACTCCCTAGAAAGGCCAAAACCTAGGAAGAAACCTAGAGTCCTTGGTCCGACACTCCCCACCGGTCAGGAGAAGACCGACACGGCCCACGTCTAATATTGTCTTGTACCTGTTCTAAAATTTTACAAGTATTTTGTCCGTCTTGTCTTGAAACTGGAGAAGCAGCACGGCCAGGTGGACTCGGGACATCAAGGAGTCATCAGGCCAGGTAGGCCTTGAGGAATGGTCCTAATGCTCAGGTCCTCCTAGAGGAGGACCCAAAAGGACAGAGACGATCGCTATATCAGTATCTAGAGCTTCTTCACCACCAAAAAATAATCTGTTTTCATGGAGGCAATTTGGTTAGGCCAAAGGAATGTGCCAGCCCTGAGTCACATGGCCCATCAGGCTCATAGTCACAGTACATGACAACAGCTGTCCGGCCCTATGGTCCATCTGAGGGGCTTAGCCCTGACATCCACACCACTTCTCTCATTTTCATAAAAAGGAGTCACTCTGGTCATCCCTGTGGACCGCTTAGCACATTCATGAGCAAAGTCCTAAATAGCTGCAAGTTTATACTCAATATTAAGTGTTGAAATGTAATATGGCGATGTTATGCCAACTCTGAAATTAACCACTCCTCGTTCCCATGCACAGAATTGGATGCGAAACTAGCAATGCAATAACCACATCTAGCCTGAAACTATACGTCACACACACAGCCGAATACCAACCAGACACACACACACACACACACACACACATCTCACCTTCCTGCCGCAGCAGTAGCCCAGGCTGACCATGACGGGGTCTATCTCAGCCTCAAACACCTCCGCCAGCTTGGAGCAGTACTTGTAGACGCGGGACGTCTTGCGGTTGTACAGCCAGGCATTGTTCAACATGACCCAGATGTCGTCCACGTACTGCCAGGGTTCCTGGTACTGACCAGTGTCCAGCTTACGCTTTATAGTCGACAGGTCCATGGGGGTCTTCACTATGTCAAAGTAGTCCTGGAGAGGGGTATGGTCAAGTCGGGAAATTTGTTAGGCTATCTTGTTCTATTATGTTCTATTATTTTTTTAATCACATATTTTTAATAGAACATTAAAATCAGACTAAAACAGTGTAAATATACAGTACATACAGGTATGCCCAGTAGATGAGGGTCCACAGGCTGTCTGAAGGGCAGAGACTCTGGGTCCTGGCGATACAGAGACTCCAAGGTAGGCATCAGGGCCTGGCGCAGCTCCTCTGGCTTGAAGACTGAGATAAGTGGGAGGCGAGGAGGAGAAGGGAGAGGGGGTAGAGAGTTTAGGGTTGAAGTTGGATTCAGAAACAGACAAACTCTGCAAGAACATAACCACAGAAATTGTGTATAGAAACGTGCAACTTGTACATATGCCGTCACAGAATCATCAACAGAATAAAGCAGTCCTTACTCTTCTTCTTGTTCTGGGCACCAGATGGAATACCAGGGGAATCTGATCCCTTCTCCTCCTCTTTCAGCTCCTTCTTCACCTCCGGTTTCCGGTCTTCCAGCTTCACCCTTTCTTCACTCTTAACCCCCGATGATGACGACGTCTCCATGGGAACACCTTTGCCCCCTTCGCCTCCACACTCCTCTTTCTTTACCCCCTCCATTTTGATGGGTTTGTTCTCCATCTTGATGTTGGATAGCTTCCCCCCCTTGGAGCAGCCTTCCTCCCAGTCGTCGTCCTCGTCCTGCTGCTGCTTGACCTCCACCTTGGGGTCCACGGAAGCCGAGGCGTCCGACTGGGAGGCCTGCTGGGAGGCTGTGTCCACACTGCTGACTGACACTGGGGTCAGAGCCTGACAGTCCTGGGACTGGAAGCCACCCTTCTGGGACATCTGTGAGGTGGGATAGAGAGCGAGAGAAAACAGTTTGAAACTACAAGAGAATGCAACAACCACCATGGGAGTTACAGTGAAGGAGAGAGTCAGGCGAGAGGTCAGAGGAAATTCCCAAATAATTGATTACTACATTGACCATTAACTGCTCCATTTTGCAGCTGTATGTATCATGGTGGAGTCAATGTTGTGATCACTTCTGTAAACCAATGGACTATTTATACCATGTGTTGAAGATGGATGATATAGCTGTATGTTTCTTCAAAATTATCGAATAAATCAAATCAATTAATCTCACCGGAGTGCGAGGCGTGCGAGGGAGCTGGCCTCCATGGGGGTTGGGGGTTGTGGAGGGGTGACCAGGGTGAGATGGGGTGGTGGCCCCTGCTCCCATCCCCTGCTGCATGGGCTTGTTGGAGCCTGGCCCCTGGCTGCCGGGCCCTAGCTGCTGCTGGGGTCCTGGGAGGGCCAGCTGAGGCGGGTTAGGGGTGTTGGGCTGGGGGGTCTGTGAGCCAGCTAGCCTGGGTGGCGTTTGGTGGGGTGTGGGGGTGATGCTGCGGGCGGGGGAGGGCGAGCTCTGGCGCATGGCCGAGAGGTGGGTGATTGAGTTGGGCTGCTGGGGGTTGTTGGACGAGGGGCCTCCACCCACACTCTGGGGACCCATGGGCCCCACCGAGGGGACACCGCTACCCCCTCCGAC
>QNTS01000289.1:147813-195835 GCA_003317085.1 Hucho hucho
TCACCGGAGTGCGAGGCGTGCGAGGGAGCTGGCCTCCATGGGGGTTGGGGGTTGTGGAGGGGTGACCAGGGTGAGATGGGGTGGTGGCCCCTGCTCCCATCCCCTGCTGCATGGGCTTGTTGGAGCCTGGCCCCTGGCTGCCGGGCCCTAGCTGCTGCTGGGGTCCTGGGAGGGCCAGCTGAGGCGGGTTAGGGGTGTTGGGCTGGGGGGTCTGTGAGCCAGCTAGCCTGGGTGGCGTTTGGTGGGGTGTGGGGGTGATGCTGCGGGCGGGGGAGGGCGAGCTCTGGCGCATGGCCGAGAGGTGGGTGATTGAGTTGGGCTGCTGGGGGTTGTTGGACGAGGGGCCTCCACCCACACTCTGGGGACCCATGGGCCCCACCGAGGGGACACCGCTACCCCCTCCGACTGAACCGGGCCCGGCTAGAGGGCTGTTGGCGGGGAGAGGGGAAGGAATGGGCATCGGAGTCTGTAGGGAGAGAGAGGGAAACGGAGAGAATAGGCATTTAGCATTCATACATTATTCAGAGGTTAACATAAATCATGTTTAACAGGGGCATCCTCCAATAAACCTCTACATGAGGACACACTAGTGTAGGCAGGAGGGTTTGACTTGTGCATATACAGATGTGTGGGAACGTATTAGTGATTACGTTTAGTTGGCTTAGTTAATATGATTTAATTAAAAACTATGGTTGCAACTTCCGAAGTTCACCAGTAATCTACAGGAATTTTGGAAACATTACATAAGTATTTTCATAACGTGAAATATATCAAATCATAAATTAAGACGATTGTATTAAATAGAATGACAAAGCTATAGAACATCCTAAATAGAACCCATCAACTTAGTAAATAGTTGGTGTTAGAGATGAGGATTTCAGCATGAAATATCCTTTATATTCTTTACACACATTTGACCCTGTCAATGTGTTTGTTGTAAATGTTTTGAAACCAAATTGGTGGCAGTTGTGAAAAAAGTTAATAGTTGGAAGAGTTGCAGAGTTAATTGGAAAGTATGTCATTGTTGATAACATCCTTTCATTAATTAGGCTGTTCTCTTATTGTCTTTCCACTAAACATGTTGACAATAATAACAGAGATATAAAGAATAAAGGTCGTATGCAGACATTTTTATCTCATCAAATCATTTCTAGGTAACAATGAAATACCTTAATGGGATTTTTAATTGAAAACAATGGTCAAAGAAACCAAAATAGCTTAGCAAAGAGCAATTTCTCAAGCAACAATTTAGCTAGGACTCTCTGGGACAAGTAAACTGAAAAGTAGCTGTTCTAGAGCTCTTACACTAAAAGGGCATTATAATTTTCACAATGTCACAGTATAATTCCAAACTGAGTGTGGAAATAAAAATTAAAAACGTTTAAATCCCGTTGGATGACTGAAAACTCCAGCAACTTTAGTAAACTATGGGTAATTTTAGAACCCTGATTTAAAAAACGCATTGAAGCCCTCATATGGGTGGTCAAGTACCAATAGTTTTTGTGTACCCAATCTGTCCATCGACATAGACCATATACTTCCACCTCTCTCACCTGTGCCATGCCTCCCTGGTTGCCTTGCTGGTTCACACCAGGCTGCCCCGTGCCGAGGCCTGGTCCCTGGGGAAGGTACTGGTTCTGGAGCTGGCCCACGTTGGGCTGGCCCATCCTGGGGTTCCCCATGCCCATCTACAGGAGACAGGCATTGGTTTAGAATAGAGCTCATATTAGTCCTTTGACACTTTGGATACTAGGGACTACTCTGTATGTGGCATCAATGTAAATATTAGTGCTGACATGATATGGTTCCTCTTGCAATGGAATAGGTCCATAAGATCAAATGAAGACTCAAACTTTTATATTTGGAATAATGGTTTATTTTCAAATGAAAAGCTTATGCCCATTAAGTGCATGTAAAGCCTTGATGAGCACACTGACCTGGTTGATGGGTGTGAGGGGGAGAGGAGGGGTGGACCTCTGGCCCATAGACTGCATCCCCATCTGGTTGAACTGGTTCATACCTGAAGAAAACAGCCATAAGGATCATAGCATACAGAGAACACCGCTAGTGTAGCAATTAGGGATGTGCATATTTCCCTTTGAGGATACATGGGATCTGACACGTTTTAGTTTGACATGAGTTGGTGCGATTTGGTTTGATTAGAGAACGAATCGATGCACTCATATGTTGCATAAACGCATTCATTTTTCATTCCAAAATTTTAATCTGCTGATGATTGAGCTGGTCCTCAAAGCTGGATTGGTCTACGCTGACTTCTGTGTGAATCAGGGTTCCCCAACTGGTGGCCCAATGGTTTTATTTGAGCTCCCAAGTTGAGCAATTCGTTTTGTTTTTATTGTTGGACATAAGATTGTAAAAACACCAGGAAATTAGCTCCAAGTGACTTTTGGAAATCTACTCCCACACAGAGACGTGATCGTATACAAACGTAAGCAAGGTTTGAAATTATTATGTTTTTAGTCAAATAATCTGTTTGGGCTTCTTGCAGTCTACAAATTATTTGTAATTATGTTCCAGCCCCCCAACCATCCTCTCAAGAAATTGGCCAGCGGCTGAATCAAGGCGGTCTAAATTATGTATGTCTATGGTGTATGTACTTTTGATTGGGGAAGCAGCAAACCTGTGGGAATAACGTCGGCAATGCATTTCCTGATGAAGCCGGTAACGGAGGTGATTAAGCTCGTCGATGCCATCGGAGGAGTCCCCAGAACATATTCCAGTCAGCGCTAGCAAAGCAGTCCTGCAGCATAGCCTCCACTTCAATGGAGCATTTCTCTACAGAGCGCGTCATGGGTACTTCCTGTTAAAGCTTCGGTTTGTAAACAGGAAGCAGGAGTATAGAATCATGAACTGATTTGCCCAAGAGGGGACGAGGGAGGGCCTTGTATGCTAGCTTGTGGGTTGAGTAATAGTGGTCTAGTACGTCATCACCGCTAGTGGCGAAGGAGACGTGTTGATTGGGCATCACGTGTCTAAAGCCTTGTTCACACTGCAGGCCCTAATGCTCAAAACTGTTTTGTTTTTCAAATCCGTTTCGGAATACTGACAGTCCAAAAGAGAAAGTTACAAGTGACCAACTCGGATGTGTGTTCAGACAGCAGTCATTTGCTAACATGGCTACACTAGTTGTCATAGTAACGACGGGTGTGTGCGTAGTGTCGTAGGCCGATTGGTGGTGGTGCTCGTGCTTCCAATCACTCAGAAGTTATGTAGCAAGCCAAGGTGACAACGCCTGCCATGGACATTTCCCAGTTGCTTAGTCACATCAGTCAACTAGCTAGCCGTTTAGCACATTCACTAAATTGTTTGTAAACAATTAACAAGCTAGTTAGCTACCACATGTTCTTGTTAAACTGTCAGAGTAGATAGCAAGCAACAAGAAATGCCAAATAAGTCTAAAAACCACTTGATGGCAAATACATCATTTGACCGTTCAGACAAGTCACATGGCTAGGAAACAGACTTGTATCGGACTTTAAACCACTTATCAGATTCCATGTGCTTTATAGCTGATCAGAATGCAGGAAAAACAGATTCTAAAATTGGACTTTCGAGTCACTTCAAAGTGGTCAATGTGAACAAGGCTGTAGGTGACACGGAATCAAAATCACTGGCAACAAGAAAAGCAGCCTCCGGGTCCATGGTTTCTTTGCTCGTTTATAGCCTCATACAGTACGTTAAATGCCAGCTTGTTGTTACTGTTCTGAGGTGGAATATATGAGTCTTTCTATAAACTAGAGTACCAATGAGCGGTTTCCAAGTCAATAATAATACATTTATTTTCCCCATGTGAATACAAAAAGAAACTGAGAATATAGATACATTCAATATAATTCATGAGTCTTCACAGATTTGGCATAAATCATGTGACAAAACACTTTCATGATACTGATGTTTGTAATATCATATTCTAAGCATTTAACAATTGAATTACACTTTGACCTTGATCCTGTGAAATTCCTGGATATTTCTGTCCCTCTTTTTGTATGGATACCTCTTAACATTTCGTATGTTACGGTGTGAAAACAGTTTATTGGCACACGTATCCAAAACAATGTATGTGAATGCAAAATCCAATGCTTCAAACAGAAAAAGGGTACATTTTATGATTAATAAAAAATAAAACTTTAAAAAAATCCCTACCACCATTAACGGGGTTCTTCAATAATTACGCATAATAGTGGTTTACTGCGCATTTGATGTCTAGCTGTTTAGTTACGTGGGGACACTCGCACAACATCAGGATTTTCTGAATGACAGTCAAGTGATAAAGAGCTTGTGATACTGCATGTGATTTAACAGCCAAAGTGCGGCAATTAATGTTAATCTCGAGGATTGACGGCTATGTTGTTACGACGGTCAAGATAATTAGCCTACTTCGTGGACGACAAATAAAAATTCCTGAAGTAAGATTAGTGTACATTTTTATCGTTTGTTTTCCGAGTTTAAACAGAGCAATTGAGAATGTGAACTTGTTTTATTTTTTAAACAGAAATTGAAAAATTTGTTTTTCATTTTTGCATATAAAACCAAAAAAACATGATATTTCAATGTTTAAACGTGGGTGGGGTTAAATGCCTGGTCCCGTGGAATAAATGTTGTGGATCTTAATGTTTTTCCTCATAATCCTGGACTATCGGACCACCATTTTATTACGTTTGAAATCGCAACAGATAATCTGCTCAGACCCCAACCAAGGATCATCAAAAGTCGTGCTATAAATTCTCAGACATCCCAAAGATTCCTAGATGCCCTTCCAGAATCCTTCCACCTACCCAAGGACGTCAGAGTACAAAAATCAGTTAACCACCTAACTGAGGAACTCAATGTAACCTTGCGCAATACCCTAGATGCAGTTGCACCCCTAAAAACAAAAAACATTTGCCATAAAAAACTAGCTCCCTGGTATACAGAAAATACCCGAGCTCTGAAGCAAGCTTCCAGAAAATTGGAACGGAAATGGCGCCACACCAAACTGGAAGTCTTCCGACTAGCTTGGAAAGACAGTACCATGCAGTATCGAAGAGCCCTCACTGCTGCTCGATCATCCTATTTTTCCAAGTTAATTGAGGAAAATAAGAATAATCCAAAATTTATTTTTGATACTGTCGCAAAGCTAACTAAAAAGCAGCATTCCCCAAGAGAGGATGGCTTTCACTTTAGCAGTGATTCATTCATGAACTTCTTTGAGGAAAAGATCATGATCATTAGAAAGCAAATTACGGACTCCTCTTTAAATCTGCGTATTCCTCCAAAGCTCAGTTGTCCTGAGTCCACACAACTTTGCCAGGACATAAAATCAAGAGAGACACTCAAGTTTTTTAGTACCATATCTCTTGACACATTGATGAAAATAATCATGGCCTCTAAACCTTCAAGCTGCATACTGGACCCTATTCCAACTAAACTACTGAAAGAGCTGCTTCCTGTGCTTGGCCCTCCTATGTTGAACATAATAAACAGCTCTCTATCTACCGGATGTGTACCAAACTCACTAAAAGTGGCAGTAATAAAGCCTCTCTTAAAAAAGCCAAACCTTGACCCAGAAAATATAAAAAACTATCGGCCTATATCGAATCTTCCATTCCTCTCAAAAATTTTAGAAAAAGCTGTTGCGCAGCAACTCACTGCCTTCCTGAAGACAAACAATGTATACGAAACGCTTCAGTCTGGTTTTAGACCCCACCATAGCACTGAGACTGCACTTGTGAAGGTGGTAAATGACCTTTTNCGATGAAACATGGTGAAGCCCCAAAATTGCCCTCCCTGGAAGCCTGTGTTTCAGACATAAGGAAGTGGATGGCGGAAAATTTTCTACTTTTAAACTCTGACAAAACAGAGATGCTAGTTCTAGGTCCCAAGAAACAAAGAGATCTTCTGTTGAATCTGACAATTAATCTTGATGGTTGTACAGTCGTCTCAAATAAAACTGTGAAGGACCTCGGCGTTACTCTGGACCCTGATCTCTCTTTTGACGAACATATCAAGACTGTTTCAAGGACAGCTTTTTTCCATTTACGTAACATTGTAAAAATCAGAAACTTTCTGTCCAAAAATGATGCAGAAAAGTTAATCCATGCGTTTGTAACTTCTAGGTTAGACTACTGCAATGCTTTACTTTCCGGCTACCCGGATAAAGCACTAAATAAACTTCAGTTAGTGCTAAACACGGCTGCTAGAATCTTGACTAGAACCCCAAAATTTGATCATATTACTCCAGTACTAGCCTCTCTACACTGGCTTCCTGTTAAGGCAAGGGCTGATTTCAAGGTTTTACTGCTAACCTACAAAGCATTACATGGGCTTGCTCCTACCTAGCTTTCCAATTTGGTCCTGCCGTACATACCTACACGTACGCTACGGTCACAAGACGCAGGCCTCCTTACTGTCCCTAGAATTTCTAAGCAAACAGCTGGAGGTAGGGCCTTTTCCTATAGAGCTCCATTTTTATGGAATAGTCTGCCTATCCATGTGAGAGACGCAGACTCTGTCTCAACCTTTAAGTCTTTATTGAAGACTCATCTCTTCAGTAGGTCTTATGACTGAGTGTAGTCTGGCCCAGGAGTGTGAAGGTGAACGGAAAGGCACTGGAGCAACGAACCACCCTTGCTGTCTTTGCCTGGCCGGTTTCCCCTCCACTGGGATTCTCTGCCTCTAACCCTATTACAGGGGCTGAGTCACTGGCTTACTGGTGCCGTGGCGGAGATCTTGTGGGCTATACTCGGCCTTGTCTCAGGATGGTAAGTTGGTGGTGGAAGATTTCCCTCTAGTGGTGTGGGGGCTGTGCTTCGGCAGAGTGGGTGGGGTTATATCCTGCCTGTTTGGCCCTGTCCGGGGGTATCGTCGGACGGGGCCACAGTGTCTCCCGACCCCTCCTGTCTCAGCCCCCAGTATTTATGCTGCAGTAGTTTATGTGTCGGGGGGTTAGGGTCCGTCTGTTATATCTGGAGTATTTATTTTATCTGGTGTCCTGTGCGAATTTAAGTATGCTCTCTCTAATTATCTCTTTCTTTCTTTTTTCTTCTCTCTCTCGGAGGACCTGAGCATTAGGACCATTCCTCAAGGCCTACCTGGCCTGATGACTCCTTGATGTCCCGAGTCCACCTGGCCGTGCTGCTTCTCCAGTTTCAACTGTTCTGCCTGTTTTATGAACATTTTAAAATCTTGTCCATGTTCTGTTATAATCTGCACCCGGCACAGCCAGAAGAGGACTGGCCACCCCTCACAGCCTGGTTCCTCTCTAGGTTTCTTCCTAGGTTTTGGCCTTTCTAGGGAGTTTTTCCTAGCCACCGTGCTTTTACACCTGCAGTGCTTTTACACCTGCATTGCTTGCTGTTTGGGGTTTTAGGCTGGGTTTCTGTACAGCACTCTGTGACATCAGCTGATGTAAGGGGGGCTTTATAAATAAATTTGATTTGATTTGATTTGGTCAAGCGCACAGCCAACACGTCCTGTCCTTTCAAAGTAGGAGGGCACCCTTCTAACTATTAATTAATAACTGCCTTAACGTGCCATGATAAGGTACGTTTTCTGCATAAGACAGTGTGTATTGACTTATTTATGAACTGTTGGTACTGTAAATGGTTAACTGACTGATATATCCTAGCTAACCACTGTTAATCT
The DNA here is from genome assembly GCA_003317085.1 of Hucho hucho. Classification (NCBI taxonomy): domain Eukaryota; kingdom Metazoa; phylum Chordata; class Actinopteri; order Salmoniformes; family Salmonidae; genus Hucho; species Hucho hucho. The sequence goes on from QNTS01000289.1 coordinate 155,458, forward strand.
CATTAAATTTGGGGCGGCAGGTAGCCAAGTGGTTAGAGCGTTGGGCCAGTAACCGAAATGTTGCTAGACAGAATACCCGAGCTGACAAGGTAAAACTCGGTCGTTCTACCCCTGAACAAGGCAGTTAACCCACTAGGCCATCATTGTCAATAAGAATGTGTCCTTAACTGACCTAGTTAAAAAAAAAAAAAAAAAAAAAAAAGCTATACAGCCAAAAACAGCATATATTGCTAGACTAGAGACATGCCCTAGCTATAGTTAGTCAGTGGTTGCACATCTAACTAGCTGGAACAAAGCAAGGGTGTGTATAGCTAAAAGAAAAGTCTGATAGGGGTGCAATGGTTGTGTCCAGCTTACACCTGTGCAAATATGTGTGTATAGCAATATAATGAAACATCAAACGAATGCCTTAAGTGTGAAGCTGTAGGCCCACCCCCCCGAAGGATTGTAGGGTCCAGAAACAACCCCTAGACACTTGTGGAGATCTGAGAGAATATGACAGGTGTAACCAAAATCGGCAAGAAGACACCAAGCCTATCAGAGGGTAGCTCTCACTATGTTACCACCCATCAATCCCTCTCAGATCTCAACAAGTGTCTATACTCTGGGTAGTAGGGACTAGGGGTTGCTTCTTGACAGGCCATGGGAATTATGGTAGCTCAGTTGATCATAGGAATGGGATTGAGAAATCGAGTACTTGAACGGTCGTCAAAACTCGATGTTTAACAAGAGAACATCTTTCTCAAATACTGTAAAACTATTTGTAAGAAATTGCCTTTAAGTCTACGTTAATTTGCTTTGACACTAGTGTCCATTTCGGCATTTGAGGGACACAAAAAATAAAAAAGTACCAAGCACACTTCTGCTCCCCAAATTCCCTTTCCCGTCTCACGCAATTGAGTTACAACTGCTCCCTCTACACACACACAGTGTGCGCCTAAATAAATAAATGCCTATAAAAACGTATATAACTGATGGGATACACAAGCTACAGTCCTTGACAAATGACAACAGTTTTATCACAAATTCTAAAATGGACTGGTTGACTGAAGTAGGGAAATGTGGGTGTTGCAACAATGAGCTGTAGTTTTGGAATAATTGCGTCATTATCCGCTTAGGCTACTTCGCAGTTATCACTACTTACCACAGCCAGTCAAAATAGGCTAGATCATAAATATTCATACCTTTATTGCTTTTTGGTCTTAAGGCTAACAGTGTGGTTAGGGTTAAAATCAGATTTTAAGAAGCGAAATTGAAAAAACAGGCAGGGTTTATGACTGTGGCAACTAACGTTAGTGACAACCCTACTTTGCGAACTGATAGTGGTATTTAGAATTGGTTAGCCTAGGCTATTACCCCCCTAAACATACAGGTTCCACTGAAAATGTACAATAACATATCTTTATAAAACTAAAACTAAGAGTATTTATCAGAATCATTAAGCCTGACACACCAAACAGATGACCGGTCATAATACATCCCCATGCAGTGTTCAATGCAGAATTGTTAATCCATTTAGAAAGTTTATTTTGCCGGTTCCTTAAATTAAGTCTGTATATCGAAAAGTCAGATTTTGGTTTGCTGTAACCCTGAAAAGTGTCTTTCAACTTGCCAAATTGAGCCCCGTCTCAAATAATCACTGAGAATAACTGCTCCAGATGAGAGATGCAAATCACTTCACACTATTCCATTCTATTTTATTTATTATATCCTGGGGTAGTTTTTTTTTTTATATAAAAAAAAGGTCTGGACTGTGATAGGGGTCAGGAAATAATGGTTGTCTGCTAAATTAACAAAACAAGGCTATGCCATTGCACAGCCATAGGCTTCTACAAGCGAAGTTACTACTTTAAAGACTGTTACGCGATATAATATAACCCAGCAGATAAGTTAATACATTTTACTGAATATATACTGGTAGCCTAGTGGTTAGAGCGTTGTGCCAGTAACCGAAAGGTTGCTGGATCGAATCCCCGAGCTGACAAGGTAGAAATCTGTCGTTCTGCCCCTGAACAAGGCCCCTGAACCCACTGTTCCTAGGCCATTATTGTAAATAAGAATTTGTTCTTAACTGACTTGCCTAGTTAAATTAAAATATAGATATTTTATGAGGCAATTTAGAAATTAGGATTAGTTCTCTGTAATGGTTGATAAATTAGGCATTGTTACATAGTTGCCATAAAGATAAATGCAGTTTTTTCCCCAGTGCTGCCTTTGGTCAAATGCCCATCCCTAGTCATTCAGGCCCTCTCAATTTTGCTGTCAAATACTTGCTTCCTATGTCCTTGGGAGTATCTCAAATTGCATTTCTTTAATTCGTTGCATCCTCGTCTCCTTCTCAAAACCCATTGCATGAGAAGGTCAGAGGTCCCCCCCTTTTTTTGGGGGTGGCGAGAGGACGTGAGGAATGAAGGAAACGCAATAGAGATTCTCCTTGTTTCATCCATTCCTCACCTCCCTCTCACAGCACATTGGGCTCCAATGCACTTAAGGAGAAGCAAGGTGGGGAGGAAACAAGAATGTGATGTCTAGTTCACACACAAAGCTTGAAGTGTACTGATGATTTCATTTGTCAATGATTTGACAAAACCCATTGTAAAATATTATGAAATATAAAAAGCTGCTGTTAATCTTTCATTATTTTGGAACGTTTAGCATGGCTATAAATGATAGAGAAGTTAACTAATGCAAACAGAAACAGCTACTAGGCATAACAAAAACATATTGAATGACATGTAGATGTTTTGTTGTTGCTAGGCGTTATGGTCTCATTGTGCCCATCTAGACTCTTATTCCTGTAACTACATATGTGAAGCTGCAAGAAAATCACATTTAAAAGTACAGTACCAGTCAAAAGTTGACACCTACTCATTCAAGGGTATTTCTATATTGTAGAATAATAGTGAAGACAAAACTATGAAACACTGAATCATGTAGTAACCAAAAAAGTGGTAAACAAATCAAAATATATTTTATGAGATTCTTCAAAGTAGCCACCCTTTGAACTCTTGGTACTCTCAACCAGCTTCACCTGGAATGCTTTTCCAACAGTCTTGAAGGAGTACCCACATATGCGGAGCACTTGTTGGCTGCTTTTCCTTCACTCTGCGGTCCAACTCATCCCAAACCATCTCAATTGGGTTAAGGTCAGGTGATTGTGGAGGCCAGGTCATCTGATGCAGCACTCCATCACTCTCCTTCTTGGTCAAATAACCCCTACAATGCCTGGAGGTGTGTTTTGGGTCATTGTCCTGTTGAAAAACAAATAATAGTCCCACTAAGCTCAAACCAGATGGGATGGCGTATCGCTGCAGAATTCTGTGGTAGCCATGCTGGTTAAGTGTACTTTGAATTCTAAATAAAATCACAGACAGTGTCACCAGCAAAGCACCCCCACACCATCACACCACCTCCTCCATGCTTCACGGTGGGAACCACACATGCAGAGATCCGTTCACCTACTCTGCGTATCAGTCACGGGGATAGAACCAAAAATCTCTCATTTAAACTCATCACAACAATTAGTCTAAATGTTCATTGCTCGTGTTTCTTGGCCCAAGCACTTGTCTTCTTATTGGTGTCCTTTAGTAGTGGTTTCTTTGCAGCAATTCAATCATGAAGGCCTGATTCACGTAGTCTCCTCTGAACAGTTGATGAGATGTGTCAGTTATTGAACTCTGAAGCATTTATTTTGGGCTGCAATTTCTGACGCTGGTAACTAATTCTCTGCAACAGAAGTAACTTTTTATTTTATTTCACCTTTAACTGAGAAAGTCAGTTAAGAACAAATTCTATTTTTACAATGACTGCCTACCACGGACCACGCTGGGCCAATTGTGCGCCGCCCTATGGAACTCCCAATCACGGACGGAAGCGAGACAGCCTGGATTCTAAACAGGGACTGTAGTGACGAATCTTGCACTGAGATGCAGTGCCTTAGACCACTGCACCACACGGGAGCCCTGGGTCGTCCTTTCCTGTGGCGTTCGTCATGAGAGCAAGTGGCATCATATCACTTAAATACACTTTTTCAAAAGTTCTTGAAATTTCTCATGTCCTAAAGTAATGGACTGTCGTTTCTCTTTGCTTATTTGAGCTGTTCTTGCCATAATACGGACTTGGTCTTTCACAAAATAGAGCTATCTTCTGTATACCACCCTTACCTTGTCACAACAACTGATTAGCTCAAACGCATTAAGGAAATGCCAAATTAACTTAAGGCAGCACACCTGTTAATTGAAATGCATTCCAGGTGACTGCCTCATGAAGCCAGTTGAGAGAACACCAAGAGTGTGCAAAGCTGTCATCAAGGCAAAGGGTGGCTACTTTGAAGAATCTCAAATATTTGGATTTGTCTAATGGTTTTTTTGTTTACTACATGATTCTGTGTTATTTCATAGTTTTGATGTCTTCACTTATTCTACAATGTAGTAAATAGTAAAAATAAAAACCCTTGAATGAGTAGGTGTCCAAACTTTTGACTGGTACTGTATTTCAAACCATTTTGAAATGTAGACCCTGAGGTCACACATTGGCCCCATTATTTATAGAAATACCCATATACAGCAGTCACGATAACGGATGAAAACTCTCAGGTAGTAGAAGGGTCAACATTTGACCATGAGGTATTCCAAGACGGGTGAACAATAAGTTGAGACTTGCACTGCGCTAGAGTCTGCACACCATTTGTTGTTGATGAAGAGACATACCCCTCACCCTCGATTTCCTTTAATGCAATATCCTGTTCACTCCGTGAATGGACAATCCATCGAGTTGGATAGCCACGGGGGCATCTTGTTCGAAACCCATTTTTCAGAAAACAGACTTCAACAGAATGGGCCGGTTTTCCCTTAGCCTTAGTCTCACCAGGACGCTGCTCTCCTGCCTCTTTTTCACCCACGTTTCCTCTTGGGTAGCCTGAAGACTGGGTTGGAGGTACACAAAGAACCCAAGGCAGATGAGTCGATGTTGGAATTGAAGTTAGAAACTGACGATCTGATGTCCAAAAGTTCTTGTCGATCATAAGAAATGATAGCGGATACATTCCGTAAAGAAGATAAACACCAAAAGAATCACAAAATAGCAAAGTTGTTTCGTAGCTCGCAAGACAGCAACCATACAGTGCCAGCTTAAAACACAAACCAGCCCAGTAATGTTGTCTCTCTGTGTGGCAACCCCCCCCCTCTCCTGTCCCCATGGACTCACCTGCCGGATTCTGCATCCTAGTCACCATCTGGTTGGGTCCACCAGGCCGCACCAGAGAAGGGTCAGGGAGGGGACCATCTGTAGGAGTGCAGAGGCGACAAGTGGAGATAAGGAATGTCTTGCCGTTATCCCACTATAAAGCACGGGTAGGCAACTAGATTCAGCAACAGGACGATTTTGGTCCGAGCAGATGGTCAGGTGGCCAGAACATAATTTTACAAACTTGTACCCAGCAAATTGACCAAAACGTATTTGAAAATAACAATCACACCTAGATTACATTGAGACACGATCACATCTTTATTTGTAGAAATACTTCAAAAACAGATGTCCTGAATTAATCTATTTTTGTTCAATTCTTGGCAATTTAGTCTTTTGTCCCAAAACTGTTCTGTAATATTACGTGTCCTGATGTAGACATCAACATACCCTGCTTTTGGAGCCGCGTTCGCCTCTTCTCCTCCAATTCCTTTTGGATCTTATAGATCTTCTCAGCCAACAGGTGGTAGTACTCCGCCTGGGAAGATGAGATATTAAGAAAGCGTGAAGGACACGGTGAGGTAATTGAAGGTTAGGGAGAGAATGATAGAAGAGGGATAATTTTAAGAAAGGGAAATTGTGTAAGGGAGAAATTAGTTAGAACATAGGAATAGACACATTTTTATTCCAGACAGTATGGTCTGAAGTTGGTCCCACACTCAGTAAAAGAGCACCTTTACTCAGTGTAGCAGCTTACCCTGCTGTTGGCAGACTCATACATGTCCCCCTCCACCTTCCTAGCGTACGCCACCAGGTTCTCCATCCGCCGGTCTTTCAGAGCAGCAGGGTCCGGGGTCGGGAAGATGGCTTGCACCCTACACCAGACAGAGAAACAAGAGACATTAAGGAAACTGGGGGGGGGTATGTGAACGAGATTATGTTGTAAAGCAAACAAGTTTTAACTTCTATTTTGTTCCATTGAGATAATCCTTTTAGAGGAAAGTTAGGGGAGATAGAGTAGTGAAGTGTGTTGTAAGCGGACTGAATCACAGCTAGCTGTGTCTGAGCTGGTTGACAGTGGTGAATGTGATCAGTGTTTGTCAGTCTGTTTTTCTATAGTTGTACGCTGCATGAAACAGAGGATGTGAGTTTACTGTGACTGTGGCCTGTACATGCCAATTGCCACACTCCCTCAAAACATCTGTGGAATTGTGTTGTGACAAAACTGCACATTTGAGTGGCCTTTTGTCCCCAGCACAAGGTGCACCTGTGTAATGATTGTGCTGTTTAATCATCTTCTTGATATGCCACACCTGTCAGGTGGCTGGATTCTCTCAGCAAAGGAGACATTCTCGCTGAGAGCTATAAACAAAATTTGAGCACAAAAGTTGAGAAATATGCTTTGAGAGAGTGTGGGATCTTAAATTTCAGCTCATGAAACAAATCACATTTTATTGGTCACATTCACATGATTAGCAGATGTTATTGCGGGTGTAGCAAAATGCCTGTGCTTCTAGCTTTGACAGTGCAATAATATCTAACACAACATATACCCAATACACAAATCTAAGTAGGAATGAATTAAGACTATATACACGAGCGATGTCAGAGCGGAACGGACTAAGATACAGTAGAATAGTATAGAAAAACAGTACATACATGAGATGAGTAATGCCAGATATGTAAACATTATTAAAGTGACTAGTGTTCCATTCCTTAAAAAGTGGCCAGTGATTTCTAGTCTATGCCTTTAGGCAGCAGCCTCCAATGTGCTAGTGATGCCTGTTTAACAGTCTTATGGCCTTGAGATAGATGTCTCTCGGTCCCAGCTTTGATGCACCTGTATTGACCTCGCCTTCTGGATGATAGCAGGGTGAACAGTTAGTGGCTCGGGTGGTTGTTGACCTTGATCTTTTTGGCCTTCCTGTGACATCGGGTGCTGTAGGTGTCCTGGAGGGCAGGTAGTTTGCCCACTGGTGATGCGTTGGGCAGACCGCGCCACCCTCTGGAGAGCCCTGCAGTTGCGGGCGGTGCAGTTGCCGTACCAGGCAGTGATACAGCCATATGGGATGCTTTCAATTGTGCATCTGTAAAAGTTTGTGAGGGTTTTAGGTGACAAGCCAAATGTCTTTAGCCTCCTGAGGTTGAAGAGGCTCCGCTGCACCTTCTTCACCACACTGTCTGTGTGTGGTCCATTTCAGTTTGTCTGTAACATGTACACCTAGGAACCTAACACGTTCCACCTTCTCCACTGCAGTCCCTTCGAAATGTAGATAGGGGGGTGCTCCCTCTGCTGTTTCCTGAAGTCCACGATCATCTCCTTTGTTATGTTGACGTTGAGTGAGCGGTTGTTTTCCAGGCACCACACTCCCAGAGCCGTCACCTCCTCCCTGTAGGCTGTCTCGTCATTGTTGGTAATCAAGCCTACCACTGTTGTGTCGTCTGCAAACGTGCATGGCCACGCAGTCATGGGTGAACAGGGAGTACAGGAGGGGGCTGAGCCACACACCCTTGTGGGGCCCCAGTGTTGAGGATCAGTGGAGGGGAGGTGTTGTTTCCTACCTTCACCACCTAGGGGAAGCCAGTCAGGAAGTCCAGGACCCAATTACACAGAATGTTCAGACCCAGGGACTCGAGCTTAATGATGAGCTTGGAAGGTACTATGGGTGTTGAATACTAAGCTTTAGTCAATAAACAGCACTCTAACATAGGTATTCCTCTTGTCCAGATGGGACCAACGTTTTACATGTTGCGTTTATAACATTGTTCAGTGTATTGACTATTTGTCTAGCAACTACATTTTCCAATGTTCTTACAGCAGTGGCAAAGCGTTGGGCATGGCCAATGGCACGAACTTCTGACCCAAAAAAAATGTAGGCCCTCTTGGCCGCAGAGACAATGTTGCAGTTAAAGCTTTTTTTCCTGCAATTCTACACATTTTGACATGGCTTATGCCGTGTTCTTATGCTATGAGAGTGACTCAAATATTATTTTTAAAAAAATCAATGGGGTCCCCATGACATGACAGGTTCTCCCTGAGTCTAGTTTTCATTTAGGTGACAGTTGGTGCTAAGATTATTTGAAAAGGAATAGCTCCTTTACATTTTCTACATTCTTTATATCTGGTTTAAGTCATAAAAAAAAGGGACACTTAAGGTTACCATCCTGAAAAGTATTAAAAAATAAATAAATTGACCACTGGCGTAACAGTTTCCCTGGAATGCCCAGTACTTTACCGGTTGTCCGTGTGGTTGGTCCTTTTGGCAGTAGGAATATGATATTTCCACAGGAAAGTACAATTACATAAACTTTCCAAAGCGCTGGTAGTGCATTCAGATTTCTATCACCTGAAGCATGTGCACAAGATAAAAACCCCTGCACGAGGCGCATACATCCTTGCCGAGCTCGTGCACATTACATGGTTCTGAGCAGGCTTCAGGTGATAAAAAAAAAAAAAAAAAAAGAAAAACGCACTACCAGCGCACATTCCTAGCGCCAATAGGACCAATCGTACAGACAACCAGTATGTTAACAAGTATGTTAAAATATAATTGTATTCAACATTCTGGCTTGCAGTGGTCGAGAGGAAACTTTCCAATAATATATTTTTTTTTAAAAGTCATTTCTGGGTTTTCAGGCAAGCTCTCCCAGCTTGATGTGTAAAATCAGATTATTAATAGCAAATACAGTCAGTCCACCCTCAAAACACTAGCTTCCTGGGGACTGTTTCATTCTGCAGCTACAGTTTAAGTCGGAAATTTACATACAGCTTAGCCAAATACATTTAAACTCAGTTTCACAATTCCTGACATTTAATAAAATTTGTACAAATTTAGTAAAAATCACCACTTTATTTTAAGTATGTGAAATGTCAGAACAGGAGAAAATTATTTCAGCTTTTATTTCTTTCATCGCATTCCCAGTGGGTCAGAAGTTTACATACACTCAATTAGTATTTGGCAGCATTGCCTTTAAATTGTTTAACTTGGGTCAAATGTTTCAGGTAGCCTTCCACAAGCTTCCCACAATAAGTTGGGTGAATTTTGGCCCATTCCTCCTGACAGAGCTGGTGTAACAGACAGGTTTGTAAGCCTCCTTACTCGCATACGCTTTTTCATTTCTGCCCACACATTTTCTATCGGATTGAGGCCAGGGCTTTGTGATGGCCACTCCAATACCTTGACTTTGTTGTCCTTAAGCCATTTTGCCACAACTTTGGAAGTATGCTTGGGGGTCATTGTCCATTTGGATGACCAATTTGCGACCAAGCTTTAACTTCCTGACTGATGTCTTGAGATGGTGCTTCAATATATCCACATCATTTTCCTACCTCATGATGCCATCTATTTTGTGAAGTGCACCAGTCCCTCCAGCAGCAAAGAACACCCACAACATGATGCTGCCACCCCCGTACTTCACGGTTGGGATGGTGTTCTTCAGCTTGCAAGCCTCCCCCTTTTTCCTCCAAACATAACCATGGTCATTATGGCCAAACAGTTCTATTTTTGTTTCATCAGACCAGAGGACATTGCTCCAAAAAGTACGATCTTTGTCCCCATGTGCAGTTGCAAACCGTAGTCTGGCTTTTTTATGGCGGTTTTGGAGCAGTGGCTTCTTCCCTGCTGAGTGGCCTTTCAGGTTATGTCAATATAGGACTCGTTTTACTGTGGATATACATACTTTTGTACCCGTTTCCTCCAGCATCTTCACAAGGTCGTTCTGGGATTGAATTGCACTTTTCGCACGTTCATCTCTAGGAGACAGACCACGTCTCCTTCCTGAGCGGTATGACGGCTGCGTGGTCCCATGGTGTTTATACTTGCGTACTATTGTTTGTACAGATGATAGTGGTACCTTCAGGCGTTTGGAAAACTTGGAAATTGCTCCCAAGGACGAACCAGACTTGTGGAGGTCTAGATTTTTTTTTATTTTTAGGTCTTGGCTGATTCATTTGATTTTCCCATGATGTCAAGCAGAGGCACTGAGTTTGAAGGTAGGCCTTGAAATACATCCACAGGTACACCTCCAATTGACTCAAATTATGTCGTCAATTAGCCCATCAGAAGCTTCTAAAACCATGACATCATTTTCCAAGCTGTTTAAAGGCAGTCAACTTAGTGTACGTAAACTTCTGACCCACTGGAATTGTGATAAAGTGAATTATAAGTGAAATAATCTGTCTGTAAACAATTGTTGGAAAAATTACTTGTGTCATGCAAAGTAGATGTCCTAACAGACTTGCCAAAACTATAGTTAAGACATTTGTGGAGTGGTTGAAAAACGAGTTTTAATGACTCAACCTAAGTGTATGTAAACTTCCTACTTCACCTGTATATAGTGTATTTAGCTACTATTTATAAACCTTGTAAATAAAAAATATATATATAAATAATATACACACACACACACACACACACACCAAATAGCCTATCAACTAGGAAAAAAGTAGTCTGCTTGAGGATAAATTCAGCCACTATATATGTTGAACTCAGCAGGTTGTCTGGCTAGTAGCCTACACAAATTGGCTGCAATATTCAAAGTAAATTAAATTCAACTTGAGACTACCATGGTCTCCTGAAGTCCTTTTTTGGACTGTTTTCACCACAGCCTGTAGGTCCAGGTCCACTGTTTTCTATACTGAGTACTGTCAACCCAGACAGTGTGCGTTATGTCAATTGCACTGCACACAATTTAAACTGTCTTGAATGATGCATGGCAAGACACCGTGCATTCGGAAACTATTCAGACGCCTTGACTTTTTCCACATTGTTTCGTTACAGCCTTATTCTAAAATGGATAAAAAAAGTAATATTCCTCAATATACAACCCAATAGCCCATAATGACAAAGCAACACAGGGTTTTAGAAATGTTCACAAATTTATTCAAAAAAAATTATCACATTCACATAAGTAATCAAACTCTTCACTCACTACTTGGTTGAAGCACCATTGGCAGCGATTACAGACTCTGTATTTGGGGAGATAATACCATTCTTCTCTGCAGATCATCTCATGCTCTGTCAGGTTGGACGCTACAGAGCTATTTTCAGGTCTCTCCAAAGATGTCCGATCAGGTTCAAGTCCGGGCTCTGGCTGGACCCCTCAAGGACATTCAGAGACTTGTCCCGAACACACTCCTGCGCTGTCTTGGATGTTGTTGTCCTGCTGGAAGGTGGACCTTCACCAAAGTCTGAGATCCTGAGTGCTCTGCAGTAGGTTTACATCAAAGATCTCTGTACTTTGCTCCGTTTATCTTTCCCTCGATCCTGACTAGACTCCCAGTCCCTGCCGCTGAAAAACATCCCCACAGCATGATGCTGCCACCACCATTCTTCAAAGTAGGGATGGTGCCAGGTTTCCTCCAGACGTGACACTTGACATTCAGGCCAAATAATTTAATCTTGGTTTCATCAGACCAGCGAATCTTGTTTCTCATGGTCAGTGTCCTTTAGGTGCCTTTTGGCAAACTCCAAGCAGGCTGTCATGTGCCTTTTACTGAGGAGTGGCTTCTGTCTGGCCACTCTGCCATAAAGGCCTGATTGGTGGAGTCCTGCAGAGATAGTTGTCCTTCTGGAAGGTTCTCCCATATGCACAGAGGAACTCTGGAGTTCTGTCCGAGTGATCATCGGGTTCTTGGTCACCTCCCTGACCAAGGACCTTCTCCCCCGATTGCACCGGAGCTCAATTTCGAGTCTCATCACTACGGGTCTGAATGCTAGGGTAAATAAAAAGGTATTTTGGTAAAAACCTGTTTTTGCTTTGTCATTCTGGGGTATTGTCTGTAGATTGATAAGGAACATTTTTATTTAATCAATATTTGAGTAAGGCTGTAACGTAACAAAATGTGGAAAGAGTCTATGGGTCTGAATACTTTCCGAATGCACTGTATACCAGAGATAAGGGACTGTTGATATTGCAAACACAACTCAAATGCCGGTTCACCAGTATGAACAAAATCGCAAACTGCTTTTTTTTGTTCAACCCGTCAAGAGCTGTATGATATCTGTTTGCATCCAGACGACATGTCCCCAGAGTTTCCTATACAGTTAATCTCTATCTGTAACGTGTTGAGGCCGGCAAATAAGGAGAACGAGAAGCTCAATTAAAGATGTTGCAGAACTGCTGTATTTGAAGCACCAAACCCTTCTGCCCAGTTTCCTTGATGTTGCTACGGCAATCAAGCCGTTTTTACCATCCTGGTAACTGTCGCTTCTGCGGAGATCATTTTGTAAATTAAAATGTGTCATAGCAGCTCTGCTTCTAAGCAACTGCAGTAATGGTTATTTCTTACATTATTAGCACAGTACGTTTTTGGGGTTACTACATACAGCCGGAAATAACTTATGGATATCAGAGCGGTGATAACTCACTAGGATATGTTCCGGGTTGCCTCAGAATAACATTGACGTATACACAGACAGTGACTCAGTTCATCAGGAAGTGAAAAAGCAATTTTGTTCCCACTGAATATTAAAACCTACCCAAACCAAAAACGGTGGATTGATGGCAAACGTCAATACAGAGACAGTGGAGTCACAATTCAATAGCTCAGACACATAGGGATGCAATGGTACAGTGGGCCCACCCTTCGGAATGTATCACAGTTTGTGGGCCACAGTAATGGTACGTTTCAGTATCTTTATATTAAAGAATGAACTCTTAGACAAAAAAACTTCACATTCAAAAAAATGGCAGGACTGACCAGGCCTGGTATCTGTCTCTACTGTATGAAATCAAGGGGAGAAAAACATTAAAAGTTCTAAGCTTTGACATCCTGTAGCTCGTCATCTCCCAATCCAGAACATAGTGAACAGTCACAGCGAGGTAGCTTTGAGTTGCTCTTGAGGTCCAACTATCAGTGGAGAGAGCTAGATAGGGTGTTAGTGTCAATTTGTTTTCAATTTCTCTCCGCGACATTTCAGAGTTTGGGAATTACTTTGCTGCTGAAATGTGTGCGGGAGGGGACATCGTAACACGGTTAAACTTTTTTCATCAGGTGACGAATTCCCAAGTCAGTAACCACCGAATAGGACTGCAAATCTTTGGCTATGAATACTCCCACTGCTTTCGTAATTCCTTTATGTTTTTCGGAATTTGTCACAAATTGTTGTTTGAAGGCAGCAGCGAGAGATTGCTGTGTTTTTGCTAACGAGTGGACTCTCCTTGCTCCAGCTCCACCTGCAAGGGATACGGCCAGGTGATGGCGGCGTAAACGACACTTTACAAGTATTTCCACTTGAGTTGCCAACAGTGGCAAAGCAATGCTTGCAAACTACTTTGTTTGTTTATGGTCTTCTTATCCTCGCCATCGTATTGAACACTGAATCGAAAATCCACACAGAGGATTTGAAAGACGTCGGTGCTTCTTCAAATTTACTTCTGTCACGCTAGCGCTCGCCATTGTCATGGAGCTGAGAGAATATTTATTTTTAGTTGCCCCCCTCTTCATGGGGCCCCTTTAGGGATGTTTCCTACTGAGAGGTCATTGCAAATCGTCCATTAGTTGTTTAAGGGGGAGGGGGTTGCGGTCACTACATTGAGATGTCGCTGTGGAGTAAAGTTTGTCAGCCCTCAGGAGCCCCCTAACATCTGGTTCTGTGGATCAGTGTACAATGTGCGTGTAGTCTACTGCACAATAAGCAAGTTCTGGAAATTATAGGAAAATGACAGGCATACCGTAATTCCGCAGATCACGTGTGCGTATTTATTTTACCTTTATTTAACCAGGTAGGCTAGTTGAGAACAAGTTCTCATTTACAACTGCGACCTGGCCAAGATAAAGCAAAGCAGTTCGACACATACAACAACAGAGTTAGACATGGAGTAAAACAAACATAGTCAATAACACAATAGAGGAAAAAAGTTTATATACAGTGTGTGCAAATGGCATGAGGAGTTAAGGCAATAAATAGGCCAAGTATTTACAATTTAGCAAATGAACACTGGAGTGATAGATGAGCAGATGATGTGCAAGAAGAAATACTGGTGTGAAAAAGAGCAGAAAAGTAAATAAAAACAATGTGGGGATGAGGTAGGTAGATTGGGTGGGCTATTTACAGATGGACTATGTACAGCTGCAGCGATCGGTTAGCTGATGTTTAAAGTTAGTGAGGGAAATATAAGTCTCCAGCTTCAGCGATTTTTGCAATTCGTTCCAGTCATTGGCAGCAGAGAACTGGAAGGAAAGGAGGCCAAATCAGGTGTTGGCTTTGGGGATGACCAGTGAAATATACCTGCTGGAGCGCGTGCTACGGGTGGGTGTTGTTATCGTGACCAGTGAGCTGAGATAAGGCGGAGCTTTACCTAGCATAGATGACCTGGAGCCAGTGGGTCTGGCGACGAATATGTAGCGAGGGCCAGCCGACTAGGGAATACAGGTCACAGTGGTGGGTAGTATATGGGGCTTTGGTGACAAAACGGATGGCACTGTGATAGCTCTCTACTCAGCAAACTGGATGCAGTCTATTTTGTAAATAACATCGCCGAAGTCGAGGATCGGTAGGATAGTCCGTTTTACGAGGGTAAGGAGGCTTTGTTACGAAATAGGAAGCCGATTCTAGATTTAATTTTGGATTGGAGATGTTTAATAGAAGTCTGGAAGGAGAGTTTACAGTCTAGCCAGACATTGAACCATAGGGGGCGTACCGAACAGTTTAAAAACATACTGTGTACCTTGCATCCCTAGAGACGTACGTTGCAGGGTCTACAAACAGTCACAGATTAGAAAAAGGGAAAACCAGCCACGTCGAGGACACTGACATCTTTCTCCCGGACAAGCTAAACACCTTTGTCCACTTTGAGGATAACAGTGCCACCACCGCGGCACGCTCCCAAAGACTGTGGGCTCTTGTTCTCCGTGGCCGACATGAGTAAGACGTTTAAGCATGTTAACCCTCGCAAGGCTGCATTCCTATCCCAGTCTGCTGTCCTGACTTGCTTCAAGATGTCCTGTACCAAAGAAAGCAAAAGGTAACTGAACTAAATGAATATCCCCCTGTAGCACTCACTGTCATCATAAGGTACTTTGGAGGCTAGTTCAGGATCATATAACCTCCACCTTACTTGACACTCCAGACCAACTTCAATTTGCATTCCGCCCCAATAGATCCACAGACGATGCAATCGCCATCGCACTGCCCTATCCCATCTGGACAAGAGGAATACCTACATAAGAATGCTGTTCATTGACTATAGCTCAGCATTCAACACCATAGTACCCTCTATGCTCATCATTAAGCTCGGGGCCTTGGGTCTGAACCCTGCCCTGTGCAACTGGGTCCTGGACATCCTGACGGGCCACCCCCAGCTGGTGAAGGTATGAAACAACACTGTCCCTGTTCCTCAACACATGGGCCCCACAAGGATGCGTGCCCAGCCCCCTCCTGTACTCCCTGTTCACCCATGACTGTGTGGTCAAGCACACCAACTCAATCATCAACTTTGCAGACGACAACAGTAGTAGGCCTGATTACCAACAATGACAAGGAAAATAACCGCTCACTCAACGTCAACAAAAGGAGCAGATGGTGGACTTCAGGAAAAAGCAGAGGGAGCACGCTCCATCCACATCGACCGGACCGCGGTGGAAAAGTTCCCCAGCGTACACGTCACTGACAATCACTGACAAACAGTGCCTCTCAAACCTCAGTAGGCTGAAGAAATTCAGCTTGGCCCCGAAGACCCTCAAACTTTTACAGATGCACAATTGAGAGCATCCTGTCAGGCTGTATCACCGCCTGGTACGGCAACTGCACCGCCCGTAACCGCAAGGCTCTCCAGAGGGTGGTACAGTCTGCACAATGCATCCCCGGGGGCAAACTAACTGCCCTCTAGGACATCTACGGCACCCGATGTCACAGGAAGGCCAAAAAGATCATCAAACCACCCGAGCCACAGCCTGTTCACCTCGCTATCATCCAGAAAGCGATGTCAGTACAGGTGCATCAACCACCCGAGCCACGGCATGCTATCATCCAGAAGGCGAGGTCAGTACAGCTGCATCAAAGCGTGGACTAAGAGACTGAAAAACAGCTTCTCTCTAGGCCATCAGACATCACTAGCCAGCTACACCCTGTTACTCAACTCTGCACCTTAGTGGCTGCTGCCCTATATACATAGAATCACTGGTCACTTTAATAATGTTTACATACAGCTTTATGCATTTCATATGTATATACTGTATTTTTTCTACTGTATTTTAGTCAATCCGACATTTCTCGTCCTAGTATGTATCTCTTAATTCCATTCTTGTACTTTTAGATTTGTGTGCAGTGTTGTGAATTGTTGGACTCTATTGCACTGTTGGAGCTAAGAACACAAGCATTTCGCTACACCTGCAACATCTGCTAAATATGTGCATGTGACCAATAAAATTTGATTTTCCTAAGAAGCATTAGGCTCTCGGTCTGATATGCGCTTTTGAACACCCGGATAAGCTCCACCTCACTGCACTGGCGCCGTAGTAAACTTGACCACGGCATTTGTTCACCGATATGCCCTTATACTTTCAAATCAGTTACATTTCTGAGGAACTTTCAGTCACATTCCTGAAGCCCAAGAAACAAACACTTAGCTTCCTAGTACATATGGAAATGAAAAACGTTTATGAAATACTTTGAGGGTTACTATCAAAATGTATTAAAAAATAAAATAATTGACATCGATGACAGGTGCATGGGACCCCAGAGACCAGGTGTTTTTAGGTCCCATCCAAAGGCTGTATTGTCCCTCCCGGCCACTTACAGTTTGTGCACCAGGTGGTTCCTCAGGTCCTGTGTGATGTCCTCGTGCCAACTCTTCCTCATACCCGCTGCAGAGGGTGGGGTCGCCGTGGGCATGGAGCCCATGTTACCCGTCCCACCCGCATCGTTCACCAGACTAGAACACACAGAGAGAACAAAGTTTGCGCCTGGCCGAAGTATCAGATGGGTGGATGGGATTTGCAGTTCTGGGACAATTCTATTGCACCAGGCATGCTCAATCAATTGCAGGTATAAGTATTTTTTTTTTTTAAACAAATGATTATATTTTAAGGCAGTTCTGCTACTCACCCCTGGGAGTTCATGTTGAGGTGTAGCATGGTGTCATGCAGCAGGCTGGCCTGCTGGTTCTGGGGTGAAACACCCATTCCTCCATTCACCCCCATCGGGTTACCCCCTGACATGGTGAAATAAACATTAACACACCAGGGTTTTCCACAAATAATAGTCAACATGACCTTTTGTTTGTGGTTATGAGAGTAAAGTTGTTAAAACATTAGAAGTCAATGATAAAAATTACTCCCACCACACATTTTATTTTCAAATTACTTGAAAGGAGGTCGACTTCACCAAATGTTGACAAATAAAATGTACAAAAGTAAACATCAATGTGTGTGTGTAATTCCCATTAAAGTGGACAAAAGGGGGCAGTTTCAGTTAGTAAAGGAAAGCAACAGTTTAACCTATTATGGACAGACTGGTTACAGCTTCAAAACTCAAGAGGACCATGCACACTCCTGGTGTGGTACAATATTTAAACCAGTTAGAATCCTACAGAATAATAACACAGGATTCACAAAACGGGATTCTTTTCTCTGTATTATCTAAGGTAAAGAACTGGCATTTTCTTTTTAAAGGAGACAAGACACCTGAATATTGAAACATTTAGAACCCAGCCACTAGCTACCTACCTGCTTACCTATGGCATTGAGACAGATAGAAAAAATAAACCACCAGATGTTTGAAGGCATGGACTTCGAAATGGGGGTAAAAACATACAGTAGACCTAACTAACAGCTTACCCATTGGGTTGAGCGGCCTCATGCCCGGCTGGCCCTGCAGACCCTGTGAGGGCAGAGAAGCCTGGTTGGGCTGGCTCTGGATCTGGGTGCCCTGGTAAGTGAGGCCCAGGGCGGCGTAGGCCCTCTCAATTGAGCTGGGGTCGATCTGGCTGGGGGGGTTGAGATTGGCGGCGCTGGGCTGGCCTCCAGGCACCGAGCCCAGGGAACTACCCAGACCTACACCTCCTAGCAGAGCTGTAGAGACAGGAATATTCATAAATCTGTCCTCAAGGAGGAATGCTATAAAAGCCTAGGTCGGGAACATTCGTCTGTCAAAGTTTATAATGTAGTCAAAACGGATTTAGAAGGCAACAACTTCATGGCACATCGTGAACTTGTTGATTTATAAATCAATCTCAAAGCATCTAGACGTCTTATATACAGCGCATTCGGAAAGTATCCAGACCCCTTGACTTATTCCACATTTTGTAAAGTTATAGCCTTATGGATTAAATAGTTTTTCCCCCCTCAATCTACACACAATACCCATAATGACAAAGCAAAAAAATGGTTTTTAGAAATAAATACCATTTTTTTTTAAAGGATCATATTTACATAAGTATTCAGACCCTTTACTTTGTACTTTGTTCAAGCACCTTGGCAGCGATTACAGCCTCGAGTCTTCTTGGGTATGACGCTACAGGCTTGGCACACCTGTATTTAGAGTTTCTCCCATTCTTCTCTGCAGAGGCTCACAAGCTCTGTCAAGTTGGATGGGGAGCGTTGCTGCACAGCTATTTTCAGGTCTCTCCAGAGATGTTCGATCTGGTTCAAGTCCAAGCTCTGGCTGGGCCACTCAAGGACATTCAAAGACTTGTCCCGATGCCACTCCTGCGTTGTCTTGGCTGTGTGCTTAGGGTTGTTGTCCTGTTGGAAGGTGAACCTTGACCCCCATCGGAGGGCTTGAGCGCGCCAAAGGTTTTCATCAAGGATCTCTCTGTACTTTGCTCAGTTCATCTTTCCCTCGATCCTGACTAGTCTCCCAGTCCCTGCCGCTGAAAAATATCCCCACAGCATTATGCTGCCAACACCATGCTTCACCGTAGGGATGGTACCAGGCTTCCTCCCTACGTGACGCTTGGCATTCAGACCAGAGTCTTGTTTCTCATGGTCAGAGTCCTTTGGTGCCTTTCGGAAAATTCCAAGCGGGCTCTCATGTGCCTTTTACTGATAAGTGGCTTCTGTCTGGCCACTCTACCATAAAGACCTGATGGGTGGAGTGCTGCGGAGATGGTTGTCCTTCTGGAAGGTCCTCTCATCTCCACAGAGGACCTCTAGAGCTCTGTCACCTCCCTGACCAAGGCCCTTCTCCCCCAATTGCTCAGCTTGACCGGGCAGCCAGCTCTAAGAAGAGTCTTGGTGGTTACAAACTTCTTCCATTTAAGAATGATGATGGAGGACATTGTGTTCGACCTCTTGGCTTGGTTTTTGCTCTGACATGCACTGTAAACTGTGGGACCTTATATAGACAGGTATGTGCCTTTGCAAATCAAGTCCAATCGATTGGATTTAGCACAGGTGGACTCCAAATCAAGTTGTAGAAACATCTCAAGGATGATCAATGGAAACAGGATGCACAGAGGGTCAATTTCAAATCTCATAGTTAAGGGTCTGAATACTTTTGTAAATATTGTATCTGTTAGTTTATTTTCTTATAATTTTGCAAAAACGTTTTGCTTCGTCATTATGGAGTATTGTGTGTAGATTGATAAGGAAAATGTTTCATTTCATCAATTTTAGAATAAGGTTGTAACAAAATGTGGAAATAGTCAAGGGGTTTGAATACACTGTACATCCATAGACATTACTTTAAAGAGTTGAGACCTGACGGCTCTCTAAACCTAAGACTAGACGCGTACTACTATTACACTAGCCAGCTAACAGACTGAGGGAGAGAGGGGTAGTGAGAAAAGTATTGTTTAATGGGCAGATAGACACTCACACTGCTGGTTCCGCTTGTCCCCAGCGTTCTTGAGCGGAAGGCAGACAGGACAGTCGTGCCGTGTACAGTTCTTCCAGTGAGAGATGATCTGTCTGGATGACGCACAGTGAGCCACTAAGGAGAGAGAGAACGAAGGGGAAGAGGGGCAGAGACAAGTAGAAGAAAAAGGGTGAGAAAAGGATTGTGATGAGTACTTCAGAGAGCTCTTGATGAATATCATACACATATCATACACGCAGCAGAGGTGACGGTTTTGGAGAGTCCGGCGTGCCCAAAGTAAAATGCCTGCCACTCAGGCCCAGAAACTAGGATATGCACATAATTAGTACTATTGGATAGGAAACACTCTGAAGTTTATATTTAGAAGTGGACCCAGGAAGTCAATAGAATGGCGTTCACGGTCTCGAGCGCTCTGTTTTTTTCCTTTCCTATCGTTCAGGTTATCATCCGGTTGAAATATTATAGTAAATATACATAAAATTGTACCTAAGGATACATTATAAATGATGTTTGATTTGTTTGGACAAAGTTGATAGGTACAATTTGAACGTTTTCTCTTCACGGTTCAATGGGCGACTCGACGGTGGATTTTCAGAACATAATGCTCCAACCAAACGGAGATTTATGGATATAATAAATGACTTTTTCTAACAAAAGAACCATTGGATGTCTTCCTTGGACACTTGGGATGCCCTCAGCAGAAGTTCTTCGAAAGGTAAGTGATTTATTTTAGCTCTTATGTGAGTTGTGTGACCCACGATGGTTATGAATTTATGCTAATGCATAAATATGGGAGGACGATAGGAGTTTGTTAGTTTACAACACGAAAGCGGCATTTCGGAAAAACTTTAGACTGTTGCGACACTATAACGGTTCTTAGTCTCGAAAACTACTGATACGTTGTGAACATATAACTACTTACAAATTATTAAGTTGAAAACCTAAAACTTAAACCGCGGAATGTAAAGTGGCCCATCACAGCCCTTGCCGGGCGATCGCGGCCGGTTATCCCTTAGAGGTTAAGTAAAGGTGTGAAAGGGAACCATCTTGCAGGTCTATCTATTCTGGGTCTTATCAGCTCACCCTGGCAGGACTTGCCGGCCTGGCAGTGGGTCATGTGGTTGAGGACATTCTTCATGGTGCGGCAGTGTGGCAAGTTGCACTGGCGCACCTCCCCGTTGGCTTGCTCCCGCCGCTGGCACTTGTGTGCATGGAGCAGGAGTACCAGCTGCTGCTGGATCAGCTTGCGCTTCTCGGGGTCGGCCGTAGGGGGCGCCCCAGCTGCTGCAGCAGCTGCAGACACGGCGGGCCCCAGGCCTCCCTGGGCGTTGGGGACCACCCCTACAGTACCCCCGGCTCCACCGCCCACACCTGCAGCAGACTGCTGTGTGGCCTGAGGATTGACGGGAGGAAGAGGAAATAAAATTATTGAAAATATATAAGTTACTGCAACCGTGATAGTCTGTTCAGGGTTGGTCAGTGCAGTTGACTGGTACACAAAAGGCAGCATCCATGACAGGTAAGCTTGAAATGATAGGTAGGAGACCAGCTAGCTAACTTCCTTACCATGGCAGCCATGCCCTGCATGGGCTGGCTCTTCTTGTCCATGCTGAACTGGGCCAGGATGTTGGGCATGGAGCCTTTGTTCTGGAGCGGAGGGCCCAGCCCTGCTCCCCCCAGGCCCTGGCCTGCCTGCTGCTCACCGTAGGGGCCTCCATAGGGGCCTGGGTTACCCATCATACCCATCTGAGAGGATAGGCAGGAAAATGTATAGAAGATAAAGAGACAGAAATGGAAGACAGGAGGGAGGGTTAGAGAAGGCATGGTTTAAATCAGGGGTGTCAAAATCATTCCATGGAGGGCCTAGTGTCTGCAGGTTTTTCTTTTCAATTATGCCCTAGAAAACCAGGTGTGGATAGTTCCTTACTAATTAATGACCTTAATTAATCAATCAAGTACAATGGAGGAGCGAAAACCCGCAGACACTCGGCCCTCCATGGAATAAGTATGACACTTGTGGTTTAAACAACGCATATTGGACTGAGAAAAATAGTGAAATAAATTGACATCCATTTCTAGTTTTTATTTGCAATGTGTTAGAAAATGGAAGTGTTCAAATGACTTGAATTTTATTTCTTCAGACCGAGAGTAAATGAGCACGACCCCGGGGATATTAATCACTAACAGCGTGAAAAATAGTAATGGGAGAAAAAAATATAAAATCGATAGTTACATATGGGGATATTATTTTGTGGTATATCGTATTGTTTTGACAATAACGCAATATTATTTTTGTGCTAGTTTGCTATACCTGCACCAAAAAGCCAGTATTTTTCCTTCATAGTTTGTTCTCCATCTTTTTAATAGGGAGCAAATTTGTTTCGGGCACTTATTTCCATCACTGATCAAAACTTGTTGTTTTCTCATGACTCTCACTTGACACTCTGCAGCAGTGGTTGGAACATTGAATCGCAATACATATAGAAATGTGAGATTCAAAAAGACATATTGGCACCTAAGTATCATGATAATATCATATCACCAAGTCTCTGGAAATTCCCAGCCCTAGTGAAGACCATTAAAGCTAAAAGAACAACCATCTCCCTTTCACCACAAATCAACTTCCCCTCCCGCCGTTTACACACCAATTAAAATCAACTACTTCTAAAGAGAGACAATGTACTTATTTTCTAATCATTTAGAGGCAGGTAATGTTGGTGGGTTCAATTAAATCATTAATGATGGCTCAGAACAGGCAGACCAATTATCACTCCGCCATGCCACGGTTAACCCACATTTCATGTTGACATGTTGGAATAAGACGACCACTGATGTGCTTAATTAATCAAGGGCTTCCACGTGGCTCCCAATTTGTAGTAATGTCTGGTTGCTCGCTTGCGGCGGTGCTGGTGTGCGAGCGAGGGCTAGGGGTTAATCAAATGCTTTCATCATTTCGCATACATCCTTCCTCCCCATCTTCCTCCCTCCATATCCCAGCCATGCCCTCTACTACAGCCTTCTTCCTCCCTGACAGAGCCTTCAACTACACACAGCTTTAGAGCTCTAAAACTCCAATCATTTGAATTGTACATTTTTAAACCTTTATTAAAACAGCCTAAATATATGAGTAATGACAACTGCTCTTTTAACCTGTTTTTGTGAATAAACTGTTGCATTTTAACACTGTGTGGGCAAAAATATCCACATGCAGCTTTCTCGGTAAGGGTGGCTTAAAGATGCCAATCTCAATGTTCTTAAAAGAATAGGTAAATTTAAAAACAACATCTCTGCCCTCTTATCTGAAGGGTCCATACATACCTTGTTCATTGCTCCAGGTTGCTGTACTCTGAGTCCAGCCTGTCCCCCGGCCCCCTGCTGCTGCAGAGTCTCAGCCAGCATGTTACTGTTCCCCCCCATCCCCTGGTTCGAGAAGCTCAACCTGGGGGATCCGTTCATCACCGGCCCCCCCATCATGGCTTGCTGCTGCTGTCCGTTGCCCTTCTGGGCCCCAATCATGCCCCTGTTCATGGCGCCCACCATCCCCACCTGCTGCTGCATCATGCTGGCCTGCTGCTGGGGTGAGAGGTGTTGCTGCTGGCCCATGCCCTGGGGCCCAGGGGATACCTTCATGTTCCCCAGGTGGCCCATGCTGGCCCCGCCTGGGCTGCCCACCACACCCTGGCCCTGCTGTGTGGAAGCATGTGGAGCGCCTGATCGAAGGAGCTCTGAGAGCTGCTTGTGCTTGGCCACCGCATCCTGGCCACCCAATCCTCCAGGGCCCAAGCCCATCCCACCTCCTCCCCCCAGACTGGTGTGCAGCTGGCTGAGGTCCCCTCCGTTGACCAGGCCCAACTCAGAGGAATTGATGAGCTCGTCAGGGAGGTCGTGCTCCAGGTCGAACAACGAGCCGAAATCTGTTCAGGGAGGGAGAAAACATGAGTACGGAGAAAGAGAGCAAGAGGGGGATTGTGAACAAGAAGAGGAAAGAGAAAAAAGTGAAAGGGAGAGAAATAGAGGTGTGCCAGGGTACATTTCTGGCATAACAATAAAGGAAGAGTGCACTGTATTCGAACAGTCATACATGGTTGCATCAAATGTGGTGGCCAATTGGCATAGCCTGAGAACTACATTTGTATTAGGAAAACCAATGCTTTGAAATGAAGGTGGCCGCTCAAACAGACTCTCCCACACACACACACAGTGGCTGGCCTCGGACAGTCTGTGCCGGACTGCATGTGTGATTTAGCACAGTGCAGACAGAGCTTTACACACAGAGTGACAGATGGGCCTCAACACTACGTTAACACCACACAGAGAGCCAGGTTCATAGAGACCCTCTGGACACAGGTCCACCTCCAGGGTCATGTTCAGCAGGTAACAAACGGGAGAAAACCATCTTGAAACTGAGAAAACAGAGGGGCAACGGGAACTTGTCCATTTCTAAACATTTTGCAAAGCTGTGCCAGAGTATTGAACACAACCCAGGGATAAGACTGATCGTCACTAAATTATACCAATTGTCATAAAATAGCTTTTCTTTGTCGTGCTATATTCAGAGATTCCATACCTTCTAACAAAAAAGGAGTCCCCCCCCAAAGACATATTGTCAACTGCTGAATCCTTGAGATGCTCTCAAACAGAAAGCAGTGCATTGTCTCACCTGAAGACATAAGTCACTTTAGTTTCTGTAGTGTCCATCCAATTTGCAAATACAGGCCTCGTTTTGATATGCACTGAATATTGGGGTAACATACAGAATGCCTGCAAATTGCAACTATTATTATATATTTTTTACTAAGTGAAGAATTTACGAATTGCTATAGGCCTACAGGACCTAATTGGACAGCCACAGCATTATCTTAGCACTTCGAGAGAAAAAAATACATTTCAAAAGTGCAGTAGAAGGCACGGGATTATTTTCTGTTATTAAGTACATTGGGAAGTCAAAGTATTTTGTGTCAAGTGGCCGACTTTAGCATGTACTGTTAGCTAATATATGGGCAATGGGAGGCAGTAGCTAGCTATGCAATTACAAAATTAACTAACAGTTTCCAGTCCAATTTCAAACTACTACTAGCTAGCTATTTAGCATCTGCAGAAGGCCATTTAAACATTTCACAGTGGTAAATACTGTGGCCCATTTCTGTTTTTTTGCTTTACCACTGCAATTTTACGTTTTTGTATAGGTTACTAGCCTTAGTCCTCCAGTCTCTGCCACACATCGTCAGAAAAACTAGTTAATGGCAATTTGAACATAAATCACTCGGCAAGCTAGCTTCATGGGCCTGCTGCAGTAGTAGCTAGCTATGTAATTAACATAGTTAGCTAGCTAGTCGTCGTTAATGAAACTAAGTTAGCTTAGTTGGAAACATGTAACGTTACCAAGTAACCAGGTGAACGACACTTCACCAATTAGTTTGCTAGCTAACGTTATAGTCTGTTATATATAGTTAACGTTAATTAGCTAACTTTATTAAATACTATCTTGGAAAATGTAAAAACGTCAGTGTTGAAGTTAACTGTTAACCTTAGTTGGTGTGCTTACGGGCTAGCTAACGCGTTAGCATTGAATGGCGATGAGAGCTTTGTCACAACTCGCTTTGAAAGTTCACTAGCGAACTGACTAAATACCTCACTAGCAACCTAAAGAAGAACTAGTTAGCAAAGTAAGTTACTTGGCTAGGAGAGTTAGTTAATTTACTTGTGAGCAAGTTGAACCATTTGTGTTTCATGGATTGCCACTTAGTTGAATTAGCTACCCAATTTAGTATAAAACATGTTTTTAAAACCATTTGCCACACCGATCACTACAGTAGCTAGCTAACTGTAGCTTACGTTAGTTACTTAAAAATAGTTAGCTAGCGAACGTTAGCTAGTGAGCTCTGTGTCGCTTAAAGGAAAGCGTCTTTGTCAATCTCGGGGATAATAATTTAAAAATAATGTTTTCCGTGTTGGCATAACATTTTAATTTGACAGTATTTATTACCTAAATGTTAACGGCAAAATATGTAGCGAACTACCCATGCAGCAAGCTAGTTATCAATCTAAGCCCCGCATTCGTAACTAGCTAGCCAGCGTTCATCGTAGTGCTGAAATTACTACTAGCCTACTGCTATGCAAGTCCGACACACACATTCGCTAGCTAGCGCGACAAAAAACACTGGGCAATTACACGGTCCCTTTCCCTTCCGAATAATACCACAATAATTGAAATTACAAAATAAAACAAAAAATAATACCCCTAACAAAAAAAATATCTAACAATATTTACCGTTTCCATCGCTGGCAGAGGCAGAAAGTGCCGGAGAGGATAGTTTAGGCCTCTTGGCTGAAGGCGGGCCAGAGTCCAGAACGTTCTCGGCCATATTTTTTCGAATTAAAAATATATACGGAATCCACAACGGGAGACGTTTTCACGTATTTTGAACCTTAATTCCCTTTTTAATTCCACAATTGTGACTTTTCCCCCTCCTTTTGGGGAAGTCCCGTGTAAAAGAAATACTCCTTAACTGGGTTCGCCTCTCGATTTCAGCTTCGGCGTATCAACCCCCTCCCTAGTCTGATTTTTTGTTCTTTATAAATTGCCAGCGGAGGAGGAGGGGGTCGGTATGGGAGACACACGTAGCGGCTCTCCTCTAAACTCAAATAACGTTAACCTCATTTGATGCGAGAAAATTGTCCCAAGGTTTATCTTCCATGATTGTACACGGCCGTCATTTCTGCCACCCTTACCATAAGGTGAACATAAATGTCGGGCAGCAAACCCTTGTTGGTTGTGGTGTGGTCGCGGGCGAAGAGGTGATGCGAAAAAATAAACAGCCGAAAAAATATACCAGCGCAGCTGCAATTTATTGGGAATAGATTAGCCTATTATTGGAAGGGTCTGGGAAAATGCAATTCATGAACATTGTATTTCAATAGCTTATATGTTGCAATGCAACACAAATATGACACAATGTATCTGGTTAAATCAGAATTGAAACTGCATGCATGGTGGTAAATGATGGATATGCTATCAAAACATCTAAAATACCATGTTGTAACCATATAATTAGAATTTAGAATACTTTAATAGGATCTCTA
Source organism: Hucho hucho (assembly GCA_003317085.1). NCBI lineage: Eukaryota > Metazoa > Chordata > Actinopteri > Salmoniformes > Salmonidae > Hucho > Hucho hucho. The sequence continues at coordinate 182,487 of QNTS01000289.1, forward strand.
TGGTTGCACCATGCAACAACTTACACTATATATACAAAAGTATGTGGACACCCCTTCAAATTAGTCGATTCGGCTGTTTCAGCCCCACCCGTTGCTGACAGGTGAATAAAATCGAGCACGCAGCCATGCAATCTCTATAGACAAACATTGGCAATAGAATGGTCTTACTGAAGAGCTCGGTGAATTTCAATGTAGCACAGTCATAGGATGCCACTTTTCCAACAAGTCAGTTCGGTCAAATTTCTGCCCAGCCAGAGCTGCCCCAGTCAACTGTAACTGCTGTTATTGGGAAGTGGAAATGTCTAGGAGCAACAACGGTTCAGCCGTTGTAGGCCACACAAGCTTACAGAACGGGACCGCCGAGTGCTGTAGCGCGTAAAAAATTGTCTGTCCTCGGTTGCAGCACTCACTACCAAGTTCAAAACTGCCTCTGGAAGCAACATCAGCACAAGCACTGTTCGTCTGGAGCTTCATGAAATGGGTTTCCATGACCGAGCAGCCGCAGATAAACTTAAGATCACCATGCTTCACCATCTGTCAGTCCAACGGACTAATCTAAGTTTGGCGGATGCCAGGAGAACGCTGCCTGCTCCAATGCATAGTGCCAGCCTTAAAGTTTGGTGGAGGAGGAATAATGGTCTGGGGCTGTTTTTGAAGGTTCGGGCTATGCCGCTTAGTACCAGTGAAGGGAAATCTTAACGCTACAGCATACAATGACATTATAGCCGATTCTGTGCTTCCAACTTTGTGGCAACAGTTTGGGGAAGGCCCTTTTCTGTTTCAGCATGACAATGCACCTGTGCACAAAGTGAGATCCATACAGAAATGGTTTGTCGAGATTGGTGTGGATGAACTTGACTGGCCTGCACAGAGCCCTGACCTCAACCCCATTGAACACCTTTGGGATGAATTGGATCTCTGACTGCGAGCCAAGCCTAATCGCCCAACATTAGTGCACAACCTCATTAATGCTCTTGTGGCTGAATGGAAGCAAGTCCCCGTAGAAATGTTCCAATATCTAGTGGAAAGCCTTCCCAGAAGAGTGGAGGCTGTTATAGCAGCAAAGGGGGGACCAACTCAATATTAATGCCCATGATTTTGGAATGAGATGTTCGATGAGCAGGTGTCAACATACTTTTGGTCATGTAGTGTGGATTTCTAATAAGCTGATAAGCGTGCTGATCTCAAGCTAATCAGGGAGCTAACGCAAGACTTCTAGGTCCAGACAAGGCTACTCATCACGGATCACCAAACCACCGATCCGGTCTGTAACATATTCTCATCCTCTTTCCTTCACAGCAGTAAGTGAGATGTGTGGTTTCAGTGGGACCAGAGACACCTTCTATTCCAAGACCAAGCGTTTCTGCAGTGTCTCCTGCTCCAGAGCCTACTCCTCCAACTGCAAGAAGTCCTCTATCCTGGCACGGCTGCAGGTGAGAGAGAGAAGCAAGGCACAGGTGATGATCGGCCTCTAGGTACAAAATGTCTTTGTGTGTACAGGTGGTGACTCTACATTTGTATAGACTTTATACCGTATAGCCATTTATATAGCAACACCCTTTTCTCCACTCCTTGTTCTATTTTCTCCAGGGAAAACCCCCCACCAAGAAAGCCAAGGTGCTGACTTAGACGGCCTGGTCCCCGCAGATGGGGAACATGATCGCCTCTCTGCGCAAAAGTCAGGACAATAGCTCCAGCTCTACTGGACAGGATGGTAAGACCACTTAGAGGGCTTTTCCATTACTGGGTTTTAGCACAGGTGTTTGACCTAAAGACTCTTGTGTTTCTATAGTGGAAAAGCCACATTATTGACAGACACATACATAGACTATGTTAGTTAAAACATCACACCATTGCAGCCAGGAAGGAAAATACTCTCAAAAATTTTATGTAAGTTACAAGATGTGAAACATATAGTTCCCCTCTCTGAGACCTGTCCAGTATTATCATCCCCTTTCCCTCTTGCTATATAGTTGCAGCAACAGGAAGCTTTGACTGGGGTGCTTAGTGGAGGAGAGAGGCTCTCTTGCTGGTTCAGAGTCTTCCTCTGATCTTATCCTAACCTATTCCATAAAAAAATTTGCTTAGCAAAACATTTAGTATGTTAACCCCTGAGAGTCAATCTAATTAGCATTTATTTTTTAATCCCCATCAAAATCTGTCAATTTAAGATCGAAAATCCACCGCATCCGCCGATGTCACCCTTCCGCATCTGAGGTGAAAGGTGCCAGAGCTAGAACGGTGTTTGTTAGACCACGAGACATCCCAAAAACCGGCCTTCACACGAAAACGTCTGTTATGACCCCTCTATGGAAAGATGAGACTCTCACGAACACGTACGTGTTGGTTGTTTTGCCTCACAATACTAGTCTGTCGGTAGCCCGGTACCAGTTAAAAAATGAATGGAAGTACAGTGCATTCTGAAAGTATTCAGACCTTTTTGTTACGTTACAGCCTTATTCTAAAATGGATTAAATCGATTCCCCCCCTAAATCTACACACAATACCCCATAATGAAAAAGCAAAAACAGGTTTTTAGATTTCTTTGCAAATGTATTAACAATAAAAAAACGGATAATCACATTTACGTAAGTGTTCAGACCCTTTGCTTAGTACTTTGTTGAAGCACCTTTGGTAGCGATTACACCCTCAAGTCTTCTTGGGTATGACGCTACAAGCATGGCAAACCTGTATTTGGAGAGTTTCTCCCATTCTTCTCTGCAGATCCTCTCATGCTGTCAGGATGGCTGCGGAGCGTCGCTGCACAGCTATTTTCAGGTCTCTCCAGAGATGTTCGATCAGGTTCAAGTCTGGGCTTTGGCTGGGCCACTCAAGGACATTCAAAGAAGCCACTCCTGTGTTGTCTTGGCTGTGTGCTTAGGGTCGTTGTCCTGTTGGAACGTGAACCTTTGCCCCAGTCTGAGGTCCTGGCGGCTCTGGAGCAGGTTTGCATCAAGGATCTCTCTGTACTTTGCTCTGTTCATCTTTCCCTCGATCCTGACTAGTCTAGACCAGATCATCTTGTTTCTCATGGTCTGAGATTCATTTAGGTGCCTTTTGGCAAAGTCCAAGCGGGCTGTCATGTGCCTTTTACTGAGGAGTGGCTTCTGTCTGGCCACTCTACCATAAAGGCCTAATTGGTGGAGTGCTGCAGAGATGGTTGTCCTTCTAGAAGGTCCTCCCATCTCCACACAGGAACTCTGGAGCTTTGTCAGAATGACCATCGGGTTCTTGATCACCTCCCTGACCAAGGCCCTTCTCCCCAGATTTCTCAGCTTGGGCAGCCAGCTCTAGGAATTTAAGAATTATGGAGGCCACTGCGTTCTTGGGGACCTTCAATGCTGCAGAAACTTTTTTGGTACCCTTCCCCAGATACGTGCCTCGACACAATCCTGTCTCGGATCCTGTCACAATCCTGTCTCTACAGACAATTCCTTCAACCTCGTGGCTTGGTTTTTGCTCTGACATGCACTGTCAACTGTGGGACCTTATATAGACAGGTGTGTTCCTTTCCAAAACATGTCCAATCAATTGAATTTACCACAGGTGGACTCCAATCAAGTTGTAGAAATATCTCAAGGATGATCAATGGAAACAGAATGCATCTGAGCTCAATTTTGAGTCTCATATGAAAGGATCTGTAAATAATAAATACTTATGTAAATATGGTATTTCTGATATATATATCTATATATTTTTTTTATTCAATAACTGTTCGCTTTGTCATTATGGAGTATTGTGTGTAGATTGATGAGGAACAGTTTTTATTAGTCATTTTAGAATAAGGCTGTAACGTAACAAATTGTGGAAAAAGGGAAGAGGTCTGAATACTTTCCGAATGCACTGTATTATTGAGATCAATCTTTTTGGGAGCCCAGATTATTGATTTATAAATACCATCATTGGATGGTTCGATAGTTGGGTTTGGCAAGGGACTCCATAGGCCAGCATAGCTGACCTAAGTTGTAAATATAAAATAAATTGTTGCATGGTAATGTATGTCTTTCAAATCTTGGAATGTTCTCAAGCCATTACTGTTCATGATATCGGCAAGGATATGGATTCCGCATTTGTTCCATTGGAGGGATGCAAAAGGCCACCCTTCAGATCACAAGGCATTATTGTGAAATATTGGAGTACTGGCATGCCATTTTGATTCCCAGTTACATTGTTTTACATTTTTGCAGCAAATAGAGATTGTGTGAGCAGAAATAGGACCAAAGCATAGTTTACATTGTTTAACAGATATATCAGTGAAGACCACTTCTTCCAGGGCAATAGGAGACACCGTATTTATCTCTATACTCAGCCAGTGGGTGGAAGAATCATGTCTAAACCAATTTAGGATCGGACAAAATTCTAGTTCCTGGAAATACAATTTTAAAGTTGGGTACGGATAGTCCCCCTACGTCTTTCCCGCTTTGTAATTTTGTCAATTTTAACCGCTTTGTAATTTTGTCAATTTTACCTGGGATTGCTTACCTTGCAATATACATTTCGAAACCACACTATGGATTTTTTCTCAATAGCCAGATGGGGGAGACAAGGGAAGGATTTAACTACAGAAATTCAACCGTGGCAATATATTCATTTTGACAATAGATATGCTGCCGGTTAAAGCAACTGGGTTGTTAGTAGGCTTGGGCGGTATAACTTATGTTCCCGGGGTATTTGGAAAAAGCCAGGGGATGGTTTTTCAATACCATCAACTATTTCTTTGAAGTTTTTAAATCAATTTGAATTACCTGCAGTCAACTTGTGAAATTCTTTAGGACAGTGGTTCCCAAACTGTGGGGCGCGCAGTGTTTTATTGAGGAACTCAGCCCAGCTTTAAACTTACTCTTGAAAGTTGTAATAGTAGAATTTCAAAATTGTTTAGTGCATCATCAGTTCCTCTTGTCATGTCAGTCATTGCATACCGTAGAAAGCTATTTATAACTTGTCAGAAATGTGTAGATCAACTAGCCGATGTCAGCTAAATTTTTTTTATTTAGGTTTCTTAGCCCATAGATATTGTTGTATTTTATTTGTCACTCAAACATCACATGAATACACATTAGACGTGGCAAAATGTATAGAATTAAAATAAAATTTGCTTTAAAACTGCAACATTTTCTTTGCACTCCATGACAAAGTGTGTAGAAATGCAGGAAATATGCTTTAAACATGCCAAATTATCTCTATCAACAAGGGCTGTGAACAGTTTGCCCATATAGACGCATGGGATGTTCCCAAATGCTGGAAGGGAAAAAGTTTTGGAACCCCTGCCTTAGGAGATAACGCAGATTGCATTCTTCATTTCACCTGTCACATTATTTAAAGTTATGAAGATTACCATAGTTTCCCAGAACAGTTGAGTCAGTGTCACGTGTTCGTTTGTAAATAGCACAACGCGAGAAAGCAGCTGGTGAGTCCATAGCATTCTTTATCTATCGGCAAGGCCCTGTTGTGCGGCGCACATGAGGTGATAAAGTTACACTTGTATGCAATTCAGTACAAAATGTTTGCAATCAGATATCTTATAATGGCTTCCATACTCACCGAAATTACATTCGGTAGCTATTAAATATGCTTGTATAACTTTATAACCTGGATTTGCCTGTCTTTGCAATTTGTTATTTTCTGCTTGTTAGCATTTAGCTAACAGCGTCTGTGATTTCGCTATTAGTTTGTGCTAATTTTGCTAGCATTCTGGTAATTGAGACCCAATTGTCTTTTCTTTTATGGCGCCTCCTTGTGTGCTATGCCGGTAATACCGTAAATCCTGGTATGAGAGAAGGACGGCATGACAATAACATAACATGATTTCATATGTGTTACTTCATAGTGTTAATGTCTTCACTATTATTCTGCAATGTAGAAAATAGTAAAATAAAGAAAAACCCTTGAATGATTAGGTGTTCTAAAACTTTGACCGGTAGTGTGTGTGTATATGTATATATATATATATATACATACATACATACATACATACATACATACATACATACATACATACATACATACACACACAAATCAGAAACGATTGGGATACCATAAATAGAGACGTAGTTCTTCATCGGGGTCTTGAGAAGCAGTAGGGCAGATTTGGTTAGATTTACTTTTGAACTTGAGATGGAGCTGAATTTGTCGATTATCTTCAAAGCGTTTGAGGGATTGAGATACTTTATCTGGACAATGTAAGATATTATTGGCGTAATAATGAGATGACATAATCCATAGAATTGAGAGATGTTGGTGTAATTTCTTTCGATTTGTCTAATTGCCTGGGCCAGGGGCTCCATAGACAAAACAAATAGAGGTGAAATAGGATCACCTTGCCTGCTTTAATTGTGCTCCTAGATTTATTTGTGAGTTTCTACATTTCTACTTAGGAGCACATCATGTACTCCTTGTAAGAAAATGTCAGCGTAGAACCCTGAACTGTCACGCTGTATAATGATTGGAGACAGGTGCAGGAATTCATAATAAGGTTTTTTATTTTCTCCACCCAAACAAAAGAGCGAGGTGTAAATCTCTAAATAATACACAGGACAAAAACAAGTGCACAATAACTTGTAGCATGGAAGCCGATACAATAGCACAGGTACTCACATGACCAATGGACATGCTAACAATAACAAACAAGGACAATGAGGAACAGAGGGCACATATACACACATACTAATCAGGGGGAATGGGAACCAGGTGTGCGTAATGAGACAAGACAGTCCGGGGTTGGTGGTAATGAATCCAGTTCAATGAAGCCTAGATGGCCGGTGATGTAGACCTCCTGAGCTGGTGAACGAAATGTGCAACAGTACCGGGGGGATCCGTGACTTGAACTCCGGGCCGGAACTACGTATGAGGACAACGAGGTCCGGACTTCCGTCATTTTGTCTATGTATAATTGTGGAACTCCGTCGGGGTCTCACCATACTGTTGAGAGTTGGAATAGTAGAATACACATGGTCAGATTTCGAAACTTAGTTGTGTATCAGCAGTTTTCCTCTTGTTATGTCACTGACAGTCACTCTATTTGCTCATGTCAGTAAAACAAATGTAGATAGGTAAATTATTTTAGTAGTCACACTCACTCAGATATCATATTAACATGGCATAAATCATAAGTCAAAATGACTTATGCCATAGCTTTAAAACTGCACACATTTCTCCCAACTCCATGGGAAAATGTGTAAAATTGCATGAAATTTGCTGTAAAACTGCAAAATAATGTGTTCTGTAAAGCAAACTAATTTGTTTACTTTTTGTTAATAAATTATTATTTCTGCTAACAGATCCTTCTTTATACGTTTTAAATTATCTCCAGACCGCACTAAGACCCTGGTTACGGCCCTGCCTGAACTATAATAATGAATAAGCCGTATCACTCAGCATTTTGTGGCAGGGCAGGTACTTTGCTGATTATTGATTTAGTTGCAGAACTGTTGACCTGTTTTTACTATTGCATCATGTATCTAAATGATATCTTTGAACATACATTGCTTAAAAGATGCAGGTCACAAAAATGAAATGAAATTCAGCAATATACCACATTACTTCATACTAGTAATACATTTCTTGTTTTAGAAACATTAAAAAGCATGCTCATCCATTTTTTTCTTTTTTTTTTAAATTATGGCGGAAACAACATATTTTGGCTGGTAAAAAATCTGAGTGGTAGTACTTTTTTTTTTATCTACCTGTCATGGTGGCTGGTGGACCAAAAAGTACATTTCCCACCCTGTTCCCAACCCTGCAGGCACCACTATGTGCCCAGTGGGAGGACATCACAGTGTGGTTAAAGGTGGAGGTCCTGAATACCAGTGCCATCCTGCCTAGTAAGGTTTACTGGATTGCCAGCATCATCCAACTTGCAGGTTAGCCAAATACACTGAAACTGACTGATGTCACATCTGAAATGGCACCCTTTCCCTATATAGTGCACAACTTTTGAGTGCACTACACAGGGAGCAATGTTCCATTTAGGAATCATACTGAGACCTCAAACTTGATATGTTTGTTTCTTGTCAAGTACTGTATGTTACAGTTTACCTCTCTATGGTCTAGCTCTTCCTCCCTCTGTTTTCCAGGCTACAAAGCTCGGTTGAGGTATGAGGGCTTTGAGGAGGACAGCAGCCAGGATGGTGTGCCATGACCGGCAAGCTGCAGGTGCCACCACAGGGTGAGTGACCTCCACAATAAAGAGTATTATAGGTATTAACATTTTAGGTGAAATGTCAGTAAAAAAAAATATATAGATATATGTGTATATCTATGTATGTATGTATGTATGCATGTATGTATGTATGTATGCATGTATGTATGTATGTATGTATGTATGTATGTGTATATGTACAGTGAGGGAAAAAAGTATTTGATCCCCTGCTGATTTTGTACGTTTGCCCACTGACAAAGAAATGATCAGTCTATAATTTTAATGGTAGGTTTATTTGATCAGTGAGAGACAGAATAACAACAACAAAAAATCATGTGAAAAATGTTATAAATTGATTTGGATTTTAATGAGGGAAATAAGTATTTGACCCCCTCTCAATCAGAAAGATTTCTGGCTCCCAGGTGTCTTTTATACAGGTAACGAGCTGAGATTAGGAGCACACTCTTAAAGGGAGTGATCCTAATCTCAGTTTGTTACCTGTATAAAAGACACCTGTCCACAGAAGCAATCAATCAATCAGATTCCAAACTCTCCACCATGGCCAAGACCAAAGAGCTCCCCAAGGATGTCAGGGACATGATTGTAGTCCTACACAAGGCTGGAATGGGCTACAAGACCATCGCCAAGCAGCTTGGTGAGAAGGTGACAACAGTTGGTGCGATTATTCGCAAATGGAAGAAGACCGCCCCGTCTGCCCCTTCTCCTGCGGCGGTGTTGTTTTGGGTCGCCGGCTGGGATCCGGTCTATTGTCCTTGTTGGTGGACCAAACAGAGGATCCACTTTGGGAAAGTTGTATTCCTGCTCGTAATGTTGGTAAGTTTATGAATCTGGAGATTCGTCTGCGTCGGTCAGTGTTCTCGTACTAGATTTGCTACCTTTCCAGCTGCAGTCTGTTATGCTGTCATCTAGGACTCACTTCTTCTTGAGTGATCAATAGTTCAGAGTTCATACCACTTCACGTGTAGCACAAGCTCCCACGTTTCCTGGCCTGTAGGTTGATATTAGAATTAGCCCTTTTAAACGTGAGGACAAGCCCTCCTGTTATTTGGAACTTAGGTAACTTTGGGTCACGGGCCTTTTATATAAATCTGGAAAAGGGGTTGGTTCATAATTTCCAACCAATGCCTATTCACTTGGGTGTGGATACTGACTTAGTTAAACTTTACAGGGAAGATGATTTTCTCATTTTAAAAGTTCACATTACATCATTTTGCAAATAGTTTCTTCTTTACGCATTCATTTTATACAATAATTAGATGCAAACCTCATAACTGAGGCACCTGTATAAACAGAGATAGGGTAATGTGGCTGTATTGTCTTTCATGAGGTCACAAACATGAAACAAAACGGACCAGGTCGTCGCTGGCTTCTCCACCGACCATTTACACATTCTCCAAAATACAAAATAGGAATATTGTTCAGTTCTCAAACTCTGGGATGGAGTAGAATTGTGCGGGAGGATCCCTTTGTCTTACTGTGAAACTCTCTCTCCATACTGCATGGCCAGGGAGAGTCTGTTTACGGTGTTTATGACGTGGGGGTTAAGTTGTAAACTCTGCCTGTGGATTTGTGTATGAGTAACACTTGTGACAAACATACTGCCTTTTCTCTCTGGTAGAACCTACCAAATTACCGCTGCCCTTTTTCTCTCTAATGACCCTTCATTCTCACTCACTCACTCACTCACTCTCACACACAGACACAGACACAGACACAGACACAGACACAGACACAGACACAGACACAGACAAACAGCTGGCAGAGTGTATGAAGTGTCCGTTCCGTACTGGGATGCATGTGGAGGTGGTGGACCGGACTCTGGTGAGCCGGACGCGGCTGGCGGTGGTGGACACTGTAACCGGGGGCTGCCTCGGTTACAGGAGGCCCAAGGAGAGCCCCTCTCTGACTTCTGCCATTTGTGGAGTCTCCTACTGTACCCAGTGGTCTGGTCCAGCAAAGTAAGCCATGTCATCAAACCAACTGGTACGTGATTAAACCAAATGGTACACTGTGTTTTTTGTTGTTGTTGTTGATAAAGTTGAATGTTGATGATATTTAACTTTTTCCCCAAACATTGACCACCCAACATTCCATAAGATGTACTGTGACAGTGGCCCCATGCTGTTTAAGAAGGTCAGTGTATAGACTGATCAGATTAAATCAATATCTTTTTATAGATGGCACTTTGGCATTGCAACAAACTTATACCAGAGTTAGTCTGCTAGCTACTTCTCATCTAGTGATTCAACCTGATGAAAAAGGTCTCTTTCTGTCTCAGGTGCTGTTGGAGGCTACCTCATGGTAGGCATTGATGGCACACATGGGTCAGGTAATGGGTCTGACTGGTTCTGCTGCAACGCTATCTTCCATGCCATCCTACCCAAGAGATACTGCCAAAAGCACAACATACAGCTCATACCACCCCCTGGTAATATCCTACTCTCTCTTCCCTACTCTCTCTCCCCTACTTTCTTGCTCTCTTCCTATTTCTTGTTGCTCTGGATTATTTTTTTGGGCAAACACCACCTGCTCGGTGAATCTATGATAAGAATGAAGTCAGTGGTTCCCTATGCTATGTCATATCCCTTACACAAGTGGGATTTTCATCTTCTCCACCAGGCTATGACTGGAAAACCGTCACCTGGGCCAAATACCTGGAGGAGAAGGGAACCATAGCAGCACCAGTATGGCTCTTCAACACGCTTTTATCTACCAAGTATCATACAAGTGCCCAGCTTACAGTATATGGGCTTATGAGATGATATTCGTACTCAGAGGTTTTGGAAACACTATTCTAATTCTGCATCTATAGTGTGTATGCGTGTGTGTCCTACAGGATGGCTCAAGTCACGGCTTCGCTCAGAACATTAAGTTGGAGGCAGTGGACCTGATGGAGCCTCGGCTGGTGTGTGTGGCCACCATGAGGCGCTGTGTGGGCCTGCTGCTGCTGCACCTTGACCTTGATGGCTGGGAGCCAGACTTTGACCAGTGGGTGGACTTCCAGTCACCAGATATCTACCCTGTGGGCTTTTGTGAGGTCACAGGATACCAGCTCCAGCCACCCATTGGACCAGGTAAGAACTGAGGACTCTGAGGGATGTGTGGAGAGACACGCACACGTGCACACATGCACACACAGGCCCCACTATTTGCTGTTATATTGATGCAGGCTTTGAGTGTTGTTTGATTGGCATGTGTTGTTTGTGTTCTCCTTTTCGTAGATCCTGTTGCAAGTCGCAAGAAACACAAGCCTATGGGGAAAAATAGTAAGTTCTCCCAAAACCAACCCACACCACAGATACTATCTAAACCAGATAACCCGCTTTTAAATTCAACCATGCAACTCAATATTTATTCCTCTGTCGTAACCCTCTCTTTTCCCGTTCCAGAGAAAATGATGGTTAAGAAGAAACTGGCAAACCTTAACTCCAAGAACCGCCCCCCAAGCGGGCCGAGCCAACAGTTTGAACCAGAGGCCGGAACACCAAAACAGTCAGACCCCACAACTCTAATACAGGAGATTAAGGCTGAGCCCGAGGAGCAGAAGAGTGAGTATACACATACCTTTTCAGTTAGTCTATACAAGATGTAGTTGATAACTTGGAAGAGTGGGGAGATATAGATTATTATTGAATGCCTTTCACTTTTATTAATTGCTCACAGTGTTTGTGTCCTCTTTTTCTCGCTCTCACTCTCTCTCCAGTCATAGCAGTGAGGGTGGAGATGGAGACCCCCATTGCCCCCACCCTGCCAGATGCCCAGGTCCCTCCACCCTCCCTGGTGGTGGTCAAGCAGAGCCACAGGTAGAGGACCAGCAGAAAGCAGAGCCCCAGAAGATTGAACTTCAGAACCCAAGAAAGCAAAATCCCAGAAGGCAGATCAGATGAAGCAACAGACAGAGGTGGAATCGATGGAACATTGAGACTCACTGATATTAATATTCCCTAAATGCAAACCACAACCATTTGCCAAACTGACCATAGATGAGTGTCTATGGGCAACTTCATTCTACACTACCTCACCACCATCACAGCCTTAGATCACTACACTATTGAGCACCTCAACCTGAAGATCAGATGGTTTTACCTAACCCATACTTGGTTTTATGGATTTCAGCATCTCTTAAATGTTAAACTGTCTAAGATGAGCTGTTCTCCAGTGTCTCTGTGTGTGACAGATTAACAGAAAGGCCAGTACTGTGATACAAGTTAAGGACATTCGTTCATACACTGATTGTAAGAAAAACCCCAGTAGATATTTTTATGTTGTCATGCGGTGGGTGTAGCTGGTGTAGGTAAGTCAGGCGCAGGAGAGCAGAGATGAGTGGACTTTACTCAGGCAATGTTAAATACAAAACGCAACCGCGTCACAAAACAAATGCCCAAAACCAAGTAAGGCAGCACAAAGTACAAAATACACGTACAAATACCGGCTGCCACAAAGCAAGGGTGACAACCATACAAACCCGGCGTAAACCGGCATGCCAACAAACAATTCCTCACACAGACATGGGGGAAACAGAGGGTTAAATAAACAACAGTAATGAGGGAAAATAAAACCAAATGTGATGGAAAACAAGACAAAACAAATGGAAAATGAAAAGTGGATTGGCAATGGCTAGAAGACCGGTGACGTCGAACACCGCCCGAACAAGGAGGGGAACCGACTTCGGCAGAAGTCGTGACAGTTGTTCTTTGTTTTATATGCAGATTCCTTTCTTTGTTGTACAGTACCAGTCAAAAGATTGGACACACCTACTTATTCAAGGGTTTTGATTTATTTTTACTATTTTCTACATTGTAGAATAATAGTGAAGACATCAAAACTATAAAATAACACATATGGAATCATGTAGTAACCAAAAAAGTGTTTATTTTATATTTGAGATTCTTCAAAGTATCCACCCTTTGCCTTGATGACAGCTTTGCACACACTCTCAACCAGTTTCATGAGGAATGCTTTTCCAACAGTCTTGAAGGAGTTCACACATACAGTGGGGAAAAAAAGTATTTAGTCAGCCACCAATTGTGCAAGTTCTCTCACTTAAAAAGATGAGAGAGGCCTGTAATTTTCATCATAGGTACACTTCAACTATGACAGACAAAATGAAGAAAAAAAATCCAGAAAATCACATTGTAGGATTTTTTATGAATTTATTTGCAAATTATGGTGGAAAATAAGTATTTGGTCA
>QNTS01000289.1:196911-302990 GCA_003317085.1 Hucho hucho
TGACCAAATACTTATTTTCCACCATAATTTGCAAATAAATTCATTAAAAATCCTACAATGTGATTTTCTGGATTTTATTTCTTCATTTTGTCTGTCATAGTTGAAGTGTACCTATGATGAAAATTACAGGCCTCTCTCATCTTTTTAAGTGAGAGAACTTGCACAATTGGTGGCTGACTAAATACTTTTTTTCCCCACTGTATGCTGAGCACTTGTTGGCTGCTTTTCCTTCACTCTGCGGTCCAACTCATCCCAAACCATCTCAATTGGATTGAGGACGAGTGATTGTGGAGGCCAGGTCATCTGATGCAGCACTACATCACTCTCCTTGGTCAAATAGCCCTTGCAAAGCCCGGAGGTGTGTTTTGGGTCATTGTCCTGTTGAAAAACTAAAGATTGTCGCACTAAGCGCAAACCAGATGGGATGGCGTATCGGTGCAGAATGCTGTGGTAGCCATGCTGGTTAAGTGTGCCTTGAATTCTAAATAAATCCTGGACAGTGTCACCAACAAAGCACCCCCACACCATCAAACCTCCTCCTCCATGCTTCACGGTGGGAACCACACATGCAGAGATCATCCGTACACCTACTCTGCGTCTCACAAAGACCTGGCAGTTGAACCAAAAATCTCTCATTTGGACTCATCAAACCAAAGGACAGATTTCCACCAGTCTAATGTCCATTGCTCGTGTTTCTTGGCCCAATCAAGTGTCTTCTACTTATTGGTGTCCTTTAGTGGTTTCTTTGCAGCAATTCGACCATGAAGGCCTGATTCACGCAGTCTCCTCTGAAGAGGTGATGTTGAGATGTGTCTGTTACTTTTTAGCATTTATTTGGGCTACAATTTCTGAGGTGCAGTTAACTCTAATGAACTTATCCTCTCCAGCAAAGGTAACTCTGGGTCTTCCTTTTCTCATGAGAGACAGTTTCATCATAGTGCTTGATGGTTTTTGCGACTGCACTTGAAGAACTTTTCGACATTGACTGACTTTCATGTCTTAAAGTAATGATGGACTGTCATTTCTCTTTGCTTATTTGAGCTATTCTTGACATAATATGGAATGGGTCTTTTACCAAATAGGGCTATCTTCTGTATACCACCCCTACCTTGTCACAACACAACTGATTGGTTCAAACGCATTAAGAAGGAAAGAAATTACACAAATGAACTTTTAACAAGGCACATTTGTTCATTGAAATGCATTCCAGGTGACTACCTCATTTTTTTTATTGAACTAGGCTAGTCAGTTAAGAACAAATTCTTATTTACAATGTCGGCCTACCCCGGCCAAACTCGGACGACGCTGGGCCAATTGTGTGTCGCCCTATGGGACTCCCAATCACAGCCGGATGTGGTGCAGCCTGGATGAAGCTGGTTGAGAGAATGCCAAGAGTGTGCAAAGCTGTCATCATGGAAAAGGGTGGCTACTTTAAAGAATCTAAAATCTAAAATATATTTTGATTTGTTTGACACGTTTTTAGTTACTACATGATTCCATATGTGTTATTTCATTGTTTTTTCATAGTCTTCACTATTGTTCTACAATGTCTAAAACGGAAGAAAGAAAATACACTGGAATGAGTAGGCGTGTCTAAACTTTTGACCGGTACTGTAGCCAATTAATATGTTTGTATGAAAATTTGAACATGAGTGGGGTAGAGCATGTACAGTAGAAGTCGGAAGTTTACATACACCTTTTACACAATTCCTGACATTTAATCCTAGTAAAAATTCCCTGTCTTAGGTCAGTTAGGATCACCACTTTGTTTTAAGAATGTGAAATGTCAGAATAATAGTATAGAGAATGATTTATTGCAGCTTTTATTTCTTTAATAACATTCCCAGTGGGTCAGAAGTTTGCATACACTCAATTAGTATTTGGTAGCATTGCCTTTAAATTGCTTAACTTGGGTCAAACGTTTCGGGTAGCCTTCCACAAGCTTCCCACAATAAGTTGGGTGAATTTTGGCCCATTCCTCCTGACAGAGCTGGTGTAACTGAGTCAGGTTTGTAGGCCTCCTTGCTCGCACAATCCTTTTCAGTTCTGCCAACAAATTTTCTATAGGATTGAGGTCAGGGCTTTGTGATGGCCACTCCAATACCTTGACTTTGTTGTCCTTAAGCCATTTGCCACAACTTTGGAAGTATGTTTGGGGTCATTGTCCATTTGGAAGACCCATTTGCGACCAAGCTTTAACTTCCTGACTGATGTCTTGAGATGTTGCTTCAATATATCCACATAATTTTCCTCCCTCATGATGCCATCTATTTTGTGAAGTGCACCAGTCCCTCCTGCAGCAAAGCACCCCCACAACATGATGCTGCCACCCCCGTGCTTCACGGTTGGGATGGTGTTCTTCGGCTTGCAAGCCTCCCCCTTTTTCCTCCAAACATAACGATGGTCATTATGGCCAAACAGTTCTATTTTTGTTTCATCAGACCAGAGGACATTTCTCCAAAAAGTACGATCTTTGTCCCCATGTGCAGTTGCAAACCGTAGTCTGGCTTTTTTATGGCGGTTTTGGAGCAGTGGCTTCTTCCTTGCTGAGCGGCCTTTCAGGTTANCCCCCCCCCCCCCCTCGTGCTTCACGGTTGTTATGGTGTTCTTCGGCTTGCAAGCCTCCTCCTTCATCCCTCATCAGTGGAGGAGGGATGAAGGATGGGTGAGGGAGGGAGGGAGGGAGGGAGGGAGGGAGGAGAGGTGTGGGAGAGGAGGATAACATCGAAGAGAGAGGGTTTGGTGAGGTAAATCCATTTTAAAGATGGCAAGACCATATCAAACTCCCAGCATCTCCATCTCTCACCTTGCAGGCACAGTTGGCGGGACACTTGACTTTGTCGGTGGGCTCGGGGGTGGGGGTTGGAATCCCCCTTGTCTGCTCCTCAAACTCAGCCTTTAGCATGGCCTCCTGGCTCTGGCAGCGCAGGTCCCGGAAGTGGATGGCCTCCAGGTTCTCCCCAGAGAAGTGAGCTGGTCTCCCGCAGGCACCCATCAGCTTCACCTTCTTCCGGATGCCATACTCCCTCAGTGGCAGCAGGTAGCAGTTGCAGTAGATGGGGTTTCCAGCCAGGTTGAGGAGGGTCAGCTTGGGGGAGGCTGGAGTGGAGGGCTGGAGGTAACGAAGCTGATTGTGGCTAAGGTCCAGGTGGGTGAGAGAGGGGGAATGTGGTCCATGAAAAGGTGGGTGAGTTTGTTCATGGAGACCATCTCCTCTCCCAAGGAAGATCATGAGGTTGGAGCTGAGGTCCGGACAGGTCACAACTGGAAGTCTGGAGAGAGGGAACAGAGAAAGAGATAGCAGACAGAGAGGGGGGGGGGGGTGGCTGACAGAATAGGCCTTTATGGTGCCTAGAAAAAAGGGTGGTGTATGAAAGGAAAGAGAATGTAATAACCATCATACCTTGTCATGGTCTCAGTGGGGAAGAATTGCAGCTCGTTGTTGGCGAGGCTGAGGTGTGTGAGGGTGAAGAGGCCTGCGAAGGCCTCGTGGCCATGTAGTGTAGGAAATTGTGGCCACATAATATTTTTCGGGCCATGTTGGGGGTGTAGGTGAGCTGGTTGTGGGTGAGGGAAAGAAGGTTGAGGACGCCCAGCTGAGAGAAGATCTCTGGCTGGATCTCCTCCACCCGGTTATGGTCAATCAGTAGCTGCTTCAGCGAGGAGAGGCCGTCGAATGCCTCCTGCAGACGTAGAGGAAGAGAGTGGGGGGTGGGGGGAGATGGAGGAAGAGAGTGTGGAGCTTTTAATTTGCAATACCAACTTCTCCCAGCAACATGTTAGTTAAACCACAGCAAAGAAACAGTCAGAGAGGGATGGGAGAGAATGGCAGCCCGGGAGTGAGAAGAAGACAAAGGGAGTGAGAAAAAAAGTGAAAATGAGATGGAGGAAGAGAGTGTGCACCTTTTAATTTACAACACAAACTTTTCTCAGTAACATAGTCAAACCACAGCAAAGAAACACTCGCATTTAACACTGTCTCAATCTCTCTCACCTGAGAGTGGATCTCGATGTTGTTGGCCAGGTTGAGGAAGACGAGGCGGCCCAGAGCACGGAACGCCCCCTCCTTTATGGTGTGGATGTTGCTGCGCTGCATGGACAGGTGCATCAGGTATGACTTGTGTTTGAACGCACCTGATGGATGCTCCTGGATGTCGTTGCCTCTCAGATCCAGCTTCACTGTGAGCTGATGGGGAATGGATTGATAAGGATTGATATTTGTTTAATACATCTTTTCTTTTCGACTTGTATTCAAACGGGTTTCTCCTTGAAATGTAATTCAGTTGCTTACCTCATTGTGAGAGGAACCTCTGTCAGGTTTTTGTTGATGCAGGTAACAATGAGTGAGATTTGTTCACACACACACTCTTTTAGGCACTTGCCAATGTGCACCCGAGATGGCCAAGAGCAGTACCAGCATAGTCCATAAGGCCGCGTGACAGACCATGGAATACATCTGGAAAATCAAAGGAGATCCAACTGTCTGAGCAAAAATTCTACTAGAAGATAAACAAAGTTTACAGTCATTTCATATCATATAGAGTCATTTGAACTATTTGCTTTCGCAAACCTTTGCTGGTATGCGTCGGATTCCACCAGGCTACGTTTCACGACTTCATGATAATCTCGGTGAGACGCCGTTTCACACCTCGTTGCGTCAAAATTATCCAGACATGTGGTCCCAACAACTTCAATTACGCATTCGGTTAATACATGCGTAATAACGATACAAATACATATGTATTCAATAGTCTACATAAGATAGAAATAGTTATAATGTAGGCCTACCTATATGCTGAAGTAGCCTAACTGATTGTAGACTAAAACTCCACCTGACCGTACATCTTTGGTCATAGGCTACATTGGCTTACATTGTTCGTAAAAAGGAGTAGGCCTGTCTGAATCAATAGATAGTGCGACTAATGAGTAGAAAAATTCACAAATATGCCTTTTCCAATATGCCTCAAATGTATTTAGAGAGTAGGCCTAATAGCCAATAATAGGGAGAATGGCATGAATCCAAATTTGTCTCCTAATTTCATAATGTAAATGTACACTTTTAAGCTATTTCATCACACTTGTGAAACAGTTATCACCGTGTAGTCTGAAGGTGCAGTCTACCGGAACCAAAACAATACACCACTGTGTATGGAAATAAGTCTATGAGGTTGGAAAATGATTTGCTCTACCTGAACCGGATAAATCCAATCAAAACTATGTAACCTTTGTTGACCAATCGCCTACCTGTTCCTATTTAGCAATTGAAAAACGATGTTTTAACACATTTTTCCAAAGATGTGTCCATCTACAATGATCACAGACGTTGTGAATTTTGAGTGAGAGAGAATGAGAGATTTGTAAGAGAGGGGGAGAAATAAGAGACCGTATAATTTCCTAGGGCAAGGCCTGTGTGTGTCAGTGTGGATGTTGCTGCGCTGCATGACTGCAGTTGAGCAGGAACGCCGGCTGCGCACTTAGACTCACAGGGTATTCACGATTGGGCACCATTGCCGGACTCAAGGCTGCCGATTGTCTCATGTAAATAAACCAGGAGGATTGGTGGAACACAGTTCCCTGTAGCGGGTTCCTACCGTTAGCTGGCTAATCCACGAAACATTACCCACGTCTGTGTGTTTGCTGACAGAAAAACATGACACTGTCCCAACTTCCCAGAAGTTAGAAAAAATTCAGGCAGTATTTTTCCATGATTAATGTATATTGTCAATATCGAAAGCTCTCATTCCCGACATGCGCACAAAGTTGACGCTTAATTCTACAGCAAACTCAGATCTGATGCACAGTAATGGATCCGACCTGGTTGAACTATGGTCTGATAATATTATGTTTCAGCAGTACAGATGTGACCAACTTGGTTGTCATTAAAAACATCTATGTAGGGTACATCTAGAACTTCTTACTAATTCTAACCACCATCCTTGTTTGTGCATCCATCAAATTTACTTCAGTATTTCTTCCAGTGTTCAAATAACTTTGTCCCTTTATGCCTTTAAATACTTATTCAGACAGGATTTCCTCCTCTGAGTTAAATGTTTTTAATTGTTCTTGCTACTACTATTTTTATACAGAAAAGGGACATTTTCATTAAGTATTTAAAGTTATTTGAACACTGGAAGAAATACTGAAGTAAATTTGATGGATGCACAAACAAGGATGGTGGTCAGAATTAGTAAGAAGTTCATGCATGAAGCTCCCCCAAGCTTCTTCATTGGGGGAGCTTCATGCATCTAAAACACACACGAATGTATTGAGTGTAGATTGTTTTTTTGTCCCTGTCTTCTGTCCAGTGTAAAGTAACTCATGCAAGGAATGTCCGTCCATAAAATTTTCATAAGTATTCATACTGTCAATACATGTTAGAATCACCTTTGGCAGCGGTTCCAGCTGTGAGTCTTTCTGGGTAAGTCTCTAAGAGCTGTGCAGGCCTGGATTGTTCAACATTTGCACATTATTATGAAAAACAAATCTTCAAGCTCTGTCAAGTTGGTTGTTGATCATGGCTAGACAGCCATTTTCAACTCTTGACATACAGTTGAAGTCGGAAGTTTACATACACCTTAGCCAAATACATTAAAACTCAGCTTTTACACAATTCCTGACATTTAATCCTAGTAAAAATTCCCTGTCTTAGGTCAGTTAGGATCACCACTGTATTTTAAGAATGTGAAATGTCAGAATAATAGTAGAGAGAATGATTTATTTCAGCTTTTATTTCTTTCATCACTTTCCCAGTGGGTCAGCAGTTTACATACACTCAATTAGTATTTGGTAGCATTGCCTTTAAATTGTTTAACTTGGGTCAAATGTTTTGGGTAGCCTTCCACAAGGTTCCCACAATAAGTTGGGTGAATTTTGGCCCATTCCTCCTGACAGAGCTGGTGTAACTGAGTCAGGTTTGTAGGCCTCCTTGCTCGTACACGCTTTTTCAGATTTGCCCACACATTTTCTATGGGATTGAGGTCAGGGCTTTGTGATGGCCACTCCAATACCTTGACTTTGTTGTCCTTAAGCCATTTTGCCACAACGTTGGAAGTATGCTTGGGGTCATTTTCCATTTGGAAGACCCATTTGCGACCAAGCTTTAACTTCCTGACTGATGTCTTGAGATGGTGCTTCAATAAATCCACATAATTTTCCTACCTCATGATGCCATCTATTTTGTGAAGTGCACCAGTCCCTCTTGCAGCAAAGCACCCCCACAACATGATGCTGCCACCCCTGTGCTTTACGGTTGGGATGGTGTTCTTCGGGTTGCAAACCTCCCCCTTTTTCCTCCAAACACAACGATGGTCATTATGGCCGTATGTTTCATCAGACCAGAGGACATCTCTCCAAAAAGTACGATCTTTGTCCCCATGTGCAGTTGCGAACTGTAGTCTGGCTTTTTTATAGCGGTTTTAGAGTAGTGGCTTCTTCCTTGCTGACCGGCCTTTCAGGTTATGTCGATATAGAAGGCGTTTTACTGTGGATATAGATACTTTTGTACCTGTTTCCTCCAGCATCTTCACAAGGTCCTTTGCTGTTGTTCTGGGATTGATTTGCACTTTTCGCACCAAAGTACGTTCATCTCTAGGAGACAGAACGTGTCTCCTTCCTGAGCGGTATGACAGCTGCGTGGTCCCATGGTGTTTATACTCGCATACTATTGTTTGTACAGATGAATGTGGTACCTTCAGGCATTTGGAAATTGCTCCCAAGGATGAACCAGACTTGTGGAGGACTACAATTTTTTTTCTGAGGTCTTGGCTGATTTCTTTTTATTTTCCCATGATGTCAAGCAAAGAGTGACTGAGTTTGAAGGTAGGACTTGAAATACATTCACAGGTACACACTTCCAATTGACTCAAATTATGTCAATTAGCCCATCAGAAGCTTCTAACGCCATGACATCATTTTCTGGAACTTTCCAAGCTGTTTAAAGGCACAGTCAACTTAGTGTATGTAAACGTCTGACCCACTGGAATTGTGATACAGTGAATTATAAGTGAAATAATCTGTCTGTATACAATTGTTGGAAAAATTACTTGTCATGCACAAAGTAGATGTTCTAACCGACTTACCAAAACTATAGTTTGTTAACAAGAAATTTGTGGAGTTGTTGAAAAACGAGTTTTAATGACTCTTACCTAAGTGTATGTAAACTTCCAACTTCAACTGTAGATTTTCAAGCCAATTTAAGTCACAACTGTAACTAGCCCACTCAGGAACATTCAATGTCGTCTTGGTAAGAAACGCCAGTGTATATTTGGCCATGTGTTTTAGGTTATTGTCCTGCTGAAAGGTGAGTTTGTCTCCCAGTGTCTGTTGGAAAGCAGACTGAAGCAGGTTTTCCTCTAGGATTTTGCCTGTGCTTAGCTCTATTCAGTTTATTTTTATCCTAAAAAACTCCTTGTCCATGCGGATCACAAGTATACCCATAACATGATGCAGCCACCACCATTCTTGAAAATATGAAGAGTGGTACTCAGTGATGTGTTGTGTTGGATTTGCACCAAACATAGCGCTTCGTATTCAGGACATACAGTAAAGATAATTTCTTTGCCACATTTCTTGCAGTTTTACTTTAGTGCCTTATGGCAAACAGGATGCATGTTTTGGAATATTTGTATTCTGTACAGGCTTCCTTCTTTTCACTTTGTCATTTAGGTTAGCATTATGGAGTAACTACAATGTTGTTGATCCATCCTCAGTTTTCTCCTATCACAGCCATTGTAACTGTTTTAAAGTCACCATTGGCCTCATGGTGAAATCCCTGAGTGGTTTCCTTCCTCTCCGGCAACTGAGTTAGGAAGGACGCCTGTATCTTTGTAGTGACTGGGTGTATTGATACACCATCCAAAGTGTAATTAATAACTTCACCATGCTGAAAGGGATATTCAGTGTCTGCTTTTTAATTTTTTTGTAAGTGTGATGTCAGAATGCACTTACTATTCCAAAATGAGATTGTTACGCAACAGGACAGTTAACCCACGCTGCCCTCAAACCAAGGCACACTGCCTTCAACTTCAATTTCAAATTATTTTCTAACAGGTTTTATTTTCTAACAAAAGTTTGAAATGAGGTGTGTTCCACCTCCTCATTAATTCACATAGAAGTAGCCCATTTCACTGTTGTGGACAATTTACATTTGAGGCATTACTGAGCTGGAAAACCAAGGAGAGCCCAAGCACAAACTTTTACTCCCTGGCACATTTTCTAGCTGGTGCCCGCATTGCCTTCTTCCGGCACCGACAGAGATGGCAGCCTCGCTTCACGTTCTCAGGAAGCTATGCAATATTTTGTTTTTTTATGGATTACTTTTTACATTGTTACCTCGGGAAATCTTAAGTTTTATTACATACAGCCGGGAGGAATTATTGGATATAAGAGCAACGTCAACTTACCAACATTACGACCAGGAATAAGACCTTCCCGAAGCGGATCCTCTGTTTGGTTCACCAACTAGGACAATAGACTGGATCCCAGCCGGCGACCCAAAACAACGGCGGCGGAGGAGAAGGGGTAGACGGGGCGGTGTTCTGGTCAGGCTCCATAGACGGGCACATCGCGCACCTCGCCCGACTATACTACTGCCAATGTCCAGTCTCTGGACAACAAGGTAGACGAAATCAGAGCAAGGATTGCCTTCCAGAGAGACATCCGAGACTGCAACGTTCTTTGCTTCACGGAAACATGGCTCACTCAGGACACGTTATCAGAGTCGGTACAGCCACCTGGTTTCTCCACGCATCACGCCGACAGAAACAAACATCTATCTGGTAAGAAGAAGGGCAGGGGTGTGTGTCTTATGACTAACGAGTCGTGGTGTGATCATAACAACATACAGGAACTCAAGTCCTTTTGTTCACCTGACATAGAATTCCTTACAATCAAATGCCGACCGCATTATCTACCAAGAGAATTCTCCTCGATTATAATCACAGTCGCATATATCCCCCCTCAAGCTGACACATCGACGGCACTGAAAGAAATTAATTGGACTCTATGTAAACTGGAAACCACATATCCTGAGGCTGCATTTATTGTGGCTGGGGATTTTAACAAGGCTAATTTGAAAACAAGGCTCCCTAAATTTTATCAGCATATCGAATGTGCAACCCAGGCTGGTAAAACCCTGGATCATTGTTATTCTAACTTCCGTGATGCATACAAAGCCATTCTCGGCCCTCCTTTCGGCAAGTCTGACCATGACTCCATTTTGTTGCTCCCAGCCTACAGACAGAAACTAAAACCAGGTCTGTTCAACGCTGGTCTGACCAATCTGATTCCACGCTGCAAGATTGCTTCGAGCACGTGGATTGGGATATGTTCCGGACAGCATCAGAGAACAACATTGATGTATACGCTGATTCGGTGAGCGAGTTTATTAGCAAGTGCATCAGTGATGTTGTACCCATAGCAACTATTAAAACCTTCCCCAACCAGAAACCGTGGATTGATGGCAGCATTCGCGCAAAACTGAATGCGCGAACCGCTGCTTTTAACCAGGGTAAGGCAACCGGAAACATGACTGAATACAAACAGTGTAGCTATTCCCTCCGCAAGGCAATCAAACAAGCTAAGCGTCAATATAGATACAAAGTAGAGGCACAATTTAATGGCTCAGACACGAGAGGAATGTGGCAGGGTCAGGTGCGGGCAGCGATCAGTTGAAGAGTATGCATTTAGTTTTACTTGTGTTTAAGAGCAGTTGTAGGCCACGGAAGGAGAGTTGTATGGCATTGAAGCTCGTCTGGAGGGTAGTTAACACAGTGTCCAAAGAGGGGCCAGAAGTATACAGAATGGTGTCGTCTGCGTAGAGGTGAATCAGAGACTCACCTGCAGCAAGAGCGACATCATTGATGTATACAGAGAAGAGAGTCGGCCCAAGAATTGAACCCTGTGGCACCCCCATAGAGACTGCCAGAGGCCCGGACAACAGGCCCTCTGATTTGACACACTGAACTCTATCGGAGAAGTAGTTGGTGAACCATGCGAGGCAATCATTTGAGAAACCAAGGCTGTCGAGTCTGCCGATAAGGATGTGGTGATTGACAGAGTTGAAAAAGCCTTGGCCAGATCAATGAAAACGGCTGCACAGTAATGTCTCTTATCGATGGCGGTTATGATGTTATTTAGGACCTTGAGCGTGGCTGAGGTGCACCCATGACCAGCCCTGAAACCAGATTGCATAGCGGAGAAGGTACGGTGGGATTCGAAATGGTCGGTAATTTGTTTGTTAACTTGGCTTTCAAAGACCTTAGAAAGGCAGGGTAGGATAGATATAGGTCTGTAGCAGTTTGGGTCAAGAGAGTCACCCCCTTTGAAGAGGGGGATGACCGCAGCTGCTTTCCAGTCTTTGGGAATCTCAGACGTCACGAAAGAGAGGTTGAACAGGCTAGTAATAGGGGTTGCAAAAATTTCGGCAGATAATTTTAAAAAGAAAGGGTCCAGATTGTCTAGCCCGGCTGATTTGTAGGGGTCCAGATATCGCAGCTCTTTCAGAACAGCTAACTGGATTTGGGAGAAGGAGAAAAGGGGGAGGCTTTGGTGAGTTACTGAGGGGTTGCAGGGCTGTTGACCGGGGTAGGGTTAGCCAGGTGGAAAGCATGGCCAGCCGTTGAAATTATCAATTATTGTGGGTTTATCGGTGGTGACAGCGTTTCCTATCCTCAGTGCAGTGGGCAGCTGGGAGGAGGTGCTCTTATTCTCCATAGACTTTACAGTGTCCCAGAACTTCTGCTTGAAAAAGCTAGCCTTGGCTTTCCTACCTACACCTCCCGATGTCACAGGAAGGCCAAAAAGATCATCGAGGACAACAACCACCTGAGCCACTGCCTGTTCACCCCGCTATCATCCAGAAGGCGAGGTCAGTACAGGTGCATCAAACCTGGGACCGAGAGACTGAAAAACAGCTTCTATCTCAAGGCCATCAGACTGTTAAACAGCCACCACTAACATTGAGTGGCTGCTGCCAACATACTGACTTAAATCTCTAGACACTTTAAATAATAGACAATTGGATGTAACAAATGTATCACTAGCCACTTTAAACAATTTTGTATATAATGTTTACATACACTGTACTCTATACCATCTACTGCATCTTGCCTATGCCGGTCGGCCATCGCTCATCCATATATTCATATGTACATACTCGTATTCATTCCTTTACACTGTGTGTATAAGGTAGTTGTTGTGAAATTGTTAGATTACTTGTTAGATACTACTGCATGGTCGGAACTAGAAGCACAAGCATTTCGCTACACTCGCATTAACATCTGCTAACCATGTGTATGTGACAAATACGATTTGATTTGACTACTAATAATAACTTTTGACATGTGTGCCTTATTATGTTATCATAGTTTCTGTATATCGTGCTGACGTTTCTACTGTAGCACACCATATGTATGTATGGAGCATAATGTATTTACTGTTTAATTCACGTTTGTAAGTACTGGTGACAAATCATTCTGATTCTTGCATAGATTGTAATGGACACATATGATGTGTGTAAAATACTTTTTTGAAGGTTGTACTGATTATGATGAGATAATGCTAAGCTAATTGCCAGCAATGTGTGGTACCATGTTTGTTGACATCATACAATGCATTCTGGTTGTCACGTAAACGTCTGTCAGACCAAAGATGTTATAACAAAACGAGGTGAAGGGATTGTTCACTCATCTTTCGAGTAAACCTCCGGAAGTGAATGATGGTAGACGACATACCCCCTTCAACATGCATACTACAAACAGACTCAACTCATCTTGTAACCTCTTATCTTCGGTTGACGCGAAAAAACAAACATGGCAGCGTGCATTTTTAGAGTGTTTTACTCTATTATTTTGATCACTGGTAAGGCCCCCCGTGATGTGATGAATTTTAAATAGTAATTGCTATTAGCTAATTCATATTATGGTTTCTGTCAGCCGTAAGTTAGCTAAATATGACCGCTAGTGTTAGGTCACTCTTTCTTCAGTTAGCGCTACGACTAATGTAGCCTACATTTTCTGGTTTGGGTGAGAAATGTGTTATGTTGTTGCTACTTCTGTGAATGTCTGAACATTGCATCCCAAAATAAACTGCTCACATAACGTTGTAAAGACTGTGTTTGTGCAACATTTTTCTGTGAAAAAACAGAGGCCAGCTCAAATGGCGACTGTTGCAATAATCAAAACTGGACGTTCTAAATAAGTGTTCTAATCACATCTGCAGGGACCACTGTAGAATGATCACAACCGTGTGTTCGTACGTGTCAAAGGGTTAACCCCACCCACATGTGGAAATCGAAATATCAAGTAGTTTTTTTTCCAGTTTTATATGCAAAAATGAAAAACAAGGCATTTCACGTTCCTCATTGCTCCATTTTAACGCTGAAAAATGGATCAGCTGATGTTGCATGATACTTTCCCCACATAACTACACAGCTAGAAATCAAATGCACATCAAAAAACTACTATGCATAATTAATGAAGAAACCGTTAATGACAGTATGGATTTTTATTTGATTCATCTTGTTAAAGTTACTCTTTCTGTTAGAAGCATTCGATTTTGCAGTCCATACATTATTTTGGATATGTGTGCCCATGAAAACTGTTTTCACACCGTAACATGGGGAGATACGAAATATTATGAGAGTACATTGTGTAACAGGGTTATATTGGTGATTCCCCTTGCCACTTTATTGTTAAGCCAATGGGTTTTTGGTTTTAGTTTTGTCTTGCCTTCACCTACTCAACATGGCATCATCTTATTGGCTGGTTTGCGTAGCTTGCTTACGAGGGAGGATGTTTCAGTTAGAATCGTTCCAGTGAACAAGCACCAAACCAGCGTGCGTGAGTGCAGAGTTGGATGGTGAGCCGTGCATTGCATGACGTGCAATTTTATGCTGTTTCAATCAGAATAAATCTCCATGACTGGTGCTACAAGTTGGAGTTCGTGTCGATGATTGATTGTACACAACGCAAGAAGAGTACTGTTACAATTGCACTTCTGAGATCTCCATACAAAAAAAAGAGTATGACAGCAATATCCAGGAATTTTACAGGATCAAGTTCAAAGTGTAATTACATTGTTAATGCTTATTATATGATAGAACGACAAACAGCAGTATCATACATGTAAGGAAATAAAGGTAGAGTTTTATGTCACACGATTTTTGCCAAGTCTTTGAAGACTCCAAGCATTAAACTTCTTCAGGATCAGTGTCCTGTCCATGGGACGATTGAGCTAACATAGGCTAATGCGATTTACATGGGGTTGTAAGTAACAAGACCATTTCCCAGGACATAGACATATCTGATAAAGCTTAAATTCTTGTTAATCTAACTGAACTGTCCAATTTACAGTAGCTATTACAGTGAAAGAATACCATGCTATTGTTTGAGGAGAGTGCATAGTTTTG
The DNA here is from genome assembly GCA_003317085.1 of Hucho hucho. Taxonomy (NCBI): domain Eukaryota; kingdom Metazoa; phylum Chordata; class Actinopteri; order Salmoniformes; family Salmonidae; genus Hucho; species Hucho hucho. Next base: position 211,319 of record QNTS01000289.1, read on the forward strand.
AACTTAAAGTTATTAATAAACCAACTAGGCACATTTGGGCAGTCTTGATACAACATTTTGAACAGAAATGCAATGGTTCATTGGATCAGCCTAACATTTTGCACATACACTGCTGTCATCTAGTGGCCAAAATCTAAATTGCAACTGGGCTGGAATAATACATTATGGCCTTCTCTTGCATTTCAAACTTGATGGTCCAAAAAAAAAAAATGTTTTTTCTTTTTTTTCTTTGTATTATCTTTAACCAGATCTAATGTGTTATATTCTACTACATTCCTTTAACATTTCCAGAAACGTCAAAGTGTTTCCTTCAAAATGGTATCAAGAATATGCATATCCTTGCTTCAGGGCCTGAGCTACAGGTCTTCCTGAGTGTGATTAAGTATAATTAAGACCTGTGAACACTACGAGCAACAAGAAACCTCAAGAGAGAGAAACTACATAAAACATGGCTCCTAGACCAATTCTCTGTGTATTGTGTCCTTCGTGTCAGGAACACAGTGACAAAACCATCCATGCCATTCTTTGTGATGCACCTGATTGTTTTAATGGTGTGATTGATACGAGTGAAGGACATATGGGTTACATTTTCCAACCAGACGATTCAACAGTGAAGATTTTCACAAACAGCTGCCTCAACACCCTTTTTCAGCCAAAACCCGGGAGTTCTTCGCCTGCGTTGCACATGACAGAATGGCTTAAGATAAGACTTGCTCTATGTCAGATCAAACAGGCCCTGAATGGAACATCCCTGCCTGGGTACGCATTGGAAGAGGAAGTCTGCGGTCGAGAAGATTTGAAAGCCATGAGAATCTCTTCAGTGGCATGTAGTCCAGACTCCAAAGTGACAATTTTAGGTTGTGCCGAATTAAATAGCTCAAATGCCACCAAATCTGTTAGTTCGTATGTGTTTTCTAAAGCATGCACAGAGGTCAACCATTTTGTGCCTGTCTTTAGCTTCAGGTGGGGAGATTATTTTAAAGTGCTTGATATGATGAAACAAGTGGAAAACCTTTTCCAACATCATGAACATTTACGTAGATGGGCCCTTCTGTCCTCAAGACATGACTTGGGCTTAACAGCAAGAAGGATGATCTATCATGGAAGAGAAAACATACGAAACCTGGAAGGCCCTGGAGATCCGTCATGGAAGAGACAATGTCTGAGGCCCTCACAGCTTGAAGATGGGGATTTAGAGACTGATGGGGGTGTTGGTTTACAATAGACCCTTCCCAAGGCCTTTTTCTCAAAGAAGGAAGTTTACATACACTTAGGTTGGAGTCATTAAAACTCGTTTTTCAACCACTCCACAAATTTCTTGTTAACAAACTATAGTTTTGGCAAGTCGGTTAGGACATCTACTTTGTGCATGACACAAGTCGTTTTTCCAACAATTGTTTAAAGACAGATTATTTCACTTATAATTCACTGTATCACAATTCCAGTGGGTCAGAAGTTGACTGTGCCTTTAAACAGCTTGGAAAATTCCAGAAAATTATGTCATGACTTTAGAAGCTTCTGATAGGCTAATTGACATAATTTGAGTCAATTGGAGGTATACCTGTGGATGTATTTCAAGGCTTACCTTCAAAATCAGTGCCTCTTTGCTTGACATCATGGGAAAATCAAAAGAAATCAGCCAAGACCTTAATCCTTGGGAGCAATTTCCAAACGCCTGAAGGTACCACGTTCATCTGTACAAACAATAGTACGCAAGTATAAACACCATGGGACCATGCAGCCGTCATACCGCTCAGGAAGGAGATGCGTTCGGTCTCCTAGAGTTGAACGTACTTTGGTGCGAAAAGTGTAAATCAATCCCAGAACAACAGCAAAGGACCTTGTGAAGATGCTGGAGGAAACAGGTACAAAAGTATCTATATCCACAGTAAAACAAGTCCTATATCGACACAACCTGAAAGGCCGCTCAGCAAGGAAGAAGCCATTGCTCCAAAACCGCCATAAAAAAGCCAGACTACGGTTTGCAACTGCACATGGGGACAAAGATTGTACCTTTTGGAGAAATGTACTCTGGTCTGATGAAACAAAAATAGAACTGTTTGGCCATAATGACCATCGTTATGTTTGGTGGAAAAAGGGGGAGGCTTGCAAGCATAAGAACACCATCCCAACCGTGAAGCACGGGGGTGGCAGCATCATGCTGTGGGGGTGCTTTGCTGCAGGAGGGACTGGTGCACTTCACAAAATAGATGGCATCATGAGGGAGGAAAATGATGTGGATTTATTGAAGCAACATCTCAAGACATCAGTCAGGAAGTTAAAGCTTGGTCGCAAATGGGTTTTCCAAATGGACAATGACCCCAAATATACTTCCAATGTTGTGGCAAAATGGCTTAAGGACATCAAAGTCAAGGTATTGGAATCAAATCAAATCAAATTTGTCACATACATGGTTAGCAGATAATTAATGCAAGTGTAGCGAAATGCTTGTGCTTCTAGTTCCGACCATGCAGTAGTATCTAACAAGTAATCTAACAATTTCACAACAACTACCTTATACCTTATACACACAAGTGTAAAAGAATGAATACGAGTATGTACATATAAATATATGGATGAGCGATGGCTGAACGGCATAGGCAAGATGCAGTAGATGTTACAGAGTACAGTATATACATATGAGATGAGTAATGTAGGATATGTAAACATTATATAAAGTGGCATTGTTTAAAGTGGCTAGTGATACATTGTTACATCCAATTTTTTATTATTAAAGTGGCTAGAGATTTGAGTCAGTATGTTGGCAGCAGCCACTCAATGTTAGTGATGGCTGTTTAACAGTCTGATGGCCTTGAGATAGAAGCTGTTTTTCAATCTCTCGGTCCCAGCTTTGATGCACCTGTACTGACCTCGCCTTCTGGATGATAGCGGGGTGAACAGGCAGTGGCTCGGGTGGTTGTTGTCCTTGATTATCTTTTTGGCCTTCTTTTGACATCGGGTGGTGTAGGTGTCCTGGAGAGCAGGTAGTTTACCCCCGGTGATGCGTTGTGCGGTCCTCACTACCCTCTGGAGAGCCTTACGGTTGTGGACAGAGCAGTTGCCATACCAGGCGGTGATACAGCCCGACAGGATGCTCTCGATTGTGCATCTGTAGAAGTTTGTGAGTGTTTTTGGTGACATGCCAAATTTCTTCAGCCTCCTGAAGTTGAAAAGGTGCTGTTGTGCCTTCTTCACCACGCTGTCTGTGTGGGAGGACCATTTCAGTTTGTCCGTGATGTGTACGCAGAGGAACTTAAAACTTTACACCTTCTCCACTACTGTCCCGTCGATGTGGATAGGGGGGTGCTCCCTCTGCTGTTTCCTGAAGTCCACGATCATCTCCTTTGTTTTGTTGACGTTGAGTGAGAGGTTATTTTCCTGACACCACACTCCGAGGGCCCTCACCTCCTCCCTGTAGGCCGTCTCATCGTTGTTGGTAATCAAGCCTACCACTGTAGTGTCGTCTGCAAACTTGATGATTGAATTGGAGGCGTGCTTGGCCACGCAGTCATGGGTAAACAGGGAATACAGGAGAGGGCTGAGAACGCACCCTTGTGGGGCCCCAGTGTTGAGGATCAGCAGGGTGGAGATGTTGTTTCCTACCCTCACCACCTGGGGGCGGCCCATCAGGAAGTACAGGACCCAGTTGCACAGGGCGGGGTTGAGACCTAGGGTCTCGAGCTTAATGACGAGTTTGGAGGGTACTATGGTGTTAAATGCTGAGCTGTAGTCGATGAACAGCATTCTTACATAGGAATTCCTCTTGTCCAGATGGGTTAGGGCAGTGTGCAGTGTGATTGCGATTGCGTCGTCTGTGGACCTATTGGGACTGTAAGCAAATTGGAGTGGGTCTAGGGTGTCAGGTAGGATGGAGGTGATATGACCCTTGACTAGTCTCTCAAAGCACTTCATGATGATGGAAGTGAGTGCTACGGGGCGATAGTCATTTAGCTCAGTTACCTTAGCTTTCTTGGGAACAGGAACAATGGTGGCCCTCTTGAAGCATGTGGGAACAGCAGACTGAGATAAGGATTGATTGAATATGTCCGTAAACACACCAGCCAGCCAGTCTGCACATGCTCTGAGGACGCGGCCAGGGATGCCATCTGGGCCGGCAGCCTTGCGAGGGTTAACACATTTAAATGTTTCCAGTTTACATAGAGTCCAATGAAGTTCTTTCAGGGCCGTCGATGTGTCAGCTTGAGGGGGGATATACGCGACTGTGATTATAATCGAAGAGAATCCTCTTGGTAGATAATGCGGTCGGCATTTGATTGTAAGGAATTCTAGGTCAGGTGAACAAAAATACTTGAGTTCCTGTATGTTGCTATGATCACACCACGTCTCATTAATCACCCCCGCCCTTCTTCTTACCAGATAGATGTTTGTTTCTGTTGGCGCGATGCGTGAAGAAACCAGGTGGCTGTACCGACTCTGACGTATCCCGAGTGAGCCATGTTTCCGTGAAGCAAAGAATTTTGCAATCTCTGATGTCTCTCTGGAAGGCACCCCTTGCTCTGATTTCGTCTACCTTGTTGTCAAGAGACTGGCCTTTGCAAGTAGTATACTCGGGAGCGGTGCGAGATATGCCTGTCTACGGAGCCTGACCAGAAGACCGCCCCGTCTGCCCCTTCTCCTGCGGCGGCATTGAAGACTGCCCCGTCTGAAGACCGCCCCGTCTGCCCCTTCTCCTGCGGCGGCGTTGTTTTGGGTCGCCGGCTGGGATCCGGTCTATTGTCCTGGTTGGTGGGCAAAACAGAGGATCTGAAAGTCGTATTCCTGGTCTTAATGTTGGTAAGTTGACGTTTCTCTTATATCCAATAGTTCCTCCCGGCTGTATGTAATAAAACTTAAGATTTCCTGGGGTAACAATGTAAGAAATAATACATACAAAAACAAACTACTGCATAGCTTCCTAAGAACGCGAAGCGAGGCGGCCATCTCTGTCGGTGCCGGAAGTTTGGCCATCACAAAGTCCTGACCTCAATCCCATAGAAAATTTGTGGGCAGAACTGAAATAGTGTGTGCGAACAAGGAGGCCTACAAACCTGATTCAGTTACACCAGTTCTGTCAGGAGGAATGGGCCAAAATTCACCCAAATTATTGTGGGAAGCTTGTGGAAGGCTACCCGAAACGTTTGACCCAAGTTAAACAATTTAAAGGCAATGCTGCCAAATACTAATTGAGTGTATGTAAACTTCTGACCCACTGGGAATGTGATGAAAGAAATAAAAGCTGAAATAAATCATTCTCTCTACTATTATTCTGACATTTCACATTCTTAAAATAAAGTGGTGATCCTAACTGACCTAAGACAGGGAATTTTTACTAGGATTAAATGTCAGGAATTGTGAAAGACTGAGTTTAAATGTATTTGGCTAAGGTGTATGTAAACTTCCGACTTCAACTGTAAATGTTTAATAAAAAAATAAAAATAAACATAAGGTATAGTTTCATAATGCATAGTACACTTTTTAATGATTGTAACATGTAGGCATTTATGTATTAACATTTTAGAAAAAAAAAATTGTATTTACCTTCAATGAATGACAGCTCTTCCTCTGGCCCTATGTCTCTATGTGGGTGGGTGTGTGTGTGTGTGTGTGTGTGTGACAGTTGGGACCATCCGGGGCGTCCGGAACTCTGTCTCTCACCCCGTTGGTGCCAACGTGTAAGTATGTGTATTTGAACCAATGTTTTTTTAAACCTGTCTAACCTTTAACCTTTTAAAAAGGAGTTCTCATCAAATCCATATATAAATAGGCAACAGGTTGGCCCTTACACAGTAGGTTACTATATGTACGTAAGGGTATCCCTTATGTTGTTTTTTCCCCGAGGATGTCCGGGGTGTCCAAGGATGGAATGTACATTGTATGTCTCTGTCAATCACACCCTCTTTGAAAGGGTCATTGTATTATTTAATTTTTTAGATGGGCCCATTTCAATGCTGACCTAAACAGAACCCCTTAATAACCTTTTACTGCAGTGGGCTAAATCAGGGGCACATAGTGTTTCTTTGTGGTCTTAACCAAATCTACTGTGAAACAAAAGTATACACCTCACACACATGGTTAGGGGCTTAAAAAAAGAAGACAACAGTAGCATGTCATATATAGTTTAAATTATTCATTTTTAAGTTTGTATCCCAATATGGCACTTTAAATACTTCACAGAAGACTGAAATATAACAAACACATATTGTGTTTATTGAGATGTACACTGAGATGCTCAGTTGGTCAATATTCCCCTCCAGTGATTCCCCAACATCTTGTCAACATGGGCCCCAAAAAAGAAGCAGATATATCTTATACCAAACCAAATCTTTATAGACATTTATCCAGAACAAGGTCTAGGAGGCCCCTAAAGTGTCCAAAAATCTCTACAAAATGTCACATATTTTAAGCATTTAAATTTTCATGCATATTGTTATGACCAAATTCACATTCTTTAGTGTAGACAGTAATGTTTTTCATGTTTTCATGAGTGTTTGAGATTAGGTCCCTGAATGGTCGGAAACCTCTTCAAATAGAAGTATGTTTGTAGCACAAAATATCACAAAATATCTTACAGGTAGGCCTTATTTCACTCTCTCATCATGTCACAAGCTGACAGGCTCCCAGAGGCAGGTTGTAACGTCCAGGCCTGAGTGTTCAGGCTGGAGGGTTTAGTGTTGTTTTGGTGTAGGGTTTCTTCTGTTCTAGGGTGTGTATTTCTATGTTGGGGTAATGGTTCCCAATTAGAGGCAGCTGAGTCTCGTTACCTCTAATTGGGAACCATATATATGTTTGGGGTTTGCGCTTAAGTTTGGTGGGTTATTGTTGAATGTTATGATTGTAGATTTTTCATGCCATCGTGTTTAGGTTTATGCCACAGTGTTTGTTCATAGTTTAGTTAGTTTGTCTAGTTCGGTTCCACGTCATGATCTTCGTTTATTGTTTTGTTCCGTCAAGTCACGTCTGTAAATAAAGGATGTATTCTGGATACTTCGCTGCGCATTGGTCTGTCCCAAGAGATAATCGTGACACAGTTCCATAAAAGGACCCAGCTCACTCAACTGCCCCTCCCCTCTCCAAAAGCACTCAGCCCAGAACATCCTTTTTTTATTTTTTATTTTTTTTATTTTATTTCACCTTTATTTAACCAGGTAGGCTAGTTGAGAACAAGTTTTCATTTACAACTGCGACCTGGCCAAGATAAAGCAAAGCAGTTCAACACATACAACAACACAGAGTTACACATGGAGTAAAACAAACATACAGTCAATAATACAGTAGGAAAAAAAACAAATCTATATACAATGTGTGCAAATGAGGTAGGATAAGGCAATAAATAGGCCATGGTGGCAAAGTAACTACAGTATAGCAATTTAACACTGGAATGGTAAATGTGTAGTAGATTAATGTGCAAAGTAAAAATACTGGGGTGCAAAGGAGCAAGATAAATAAATGACTACGGTAGGGGATGAGGTAGTTGGTTGGGCTATGTACAGGTACAGTGATCTGTGAGCTGCTCTGACAGCTGGTGCTTGAAACTAGTGAGGGAGATAAGTGTCTCCAGTTTCAACGATTTTTGTAGTTCGTTCCAGTCATTGGCAGCAGAGAACTGGAAGGAAAGGTGGCCAAAAGAGGAATTGGCTTTGGGGGTGACCAGTGAGATATACCTGTTGGAGCGAGTGCTACGGGTGGGTGCTGCTANTAGGATTTTTAATGAATTTATTTGCAAATTATGGTGGAAAATAAGTATTTGGTCACATACAAACAAGCAAGATTTCTGGCTCTCACAGACCTGTAACTTCTTCTTTAAGAGGCTCCTCTGTCCTCCACTCGTTACCTGTATTAATGGCACCTGTTTGAACTTGTTATCAGTATAAAAGACACCTGTCCACAACCTCAAACAGTCACACTCCAAACTCCACTATGGCCAAGACCAAAGAGCTGTCAAAGGACACCAGAAACAAAATTGTAGACCTGCACCAGGTTGGGAAGACTGAATCTGCAATAGGTAAGCAGCTTGGTTTGAAGAAATCAACTGTGGGAGCAATTATTAGGAAATGGAAGACATACAAGACCACTGATAATCTTCCTCGATCTGGGGCTCCACGCAAGATCTCACCCCGTGGGGTCAAAATGATCACAAGAACGGTGAGCAAAAATCCCAGAACCACACGGGGGGACCTAGTGAATGACCTGCAGAGAGCTGGGACCAAAGTAACAAAGCCTACCATCAGTAACACACTACGCCGCCAGGGACTCAAATCCTGCAGTGCCAGACGTGTCCCCCTGCTTAAGCCAGTACATGTTCAGGCCCGTCTGAAGTTTGCTAGAGAGCATTTGGATGATCCAGATGAGGATTGGGAGAATGTCATATGGTCAGATGAAACCAAAATAGAACTTTTTGGTAAAAACTCAACTCGTCGTGTTTGGAGGACAAAGAATGCTGAGTTGCATCCAAAGAACACCATACCTACTGTGAAGCATGGGGGTGGAAACATCATGCTTTGGGGCTGTTTTTCTGCAAAGGGACCAGGACGACTGATCCGTGTAAAGGAAAGAATGAATGGGGCCATGTATCGTGAGATTTTGAGTGAAAACCTCCTTCCATCAGCAAGGGCATTGAAGATGAAACGTGGCTGGGTCTTTCAGCATGACAATGATCCCAAACACACCGCCCGGGCAACGAAGGAGTGGCTTCGTAAGAAGCATTTCAAGGTCCTGGAGTGGCCTAGCCAGTCTCCAGATCTCAACCCCATAGAAAATCTTTGGAGGGAGTTGAAAGTCCGTGTTGCCCAGCGACAGCCCCAAAACATCACCGCTCTAGAGGAGATCTGCATGGAGGAATGGGCCAAAATACCAGCAACAGTGTGTGAAAACCTTGTGAAGACTTACAGAAAACGTTTGACCTCTGTAATTGCCAACAAAGGGTATATAACAAAGTATTGAGATAAACTTTTGTTATTGACCAAATACTTATTTTCCACCATAATTTGCAAATAAATAAATTAAAAATCCTACAATGTGATTTTCTGGATTTCTTTTTCTCATTTCGTCTGTCATAGTTGAAGTGTACCTATGATGAAAATTACAGGCCTCTCTCATCTTTTTAAGTTGGAGAACTTGAACAATTGGTGGCTGACTAAATACTTTTTTGCCCCACTGTATATAGATATATATTATTTAAGAATGATATGTATTAAAAATGAAGGCTATTTATCCATTGAGCAGTAGCCATAGTTTTTTATTCATACTGTTTGTAGACAATAGCTTCTGCCCTCTTAGGTTCTATTTTACCCTCTTATTATATCAAAACCGCTCAGACTAGGAACTATGATTAGAAAGTATGATTAGAAACTATGGCAGGTAGCCTAGTGGTTAGAGCGTTGGACTTTTAACCGGAAGGTTGCAAGGTCGACTCCCCGAGCTGACAAGGTAAAAATCTGCCGTTCTGCCCCTGAACACTCTTCCTAGGCCGTCATTGAAAATAAGAATTTGTTCTTAACTGACTTGCTTAGTTAAATAAAGGTAAAAAAAAAAATCTAACTATGATCATAAACTATTAACAACTAGGAAGCCATGTATGTGTGTGTGAGGGATTATCTATTATTTAATTGTGTAATATTACTCTCTCAATGTATAACATTTCTATCAATGTATACCAAAGTAACAAATATTTAACAACATTTCAATGTTTTGTATTGCAACAGTTATGAAAGACAATGACATCCAATTTTTGGGGAGTTATTAATATAATGTGTTACATAGTGTGTATCTGTGATAGGATCTATTACATAAAGTTCTCTGTCTTTCACTCTCTCTCTCTCTTTCTCTCTCAGGCTATGAAAAAATACAAAATACATGATATTGACTCCTGAGTGTTGAACTTTTGCTCACTCTATAGCCACTCTGGTTATTATATGACCCTGATGGTCATCTACGAACGTTGGAACATCTTGAATAACAATAAGGGGCACATGTACTCTTAAATGTCCACTCAGCATAGCATTTGGAGCATGATTCCTCTATAATTTTGTTCCTAGATTTATGACTTCTAGGGAGTGTTACCTAGATGCTGTGCTTCGGCATATGCATTGATGGGTCTTAGACTTTTAGACAGGGTATCTGTAAAACACTTTGTGACAACTGCTGGTGCAAAAAGGGGTTTTAAGAAATACATTTGGTTGATTGACAGATTTAAGTTATTATAAAAAATATAACAATATTATTATTATTATTATTATTACAATTATCATAATCATTATTATTATTATTATTATTATTATTATTATTATCATCATTATGTTACAGGTGAGACATACCCAGAAATGTCAACGTCTTGTCAAGTGTTCAAATCTGTACAGCAGCCCCATATAATCACATACAGTAGCTCCAACTTACAAGAAATGTGTTTACAAGGCAGTGATGAAAACAGTTTATATGAGCGCTAATTCAAACATACAATGATATATATTTGATACAATTACCCATTCAAAACTGTTCTTACAAAATCACTTCTCATTGTGTTAATTTCAAGTTTTCACAAACATAAAACAACTATCTAGTTAATGTTTCTCGGACTAACACACTGTTGAGTTTCCTATTTACTAAAGAACAATCATTAAGACAAAACACAAAAAGTTGTAATATAATCTGTGTACATGTCACTCTATTCTGAAAACAAGTACATTCTGAAAGATTTTGTTGTTGTTGATGTGATAACAAATTTTTTTATTCATGTCTCAATTTAGGATAATACTGTTTATTTTTATTTTACTTAAATTGTATTATTTACAGTATGTTGTCTCATACTATGCTAATACACTACCAAGCAATGCAAGCAGATATGTAATTAACCCCAAAACAGTTGTGTGTCTTTCATGGATCAAGAATTGATCCAGAATACCAATAGGCTTGATCAGATCCTCTTTCCTATTCAGGCATCATATAATGCACAGTCACATGCAAATCCATAAACTCCACCAATAAAACATTGAATACCTTAACATGACTTCTGGCAATGTCATTATTTTCGTCACCATCCATCAATGGTTGAATTGCTTTCTTTTTCTTCATACATGCACCGAGCTTCCAATGGCTGGAGCCAATCAACATGGTAAATGAAAAAGACCCAAATTAAACATATGTGAAAAGATGTTGTCAAAGTATAAAGCTTTGCTGTTTTTTTTGTTTTGTTTTTTGTTACAACAACCAGGTCTTCCTAACATTTTCCATAACTAGTAAGCCTTACATCCTGAATGTATATGTGCTATAAAATATGCACCTGGGCACACAGGAGGGGTGGGACTACATGCCCTTCTAAGTAATTGAAGCGATAACATAATTGCTATATTCTAATTAAAATCATTGACCCATAAGAGAACACATGACCAAAGCAAAGCCTGACCCATATATTTTTAAAACAACAGTATTCTTAATGAGAAATCTAATCTAATAAACAAATGTTTGCATAACGAAAGACATAAACTGTCTCTAACATTGTATTTAGCTATGTATAAAATGTTCATATTGGCAGTAAGGTCATTGAGAATAACAATATACAAAAGTTACTGTGGGTAGTTTAGGGATAAATATAGTGAAGGATCATGAATGTTAAAGATGTGTTCACAGTGGGGATTTTGAAAGGGGATAGAACCCCAAAGTAATAGCGATAAGAAAGATCATAAAGGTAATTTCAGATTCAGGTTTAGGGGGGTAATAACTTTTATGGAAACCACTATTCACACTACGTGGATTATAAACATGCTCAGAACCATCACATCAAGAAGGTGTAACAGTGATGAATGGCTATTCAATGTACATCAGTAGTCTTCTGTAACAAGCAATACGTATTAAATATGTTGACATACATCCATGACTGAATGGTTTCACAAACTTCTTTAAAGTTTTTGTAAGTCAATTGTAACAGGCCTCATTCAGCAGTCTGAATTAACCTAGACACCAAAACATCAACGTTCAGAGAAGCTTATTTAGAGGAAACGTTTAGAGGAGATTATTCCACAAGGGGCAAAGTGATGATTTACCTAACTCTGTACAGACCAAAGGAATTTCCAGAGCTAGCAATCCCCGAGACAGTGTAGGATAACTCCGACTCGTACGTCTAATGGTTATTGTAGATGTTAGCTACAGAAGGAGTTTACAGTATGTCAAAGAGCTTTATAAAGGCAAAGAGAGCAATGAATTGACCTACGTGACCTCAAAAATGGTCAGCCTACATTATGATAGAGAATGCAGGGATATGTACTGAACCTGTACCCATAATAAAACAAAGTGCTCAATGGTCAAATGCATCTCACGGCTTTAATGAAGTGGCAGCTGCATTCATATAGATGATTTCGCCATACTCTAGGACCAGTAAGAACCTCGATTGAAATATATGCTTTGTACTATTTAGCAAGAGGCCTGACCTATTTCTCTATAAGAAGCCCCTTTCTATATTCAGCATCTGAATTAACTAACGTATCAATGTTTTTTTAAAAGACAACGTAACGTCTATACTGATACACCATACAAGGTACATACACTTCAATCATTAGAATAATTGTTGTGCACTCTAGAAAACAACATATACTTAGTTTTACATGTATTCAATAATAATTTAAGGTCAATAAAGGTTTTCTGCAAAATAATGAAAGCATACTATAGTTCAGACAGAGCATGGTCAGCAGGGCGGGCAATAGAGTACACAACTGTATCGTCTGCATACAGGTGCAGGTAAAACTTTATTATTATTATATTTATATTTTTCTGACAAAACAATATTGTTAATGTATACAATGTAGTTGTTTATTAGAAATTGTAACATAACACAATATCTAGGTACTAAAAACATTTATGTGCAACATTTGAACAACAATTTTGACCCCCCTCGTGTATTTATTGTTTGTTTATTCCACGTGTAACTCTGTGTTGTTGTTTGTGTCGCACTGCTTTGCTTTATCTTGGCCAGGTCGCAGTTGTAAATGAGAACTTGTTCTCAACTAGCCTACCTGGTTAAAGAAAGGTGAAATAAAAATATAAAATAAATAAAAAATGATGTACATGACATGACGATACATTGGCTATTTTAGTATTCCTTTTTACATGTTTTTATTTACATGTTTATGTTTATAACCCAAAAGTATATTTTTAGAGGGGAGAGAAATATTGTTTATGTTAAACTGTAGAGAACAAGAACCTTTGGTAAATCAAAGAGTCACTGATGTTTTATATTCTCACGACTTCCGCCGAAGTCGGTCCCTCTCCTTGTTCGGGTGGCGTTCGGTGGTCGACGTCACCGGCTTTCTAGCCATCGCCGATCCACTTTTCATTTTCTATTTGTTTTATACACACCTGGTTTCAATTCCCCAATTACATGTTCATTATTTAACCCTCTGTTTTCCCCATGTTTGTGTGCATTATTGTTCCTGTTTGATGTCAGTCCATTCTTGGTGGGCTTGGTATTGTATCTACTTTGTTTATTCCATGAGTAAACTACGTTGTGTTGTTCATCTCTGCTGTCCTGCGCCTGACTCTTTTGCACCAACTACACCACGCATTCTGACTTATATACAGTACTGCACATATCCAGAAGGCTCGTTCTGAAAATAAACAAGAAGCTTTACATTTTCAAACAAGGATGTCGATACAGGTCCGTACTATAGTACTACACTATTACACTTATGTACTACTAATGTACTAGTATCTAAGATTTTAAGGAATATCTATAGGGAGAACAAGTACAAAATATAACACATTCCCCACAGCATCTAAGGGTGCATACACTGACACTGACATTGTATTTTGTTATGTGAATGTAGCATGAGTATGTGTAAAGAGTTTACAATTTTGTTTAAAAGTTTAGAATATGTCGCTTGTGAATATTGATATGTGGTCCATATACTGTATTATGGTCTTTTTCTTCAGAGGTTATAAAACAAATACATATTTTGATTTAGTTCAGCATTGAGTTGTTTTTTACATGTAATCTAAGATCTTAACAACCTAATACATATACAACTTTTTGCATTCACCCCATGGCTATATAAACCGAACTCTAGGTTTCATTTTTGTTATAATAATGATTTACAAATAAATAAAAGGAAAAAAAGTTAATAGTGAATTGCATATTATGTAATTGTTGATTAGATTATTTTTCATTATTTAGCCCATTATTCTGTTCTGTTTTTTTGTGTTGTTGAACGTAGCCCTGTTTCTTTGTGTTCTTGAACATAGCCCTGTCTTTCATTTTGTTCTTTGATTTAATCTGTGTTAGTTACTCACCTGGTCTCATCAGCTCCTTATTTAGTTCAGTTCATTCTGTTTGTGCCTTTGTGAGGTATTGTTCCTTTTGATTCTACGAAGCCTTTCCTTAGCTCATTTGTGAGAACCAGTTACAGCCTTCAGTCCTAGTTTTGATTCACCTGCCTGTTTGCCGACCTGTGTATGACCATTGCCTGCGACCACGATTCCTTCCTCAGGCCCTGAGCAACAGGCAGTTTGAAGTTTGTAGAAATGTTAAAATAATGTAGGAGACTATAACACAATAGATATGGTAAGAGAAAATCCAAAGAAAAACCAAGAGAGCCCAAGCTCTTACAATGGAAAGTATAGGGAAATAATGAATTCTAGCTCCCAGGGTGCAATTCCTATGGCTTCCACAGGGTGTCAGCAGTCTATGTTCAAGGTTTCAGGCTTGTAACTTCCAAAACACGTAAGAAATATGAGTTTTAGTACAGGGGCATAGTCTTGGAAATTCGTGTTTGGGCGCGCGATTAAGACAAGACGCACCTGCTAATATCTGTTTCCTATTGAACATACTTCTTTCCATATTAAATATTATAGTTTGATTACATTTCAGGGTATCTGAGGAGTCAATAGAAACATATTTTGACTGGTTTTAACAAAGTTTAGCGGTAGATTTTCGGATTCCTTTCTCTGCATGTTGAGTGGATTACTCAAATCGATGGCGCCAACTAAACTGACTTTTTGGGATATAAAGAAGGATTTTATCTAACAAAACGACACTACATGTTATAGCTGGGACCCTTTGGATGACAAAACAGAGGAAGTAAGTGACTATTTATTCGCTATTTGTGAATTTTCTGAAACCTGTGCCGGTAGAAAAATATTTTGATGTGGGCTCCGTCCTCAAACAATCGCATGGCATGCTTTCACTGTAATGGCTACTGTAAATCGGACAGTGCAGTTATATCAACAAGAATTTAAGCTTTCAACCGATATAAGACACTTGTATGTACCTACATGTTTAATATCCATCATTTTTATGATTATTTATTTGAATTGCGCGCCCTCCAGTTTCACTGGAAGTTGTCCCGCTAGCGGGACTCCTAGCCCTAAGTTAACCAGCCTGCCAGCTTAGTGGATTCTGCCACTAGCACAGTTAGTGTAGTCAGCTCAGCTATCCCCAGTGTCTGTGCCTCAATCTATGTTGGGCAAAACTAAACATGGGGTGTTCGTGTTAGCAATCTCACTGGAATAAATATCTCCTCCATTCCTGTAATTATTGAAAGAGATTGTGATATCTCAAAATAGGGTTACTTAATGTTAGATCCCTCACTTCCAAGGCAGTCATAGTCAATTAACTAATCACTGATCATAACCTTAATGTGACTGGCCTGACTGAAACATGGCTCAAGCCTGATGAATTTACTGTGTTAAATAAGGCCTCTCCTCCTGGTTACACTAGTGACCATATCCCCCGCACATCCCGCAATGGCGGAAGTGTTGCCAACATTTACGAAAGCAAATTTAAGAAAAATGACTACGTTTTCATCTTTTGAGCTTCTAGTCATGAAATCTATGCAGCCTACTCAATCACTTTTTATAGCTACTGCCTCCTGGGCCGTATACAGCATTCCTCACTGAGTTCCATGAATTCCTATCGGACATTGTAGTCATGGCAGATAATATTGAAATTTTTGGTGACTTCAATATTCACATGGAAAAGTCCACAGACCCACTCTAAAAGGCTTTCAGAGCCATCATAGACTCAGTGGGTTTTGTGTGTCATGTTTTGCGGACCTAAGCATTGCCACAGTCATGCCATGGATCTAATTTTGTCCCGTGAAATAAATATTGTGGATCTAAATGTTTTTCCTCATAATCCTTATGTATCTTATGTTTGCAATCGCAGCAAACAATCTGCTCAGACTCCAACTAACGATTATCAAAATCTGCGCAATAAATATCAGTTAACCACTTATCTGAGGATCTAAATTTAACCTTGTGTAAATTGGAAAGGAAATGGCGCTCCACCAAACTGGAAGTCTTCCGACTAGCTTGGAAAGACAGTACCATGCAATATTGAAGAGGCCTCACTGCTGCTCAATCAGCCTATTTTTACAACCTAATTGAAGAGAGTAAAAACAATACATTTATTTTTGATACTGTCGCAAAGCTAACTGAAAAGCAGCATTCCCCAAGAGAGGATGGCTTTCACCTCAGCAGTGATGAATTCATGAACTTCAACGAAAAGCTCATGATCATTAGAAAGCAAATTACGGACTCCTCTTTGAATCTGCGTACGTCCTGAGTCTGCACAGAACTGCCAGGACCAAGGATCAATTGAGACACAAAAGTTTTTTTCTCCTGTGTCTCTTGACACATTCACGAAAATAGTCATGGCCTCTAAACCTTTCAGCTGCATACTGGACCTTATTCCAACTAAACTACTGAAAGAGCTACTTGCTGTGCTTGGCCCTCCTATGATGAACATAATTAACATCTCCCTCTCCTCCGGATGTGTACCAAACTCCCTAAAAGTGGCAGTAATATATCCCAGTCCTCTCAAAAATGTTAGCAAACGCTATTGCGCAGCAACTCACTGCCTTCCTGAAAACAAATAATGTATACGAAACACTTCAGTCTGGTTTTAGACCCTATCACTCCTATTTGCCATATCTTCAATTTAAGCCTACTAGAAAGTATGTGCCCTCAGGCCTGGAGGGAAGCAAAAGTCATTCTGCTACCTAAGAATAGTAAAGCCCCCTTTACTGGCTCAAATGTTTGACCAGATACAATGTTATTTTACAGTAAACAAATTGACAACAGACTTTCAGCATGCTTATAGGGAAGGACATTCAACAAGCACAGCACTTACACAAATGACTGATGATTGGCTGAGAGAAATTGACGATAAAAAGATTGTCGGGCTGTTTTGTTAGACTTCAGTGCGGCTTTCGACATTATCGATCATAGTCTGCTACTGGAAAAACGCATGTGTTATGTCTTTACACCCCCTGCTATATTGTGGATAAAGAGTTACCTGTCTAACAGAACACTGAGGGTGTTCTTTAATTGAAGCCTCTCCAACATAATCCAGGTAGAATCAGGAATTCCCCAGGGCAGCTGTCTAGGCCCCTTACCTTTTAAAATCTTTACTAACGACATGCCACTGGCTTTGAGTAAAGCCAGTGTGTCTACTGTATGTATGTGTGAAAAGAACGCAACACTTAACAAAGAGCTGCAGTTAGTGTCAAAATGGGTGGCAAGGAATAAGTTCATCCTAAATACTTAAACTTAAAAGCATTGTATTTGGGACAAATCATTCACAAAACCCTTAACCTCAACTAAATATTGTAATAAATAATATGTAAATTGAGCAAATTGATGTGACTAAACTGCTTGGAGTAACCCTGGATTGTAACCTGTCATGGTCAAAACATATTGATGCAACAGTAGCTAAGATTGGGAGAAGTCTGTCCATAATAAAGTGCTGCTCTACCTAATTAACAGCACTATCAACAAGGCAGGTCCTACAGGCTCTAGTTTTGTCGCACCTGGACTACTGTTCAGTCATGTGGTCAGGTGCCACAAAGAGGGACTTAGGAAAATTGCAATTGGCTCAGAACAGGGCAGCACGGCTGGCCCTTGGATGTACACAGAGAGCAAACATTAATAATATGCATGTCAATCTCTCCTGGCTCAAAGTTTTGGAGAGATTGACTTCATCACTACTTGTTTTTGAGAGAGGTATTGACATGTTGAAAGCACCGAGCTGTCTGTAAACGACTAGCACAAAGCTCAGACACCCATGCATACCCCACAAGACATGCCACCAGAGGTCTCTTCACAGTCCCCAAGTCCAGAACAGACTATGGGAGGTGCACAGTTCTACATAGAGCCATGACTCTATTCCACATCAGGTAACTGATGCAAGCAATAGAATCAGATTTAAAAAAGATAAAAATACACCTTATGAAACAGAGGGAACTGTGAAGCAACAAACACAGACAACTGCATGAATTTTGACAGACCCCAGGAATTTTTATTTAAAAAAAAATACATTCATTACAGAATTCACAACACACTAAGTGTGTACCCTCACGATCATATTATTCCAGTGCTAGCCTCTGGCTTCCTGTTAAAGCTAGGGCCGATTTCAATGGTTTACTGCTAACCTACAATGCATTACGTGTACTTGCTCCTATCTATCTCTCCGATTTGGTCCTGCCGTACATACCTACACTTACTCTACGGTCACAAGACGCAGGCCTCCTTATTGTCCCTAGAATTTCTAAGCAAACAGCTGGAGGCAGGGCTTTCTCCTATAAAGTTGAATTTGTATGGAATGGTCTGCCTATCCATGTGAGAGATGCAGACTGTCTCGATCTTTACGTTTTTAGACTCATCTCAGTAGGTCCTATGTGTAGTCTGGCCCAGGGGTGCGAAGGTGAACGGCAAGGCACTGGAGCGACGAACCTTCCTTGCTGTCTCTGCCTGGCCGGCACCCCTCTCTCCACTGGGATTATCTGCCTCTGACCCTATTACGGGGGCTGAGTGACTGGCTTACTAGTGCTCTTCCATGCCGTCCCTAGGAGGGGTGCGTCACTTGAGTATGTTGAGTCACTGACGTGATCTTCCTGTCAAGTTTTGCGCCCCCTCAGGCTTATGCGGTGGAGGAGATCTTTGTGGGCTATACTCACCCTTGTCTCAGGGTAGTAAGTTGGTGGTCTGTTGATATCCCTCTAGTGTTGTGGGTGCTGTGCTTTGGCAAAGTGGGTGGGGTTATATCCTGCCTGGTTGGCCCTGTCCGGGGGTATCATCAGATGGGGACAGTGTCTTCCGACCCCCTCTCTCAGCCTCAAGTATCTATGCTGCAATAGTCTATGTGCAGAGGGGCTAGGGTCAGTCTGTTATCTCTGGTGTAATTTTCCTGTCTTATCTGGTGTCGTGTGAATTTAAGTATGCTTCCTCTAATTCTCTCTCTCCATCTCTCCCTCCCTGAGGACCTGGGCCCTAGGACCATGCCTCAGGACTACCTGGCCTGATGACTGCTGGCTGTCCCCAGTCCACCTGATCATGCTGCTGCTCCAGTTTCAACTGATCTGCCTGCGGCTATGGAACCCTGACCTGTTCATCGGACGTGCTACCTTGTCCCGGACCTGCTGTTTTCAATGTCTGTTTTACATTGAATGACAAAGTGGCAATTTGTGTCAGTTTGTCTGTACCTGAAATGCTAGGGCAAGGGTTGTGGCTCCTTTGTTCTCCAAGCGGTTTCTGACTGCGATGAACACTTTCAATTTCAGGGGGACACCCAGAGCGCTGGACTGTTTCTGACACTCAGTCAACGCTGTCGCCAGGATCTAACAGACACAACATAACACTGGTTACTTTGTGGTACATCCTAACAGTAGACCAGAAAACAACAGAGAAATGTTGTTAATGGCCTATGCTCCTGAAGGAGTAATGGGCCTAAGTAATTAAGTCCTTATGAAAGACCTTAGTCATACAATTAGTGTTTCCAAACTCTCACTTTGCCCGCTCAGTTGTTGAGTCTCAGCTCCTGTAGAGACTGACACACAGAGCTCTTCAGTAGAGTCTCAATTCCCTTTACCCTATCTGGCCCAAAGGCGTTATCACTCAGGTCAAGCTCTCTCAGTCTGGTTGGCCCCTGCTGTCATCAATGCTCTGCCCAGGGATCTCTGAGGATGTAGAGAGACATATGAAGAGCTAACGACTTGTGGAACATATTTCAGTATATGTATAAGCCCAATGATAGTTTATCACGCGCAAGGGAAGGTTGTTAGTGATGACTCACCAAGGCAGTTGGGATTTCAGACGCAGGCGACCCATGAACATATCACTCCAGTGGCAACTATGAAAAATATACAGTGAAAGCAAGATGTGAAGAAATACATGCAAGAGGAAAATGCTAATACCCTCCAAAGGATCATGTTGTGGTGTGAATTTGTGACTAAACTATTTTCAGCAGTTAGCGCAAGTCAGTTTTCTTTGCTCAGACTGACAGACACTTGATCTCAAGGCTCTCTCTTCCTAGTACCTGAAGCTGGTCTTTGCTCTCCCAGGCTTTGGCGATAGCCTGCGCTGCCTCCACTCCCACTGTGTTTCCCTCCAACCGCAGGGCCCGTAGTCCCTGGTACTCTATTTCCTGCACCAACTCCTTCACTGCAGAGAGAACCAGATTCACCAACACATGACAGAAAATTATTATCAAAGCCGTTAACGGTGTTGGCATTGATAGAGAACAATGCCATATCGAAGTCTCCTATTGTTGACCAGTTTGAAAGTGATTAAAGAAAAATGTGTGTTTGTAGTCAGTGCTCTCACCAGACTCTGTGTTGTCCATCTTCAGTCCCCGGCCCTTGTAGCTCAACTCTTCATCTCCTACATGGGTCTTGGACAATGCATCGGCCACCAGGGCAATGTCATCAGAACCCATGGTGGTCTGAGAAAGCAAGAACAGTGAGACGAATTGGCTCACAAAGCACTGGTGCAGGAGGTTATTCTTTGATGACTAGCAACTCACTGACAGTGAGTACCATTGCCAATGACTATTAACTCTGTGCTCATATGAATACACGAACTATTCAGCCAGGTAACATGGGGTTTGAGTTACATAACTAGCTGGCTAACAAATCTAACGGGAAAAGGGAACGCAGTACCATTCTGTTGTTAGGGTGACAAGCTAGCTGGCTGCTACCCCATTCATAGACACTAACTACCTTTAGAGCCTATCTTCTGGCTGGGGGATTTTTATTAAGAGCCCTGACGCTTGCTCTAAATGTTAACACGCATCGCTTGCGGTACAGTTTTGGAAACATAAGGAATGTACATTTCATATATATCAGCGAGAAATAATATTAATTTAAAAAAAGGTACAATTACTAGCTACACATCTTTGTAGGGTTCCCTACACAGACATATTTCCACGTTACAGTGCTTGTTTATGGAAAACAGACAGAAGACAGAATCGGTCCTTACTATCCAGTATCCTTGGGATGTCCCTACCCCATTGAAGTTGAAATTTAAAATAGTAAGGGTTATGGTTAGGGGTTAAGGTTTAGGGCTTAGGTTAGGGATGTCCCAAGGATCCCCGATAGCACTGATGATAGTCATACCCATAAAACCTAGTGGTCAAACAGGGAAATGGTTCCAATAGTTTTTCTGAGATTAATTTTTCCAATAGGGGATTTTAGAAACATTTAAAATAAGGGCAGTGTTTCGTATAGGCTTACCCTGGCATTACGTTTTGATAACCGTGTCTCTCTAGGACAAGGTTACTTTTTTTTGCCGCAGACATGGATAATAGTCACAATCTGCAATATTAAAGCTGATCTACCCCCTAATTAAAAAATATATATAATACTTTGAGATATCGCGTTGCTATTGACCAATTGAAGCGCACTAGTTTCCAGACCCTACTGGGATTGGATGTTGATATTTAGCACTAACTAGCCTGCTTGCTAGCACCAACATAAGGGTAAAGCAAGTTTGGCTTTCGGAATTTACTCCTTCAAATGATCTCGGCAGTCAGACAGTAGGATGAGTTCAAGTGCGTTGTAGGCCTACATGAGCCCCAAGTCCATTACAATTTGGTTTGAGGACAGCTGTTTTAGCAAACCCTGGTAGAGTTTTCTGTCTGTGGCTGTTCTTGTTACGTCGGATTTGGACCTCTCAAAGTGGTCAAGCCTCCGACCTACAGGCCTCTGCACACACGCCTACAGTTATTAATCATTCGCACCACCGCCAGAGAGACAGAAGACTGGGAAGAAACCCCCATTTATCTACCTATAGGCTGCTATAGCCTATATATTTATTTAGATTGCCATTGTATTGTTTTCACAGAATTTTTGTGGTAATTAAATATAATTTAATTGAAAAAAGTTATGGAGCACCGCACTACTGCAGCACTACATCCCTGGCTATCTCTCAGCGTCTCCGAACACCTGTGCATAAACGGAAGACGGACGCCACAAACGTGTTGTCACTGGAAAATACTGTCGGCTGCAACTGTGTTAAAGGTGGACTCAGCGAAATAACGTTACCACAAGCAGCACTGCAGATATTGAGATGAGCGAGATGCAAGACTTCTCTTTCACACAGTATCTGCGCATATGCAAGTGTTTGCTTCACGCTGTTAGAGCATGGTAGCCACGGAACCAAAACAGCAGAGAAGTTGAGTTTTGCACGTCAACGTTCTTAGTTGTTGTGGAAATTTTATGTGGCTAGCTAATTCCGCGTTAAAAACAACTGGGAACTCAGAAAAATGCGAGGTCAAATCATGACGTCAGTGATCGGAAAGTCGGAGCTCTAGAAAGAGGCCCGAGTTCCAAAGTTGTTGTTCCGAGTTGGATAACCGTTCAAAAACATTTTCCTAGTTGGAGCTCGTTTTTTTTCAGAGTTCCCAGTTGTTTTGAGCGCACTGAAGTCGGAGATTTCCAAGTTCTCAGTTCCGAGTTCTGAGTTTTGAACGCAGCATAAACTCATGCGTAGAAACGTTTCTACGCATGAGTTTATGCTGTGCATTTGACAGTGCATTCGTAAGGTAAGCAGCCGCGTAGACTTTTTCCACATTTTGTTACGTTACAGCCTTATTCTAAAATGATTAAATAATCCCCCCCCCCCTCAATCTACACACAATATCCAATAATGACAAATCAAAAACAGGTTAAGAAATTTGAGCAAATTCCTTAAACATAAAAATCATAAATATCACATTTACGTAAGTATTCAGACCCTTTACTCAGTACTTTGTTGAAGAACCTTTGGCAGCAATTACAGCCTCGAGTCTTCTTGGGTATGACGCAACAAGCTTGGCAAACCTGTATTTGCAGAGTTTCTTCCATTCTTCTCTGCAGAGCCTCTCAAGCTCTGTCAGGTTGGATGGGGAGCGTCGTTGTACAGCTATTTTCAGGTCTCTCTAGAGATGTTAGGGCTCTGACATGTCCCGAAGCCACTCCTGCGTTGTCTTGGCTGTGTGCTCAGGGTCATTGTCCTGTTGGAAGGTGAACCTTCGGCCCAGTCTGAGGTCCTGAACGCTCTGGAGCAGGTTTTCATCAGGCATCTCTCTGTGCTTTGCTCCGTTCTTTTTTCCCTCGATCCTGACTAGTCTCCCAGTCCCTGCCGCTGAAAAACATCCCCACAGCATTATGCTGCCACCACAATACGTGAATGTAGGGATGATGCCAGGTCTCCTCCAGACGTGAAGTTTGGCATTCAGGCCAAAGAGTTCAATCATGGTTTCATCAGACCAGAGAATCTTGTTTCTCATGGTCAGAGTCCTTTAGGTGCCTTTTGGCAAACTCCAAGCGGCCTGTCATGTGCCTTTTACTGAGGAGTGGTTTCTGTCTGGCCACTCTACCATAAAGGCCTGATTGGTGGAGTGCTGCAGAGATGGTTGTCCTTCTGGAAGGTTCTCCCATCTCCACAGAGGAACTCTGGAGCTGTGTCTGAGTGACCATTGGTTATTGGTCACCTCCCTGACCAAGGCCCTTCTCCCCCGATTGCTCAGTTTGGCCGGGTGGCCAGCTCTAGGAAGAGTCTTGGTGGTTCAAATCTTCTTCCATTTAAGAATGATGGAGGCCACTGTATTCTTCAGGACCTTCAATGCTGCAGAAATGTTTTGGTACCCTTCCCCAGATCTGTGCCTCAACATAATCCTGTCTCTGAGCTCTACTTGACAATTCCTTCAACCTCATGGCTTGGTTTTTGCTCTGACATGTACTGTCAACTGTGGGACCTTATAGACAGTTGTGTGCCTTTCAAAATCATGTCCAATAAATTGAATTTACCACAGGTGGACTCCAACCAAGTTTTAGAAACATCAAGGATGATCAATGGAAGCAGGATGGACCGATGTTCAATTTCGAGTCTCACAGCAAATGGTCTGAATACTTATGTAAATAAGGTATTTCTGTTTTTTGTTTTTAATAAATCTACAGAAATGTCTAAACCTCTTTTCGCTTCATCATTATGGAGGATTGTGTGTAGATTGATGAGGGAACAAACTTATTTAATTCATTTTAGAGTACGGCTGTAACGTAACAAAACGTGGAAATAATCAAGGGGTGTGAATACTTTCCAAATGCACTGTAACTATGGTTCTACGAGTTCATGGAAGACCGTCAGTACGGTTGAAAGTGCGGATTATATCCCTCGCGCTCCACGCAGTTCGAGTAATAATAACAAAGTAACGCCGTTGACGTAACAGCGTGGGAGGACGTGCCGCAGTTCATATAAAACCTTACGTCAGACCACGCACTGTCTCAGAGAACCTTCTTGCCCTAAAGATGCAGTGACAGGAAAATACTGACGGTCTTACAGGTATTCGTAGAACCATAGTTACCGTCAGTGCGGTTTAACGTTTGTCACGAGGAATAGCACTACTAACCTCTGATTAATGTGCCACCGGAAAAATGGCAGAAGATTTGCTCGCTCTTCCTCCACATTCTGGAAAGGAGGGGGGCAGTAGGCTGCCAGTTTGATGGCTTAATTGATGTCAATTAGTGATAAAGCCTTAGGCAAAAAAAGGCTAGTTCGACCATAAAGTCACGCCAAGGTCGTCTGTCTTCCATCGTAGGCAGATAGGGCTCATAGAGAGCGCGTGGGGCTAATTTACACGTTTAGCTGACGATTAGTAAATGGTTAGTCGATATGGCTGAGGCATACACCTTCAACGTAGAGCGACCTGAGTACAATTGTTTCTGAAGGAAGCTCAGTAAAACAGGTACAGAGCAGGACACTGGTTCCTCCGTCCTGTTTCGGTAAACCGCTTCCAGCATCTTTTTGCGTAATAACAATAATTTTTCCACAGGTTACTTCAAAATCTGTTCAACAATCAAAAAGGAATTTATGAACATGACATTTATTTACAAACTTCTGTCAACTCCGACTCTGCTTTCTCATCAATGCAACTGCCACCTAGTGGTCACATTGACAATAGCTACTGTCAACCAACCCACAGTTCTATAGGACCAAGCGTCTCATAATCAACCTCATTGGGGAGGAACTGTGTAGAATTTGGGGTACAAACTCCCACATGTTCCTACCAGATACAGCAACCCGTTACCCAGGACAAATAAATATGTTATTTAGATAATCACAGTTTTTGGAGAAAAACATGTTTTCGGTCAGCTAGCATGCTAATGTACAGTCAGTTTAGCTACCTTACGAATTAACAAAATAACAGTTATGAAGCTGGAATGCTTTTTCAACAGTCTTGAAGGAGTTCCTACATATGCTGAGCACTTGTTGGCTGCATATTAACTAACTCTGACTACCTAGTTATCCCCGGTGTTCCGATGCTGTCCCTGATGCAGGCTAATGGGCTTTCCATAAATAACGTTAGTCAAAAATATGTTCTGTAAGCTGAATTTCCAGCTAATATAGCTAGCTACTGTTATGCATTTTATATATTTAGTGGCTAGTTATATATATTAAAGTAGTGTCACTGCTGGTTGAAGTTAGATCAGACGTAGGTAAACAAACCAAAGAGTAACTAGCTAACTTACAATCTAACGTTAGCTAGGTAGATAGCTAACTTAACGTTAGTCACACGAAGTTATCCTGTAACTTTCATCCTAAACCTTTCTAACAATGACATTTTAACATTTCATTTACATTATTTATGCTTAGCTCATTAGATACCTAACTAGTTATTTTGATTAGGTAAATCATGCTTATTCTGTTGTATTTGCAGCTAACTTTAATCTGATCCGAGTTATTTTTAGGCGAACGCGGGGATACTTAGACCTGCAGGTTGTTGTTGTTATTATTAACTAATAGGCCTCAAAATGGAAGAACGTTTTGGGTTCTCGTCGTGTCTGTATAATACACTGCTTTGGTTGGTTGTGGCTTTTAGATCTGACAACCGCATCCTTTATGTTTGTCAATATTGCACGTTTTATGATTGTTTTTTTGATTGTTACCTTCTCCTTTCTTTAGCAATGGATATGGAACGACAGAAAAGAAGGGAGGAAATCCAGAAAGCTATAAGCTTTATTCAGTAAGTAATCTTGATTTAAAAAAAAATATTGTTCCTTATATAGTCAGTACACGTATAAGCACACAGAAAGTTAATGTGGTGGCACTGATTTAATATATCTCACATTTTCCATACAGGTCCTCCTTGCCTTTCCCCGACCCTGAGGGTTATGAGGTACCAACAATGTTGAAATGGTTAGTTAGCATGTGTACAGTACCAGTCAAAAGTTTGGACACACCTACTCATTCTAGGGTTTTCCCTTTTTTACAATTTTCTACATTGTAGAATAATTGTGAAGACAGAAACTGTGAAATAACACATATGGGATCATGTAGTAACCAAAAAAGTGTTAAACAAATCAAAATGGATTTTATATTTGAGATTCTCAAATACCTACCCTTTGCCTTGATGACAGCTTTGCACACTTTTGGCATTGTCTCAACCAGCTTCATGAGATAGTCACCTGGAATGCATTCCAATTAACAGGTGTGCCTTGTTAAAAGATAATTTGTATAATTTCTTTCCTTCTTAATGTGTTTGAGCCAATCAGTTGTGTTGTGACAAGGTAGGGGTGGTATACAGAAGATAGCCCTATTTTGTGAAAGACCAAGTCCATATTATGGCAAGAACAGCTCAAATAAGCAAAGAGAAATGACAGTCCATCATTACTTTAAGACATGGTCAGTCAATACAGAAAATGTAATGAACTTTGAAAGTTTCTTCAAGTGCAGTCGCAAAAACCATCAAGAGCTATGATGAAACTGGCTCTCATGAGGACCGCCACTGGAAAGGAAGAGGATAAGTTCGTTAGAGTTAACTGCACCTCTGATTGCAACCCCAAATAAATGCTTCAGAGTTCAAGTAACAGACACATCTCAACATCAACTGTTCAGAGGAGACTGTGTGAATCAGGCCTTAATGGTCGAATTGCTGCAAAGAATCCACTACTAAAGGACACCAATAAGAAGACTTGCTTGGACCAAGAAACACAAGTAATGGACATTTAGACCAGTGGAAATCTGTCCTTTGGTCCAAATTTGAGATCCGTTGGTTCCCTCGCTGTCTTTGTGAGACGCAGAGTAGGTGAACGGATTATCTCCGCATGTGTGGTTCCCACCTTGAAGCATGCAGGAGGAAGTGTGATGGTTTGGGGGTGCTTTGCTGGTGACACTGTCTGTGATTTATTTATAATTCAAGGCACACTTAACCAGCATGGCTACCACAGCATTCTGCAGAGATACGCCATCCCATCTGGTTTGAGCTTAGTGGGACTATCATTTGTTTTTCAACAGGTCAATGACCCAACACTCCTCTAAGCTGTGTAAGGGCTATTTGACCAAGAAGGCTGCATCAGATGACCTGGCCTCCACAATCACCCGAACTCAACCCAATTGGGATGAGTTGGACAACAGAGTGAAGGAAAAACAGCCAACAAGTGCTCAGCATATGTGTGAACTCCTTCAAGACTGTTGGAAAAGCATTCCTCATGAAGCTGGTTGAGAGAATGCAAAGGGTGGCTACTTTGAAGAATTAACACCTTTTTGGTTACAACATGATTCCATATGTGTTGTCATAGTTTTGATGTCTACACTATTATTCTTCAATGTAGAAAATAGTAAAAATAAAGAAACCCTTGAATGAGTATGTGTTTCCCCAGGCAAAATCCAAGTCAGTTTTTACCACCATCTTCTCTCCCTTTCCACCTCCCTTCTCTCTCTCCCTCTTTCTATGTTTGTCTCTGTTTATGTATGCCTCTCTCTCTCTGTATATCTCTTGCTCTCCCCAGGGGGAGTTTAAGCTGGGTGTGCAGGACTGCGACAGGGCGTTGTGCGTGTGTAAGGGCGGTCGCAGGGCGCTCTACAGAAAAGCTCTCTAAGGGAGCTGGGCTGACTCCGGGAGGCCTATGGGTGTGGCACTGGATGCCTGCTCACTGCCCCACATGTAAGTCAAGGCCACAGGGCACACGAGCACCTGAACCATAGTTCAATTAAAACGAATAATCCAATTTATTCTACAACATACTTTTAGTTACTCGTATTTCTTTAGATGTGTAAAAAATGTCAGTTAAACTTATTGTTTATGGGATGTACTTTATTTGTCATACAGGACAGGCAGGTGGGTGAACTGGCCCAGGACCTGGCTAATAAACTAGGCCTGAAGGTCCGTAAGGCCTACATAAGCCCTCAGGTGAGTTTAGTTACCTCTGACTCTCTATCCACTCAAAGATCAAAATGCCAGGACAGGTACAGTGCATTTGGAAAAGTTTTCAGACCCCTTGAATTTTTACACATTTTGTTACGTTACAGCCTTATTCTAAAATGTATTAAGTAAAACATTTTCCTCATCAATCTGACCATGAGAAACAAGATTCTCTGGTCTGATGAAACCAAGATTGAACTCTGGCATGAATGCCAAACGTCACACCTGGAGGAAACCTGGCACCATCCCTATGGTGTTTTTCAGCGGCAGGGACTGGGAGACTGACTAGTCAGGAAAGAGGGAAAGATGAACGCAGCTCACCTGCTCCAGCGCGCTCAGGACCTCAGACTGGGGCAAAGGTTCACCTTCCAACAGGACAATGACCCTAAGAACACAGCCAAGACAACGCAGGAGTGCCTTCGGGATAAGACTATGTCCTTGAGTGGCCCAGAAAGAGTCCGGACTTGAACCTGATCGAACATCTCTGGCTAGACCTGAAAATAGCTGTGCAGTGACACACTCCATCCAAGCTGACAGAGCTTGAGAGGCTCTGCAGAGAAGAATGGGAGAAACCCCCCAAATACATGTGTGCCAAGCTTGTAGCGTCATACCCAAGAAGACTCGAGGCTGTAATCGCTGCCAAAGGTGCTTCAACAAAGTACTGAGTAAAGGGTCTGAATACTTATGTAAATATGATAATTCAGGTGAAAAAACAATTTCAACTATTTTAGATTAAGGCTGTAACGTGACAAAATGTGGAAAAAGTAAAGGAGTCTGAATACTTTCCGAATGCACTGTATCTGCTGTGGTCCATATAAGTGATACTGTTCTCTTTACAGGTGGAGTCCTCAACGTCAGGTTGTGGGGGAGAGCAATAGAGAGAATTCTTCACCCGCAGGAGAGGTGAGTGTCTTGTCGTCGTGGGAAAATAGTTTCTCATTAGCTAGGTTTCCATCCAATTGGCGACAGATTTTCATGCGAATATTCTAAAATGTGCATAAAGAAAATATGCGCATTTTCCCACCAGTGGTGTCTTTCCACCAAACTGACTTGTTGCGGATAAAAATTGTGCACGATGATGTACTACACACAAAATGTACTGTTTCGCTTGAGTTTTAATGTACCAAATAAAAATCTAAAGTCCAATGTATTTCAATTGCATTTTCAACTCTACCGATAATTTTGTCACAAACTGTTACGTTAAATAGCAAATGTGGCTACTCTGGTCTTGGCACGTGCGCTCTAGCCAACAGTGCAGGTAGTAGGGCTGACCCTATTTAGTTGGCTAGTCAATTGTTTGTTCTATAGGCTGCTGGTTGACCGAGATTTCTTTAGTTGAGCGGTCACAATTGTAAAAAATTTTTTTTTAATGGTGCACAAGTCACCTGTCTGATTCGCGCATCTCTCAGTGGACTAATCCATTGCACAGGCCACGGGGATGGCACAGTCCATCACTCTTAAGATGTGATACTGAAATTGTATATGGTTATATTATGCAAAAATAATGGTGCAACACTAATGAATCTAATATTATTTTATAACAAATGCACTTTGTCCTTCATTAGATATGGTCGCTGTCTGTGGTTCTAAAACAATTTTCAGTGCGCCTTTCCCTAAAATGCTGTACGCATAATAGCAAACTTAACCAGCATATTGGGATTGAAAACAATGGTGCGGAGGCAGCAGAGACGAGGACACAGCCCTAGCCTAATGCCCTATTCGGACAGGATTAGTTTTACTGGGGGTGGTTGGGTGATGTAATTATGTGCACAAGCACAAAACACCACATCATCTGTCATTTTAGTCCCGTCCGAATCTGCCATGTCAGTAATTTGTACATGGCAGGAGAGAAACAATTCCAGCCATAATAACCCACTGTTTTTTTGGCGAACTCCAAGGTTCTCTGATAATACTAGTCCCATGCAAATTGATATCCCTGTGTTTCGAGAGCAATGTTTGAGTTTGACAGGTGTTGCTCACGGTTTGAGTAAGAAACAATAACTAATTTGATAAATTGAAATAAGTGCATAGCCTATATATGAAGGGCCTACATGTATCAACTTTCACAGGGAATGCTTTTGTTCATACAGTGCATTGGAAAGTATTCAGACCCCTTTTCCCACATTTTGTTACGTTGCAGCCTTATTCTAAAATGGATTAAATAAATGTTTTTCCTCATCATTCTACACACAATACCCCATATGACAAAGTGGAAACTTTCAACTGATTGGACATGATTTGGAAAGGCACACAACTGTCTATAAGGTCCCACAAGCCATGAGGTCGAAGGAATTGTCTGTAGAGCTCTGAGACAGGATTGCATCAATGTCTGCAGCATTGAAGGTCCCCAAGATAAGTGGCCTCCATCATTCTTAAATGTAAGAAGTTTGGACCCACCAAGACTCTTCCTAGAGCTGGCCGCCTGGCCAAATTGAGCAATCCGGAGAGAAGGGCCTTGGTCAGGGAGGTGACCAAGAACCGATGGTCACTCAGACAGAGTTCCTCTGTGGAGATGGTTGTCCTTCTGGAAGGTTCTCCCATTTCTGCAGCACTACACCAATCAGGCCTTTATGGTAGAGTGGCCAGACGGAAGCCACTCCTCATTGAGGCACATGACAGTCCGCTTGGAGTTTGCCAAAAGGCACCTAAAGGACTCTGACCATGAGAAATAAGATTCTCTGGTCTGATGAAACCAAGATTGAACTCTGGCCTGAATGCCAAGCTTCACGTCTGGATTAAGCCTGGTATCATCCCTACGGTGAAGCATGGTGGTGGCAGCATCATGCTGTGGGCATGTTTTTCAATGGCAGGGACTGATCGAGGGAAAGATGAACGGAGCAAAGTACAGAGAGATCCTTGATGAAAACCTGCTCCAGAGCGCACAGGCCTGCAAACTGGGTCGAAGGTTCACCTTCCAACAGGACAACAACCCTAAGCACACAGCAAAGACAATGCAGGAGTGGCTTTGGGACAAGTCTCTGAATGTCCTTGAGTGGCCCAGCCAGAGCCTGGACTTGAACCTGTTCTAACATCTCTGGAGAGACATGAAAATATCTGTGTAGCAACGCTCCCATCCAACCTGACAGAGCTTGAGAGGATCTGCAGGGAAGAATGGGAGAAACTCCCAAAATACAGGTGTGCCAAGGTTGTAGCTTCATACCCAAGAAGACTCGAGGCTGTAATCGCTGCTAAAGGTGCTTTAACTAAGTACTAAGTTAAGGGTCTGAATACTTTCCGAATGCACTGTATTCCAAAAATGGTTTGGTATGGTTTAGAAACTTTGGAACCAAGCTAGAGTTGTCAGTGTAGCCCTGTTATCGCCTGGACTTGTTGAAATATCTTCACGCCTAAAAAACCTCCAGGCTTCCGTCAACTGTCAATTTATTGGGAACAAATAGTTATTTACGGGTCAGTTTGGAAAAAACAAATCCAGTCCGAATCGTCCTCTGGAATAACGGATATTCTGGGGTAATTATTACATAACCAACATTCTCTAATAATAGTAGTCCCGTGCAAATAGGGCTTAGCCTAAATGTCTAATAAAATTGAGGAGAGAGCAACCACAACTTATTTAGATCTATAATCAATTGTTGCCTAATTGTTAAATGTGCCTGGCTTTATAAATCATCCATTTATATCTACATAAATAAGACAGATCTTGCTTCTGTTGCCTCGTTGAGTGTTTGTGTAATAGCCTACTGATTCCGTGAGCAACAAGCCTCATGCAACGGCAAAATTCGTATAAAGCAATTTTACAGATTTGGCTGTTTTTATCTTTGCAATGCTCTAATTAAGCCTTTATTTTTTTCTTCTTTACAACAGACTGGTATTACTTATAATTTATTTGATGTTGTTTACACTGTTCCAAGCAGGCAGAAAAATAATATTGTAATCCGACAGCACCTGTTTGTTACACGTAATATGCATGCAGTTCTCGCTCCTACACCCTCCTTTTTATTGATCTCGTTGTTGTTATTTATTATTATTATGATCATTATATTAAGTAATGCCGTTATTATTAGTAGGAGTTGTATAGCAGCCTTGTATAACCACCATTGAGCAGTAGGCCTAAGAGCGTGTTTTGTTTAGTCTTAATATCTCAACTTACTTATGCCTATATTTTAATATATAGGCTACTGTATCAATAATTAATTTGTTCCTGCCATCACCTAGCATACAAGACGTTCATGCTTCGAAATGGAATCAAACATTTTTGCCTTAAAATTAGATAAAGGGAGCTTTGAATAATTAGCCTAAACAATAAATAAACCACAATTCACGAATACATGCAACTGTTTTTAGTCTGGTGTAATAAAGGCTTTATAAATATTTTTTCCCTTTGGAACAGACTCTGGTACACATTTATTTAGTGTTTACACTATTCCAAATGGTTAGAAAAAAATATAATATTGTAATCTTACAGCAGCTGTTTGGCACACAATGCTCACGCAGGGCTTGCTCCTATACCCCCCTTTATCTGGATCTCCAGTAGTTTCCACTACTAAGTCAAATGTCTTCCACACATCTGACTTCCCCTTTTCCTCCGGAGCAACCAGTAAACATTTTGCACGTTTCCTGTTTCTTTTTCACCTCGTCCGCATCCATTTTGCTGTCGACGTTACTGTGTTCGGAGTTTGTTATACAATTTATTGATGTGATTATGGTAGGCTATAGGTCAGGCCCTGTTGGTCGCATGCAATGCTTACATGATTCACGTAAAGAGTGCAAGGGTTGAGGCAATGGGGATTGTTTTTCTTAAACAAATTAGGGATTTCGGGAACAACTTTTCAGTCAGAAACAAGTAAACTAAATGGCTCACATTATGTTGCATGGACAGCGCAATAAACACTCGACTGCCGTTTTGTGTCTAATCATGTCACCAGAATAAGAGCCTCAATATTTATTGGAAAGGAGCATCAAGGGCACTTTCACCACCATGTGAAGTTCATCATAACTGATTTAATCTGTAGCCTAACTGCATAGTTACCCGAGTCGTAGTGGGAGGACCACACCATATCATTGCGTGACTTCAAGTTTACTCCTATATTATGGTTATTATGTCAATATTTTCTCATAAAAGCTTTTCCACCGCCATTTCGCATTCATTTTACCGACACAAGAAGATTACGAATGAACAAATTATCTTTCTTCATTTATAATTTTACCATAACATCCTGTTTCCATCACAGCTGTCTTGATTTTTATTTATACAGTATGACTTTACTCGCATAAAACTGTGGGTGGAAACGTGGTTATTGGCATTTTCTTATTACGGGTGAATGTTTTTTTTTGATTAACCAAGCCTTGTCTCTTATTTTTGATGTCCTCCAATGGGCTGGAATATTTGACTGACATTACATCAGGTATGTCAGCTCACAATAAAAACATAAAATATAACTTTAACAATTTATTTGGCATTATCATTAGTGTTTCTCTCTAAAATTCCCTTCTCTACCTTCTCTCCATGGCCCGATCTCCTCTTCCTCTTTTTTCTTTATCCCTCTCCTCCCACCCAGTTCATCTGTCCAACGCCCAGTGTATCTCCGCCCCTCTGGCCACACCCATCCCTGTCAGCGATGACCCCTCGAGCCCAGTGGCCACGCCCTGTGATGACCTATCAGATAGCCCCAGTACGGGCCTGCCCCCCATGCCCTACTCTGTCCCTGTGTCGGAGCACATGGAGGAGTGCAGCGTGATCCCCCGACCATCTGGACAGCTTGCTGGGGGACAACTGCATCTCCAAGAAAGTCAGCGAGGTGAGAGGGTCACGTCAAGGAAGGATGCTGACCGTGCTGTACCCTCCCTCTGTTGACCAGTAGACGTTTGATGAGAGCGGAGGTACAGACATTAGTCAGTAGAATATAGGAATGTTTAAGAAAGTATTTCTGGGAGTTGCATGACCGCAGTGGTGTAAAGTACTTAAGTAAAAATACTTTGAGGTACTACATAAGTCGTTTTTGGGGTTATTTGTAGTTTACTATTTATATTTCTGCCAACTTTTACTTCACTACATTCCTAAAGAAAAGAATGTACTTTTTACTCCATACGTTTTCCCTGACACCCAAAAGTACTTGTTACATTTTGACAGGAAAATGCTCTAATTCACCCCCTTTCAAGAAAACACATGCTTAGTTTGTAAATTAAAATCGGAGTGTTGGAGTGTGCCCCTGGCTATCCGTAAATGTAAAAAAACACAAAATATGCCGTCTGGTTTGCATAATATAAGGAATTAGAAATTAACTTTTACTTTTGACACTTAAGTATATTTTAGCAATTCCATTTACTTTTGATACTTCAGTATATTTAAAACCAAATACTTTTAGACTTTTACTCAAATAGTATTTTAATGAGTGACTTTCACTTGAGTCATTTTCTATTAAGGTATCTTTTACTTTTACTCAAGTATGACATTTGAGTACTTTTTCCACTACTGCCTGACTGGTTGCACATTTTAGTAGTTTAACTTCCACCGCTGTAGTACCTTACATGGAGCACAGTGCTATGCATTTCTGGTCTAGAAGGAGATCTAGAATAACATGGATAATATGTCTCTCTCCCTCAGTCACAGAGCCCAGTCCATGGAGCTATCCCCACCAACCTCCCCAACACAGCTGTGGGCCTGCACCCTCCATACTCCTCCAGCCTCCTCGCCCCAGCTACCCCCTGCCTTCTTCAGCTTCACTGTCAGCCAGATGTCCACCCTGGAGCCCTACCCCTCTCTGGGCCAGAGGGACCAGACCTCCACACAGGTGCTGGATGCCCTGGGGGCCTTTTCCCCAGGGGCTGGGGACACAGAGGGCAAAGGAGGGGCTGGAATTGGGGGGCTGGACTCACTCTGAGTACACCTTGCCTGGTGAGTGGATGAGACATATGAACAAGGTGTATGGGTCCGGGTGTGTGTTTGGTGATGTCAATTATATTGAAAACAGCAAAGCCATTGTAGCAGGCTTTTTTTTGTTTTGTTGCCACTGTCCAGTCTTATTTTGCAACCATACAGTTTAAACCTGCATCAGCTGTTACATAAACGTTTCCGGGACTGCCCAGTGACCCTGAACGGTCCTCGGGGGAATGCGTTAGTTGTTGTTGAAGCTAGTCTGTGTCAGCAGCACTGCTGTAAGGCCACATGGTGTCTGATATCTCTGTGTCCTTGTGTTACTGTTCTGTTCTCCAGGGGGAAGAATTTCTCACAGCTTCATCCCTGGGATCTACAAACACCGCTCCCCTCACACAGTAAGACAGCGGCATAACGCCTGAACACTCCGATGGATACCCAACTTCTTTCACCTCTGTTCTGAGTTTATCACAACATGGATGTCTCTGGCTACACCTACTATACTTGTTTTTTTTTTTAAATCCCAGATTGCATTTATTCTATTGTTGTTATTTATGCTTTTCCTTGTTCTGATGACACCATGTAAATTGTGTTTTTTCATAACGAAGACAGTGTATTTTTAAATCTGGTGATAGACTTCTTTGTCTTTGTCTCCACCCCTCAGAACGCTCTCCTGAAACCCACTGGCTGCCACCCATGAGTTCAGACAGGCCTGCAATGCCTGTTACAGCCAAATAGGTACACGGCTACCTTGACCTTTCTCTTACCCCTCCAGAATATGTTACGTTGAGGATTTATTTTGTACTAAGCAGTATTAAGTCATTGTTGTCTTTTACATCAATATCTGCATAGTTGCACCTTGTGGGATGAATAAAGTATTATGAAGAAAAATGAATTGAATGTTAAGTCCCCCTACTCTTCTCTCTGCAGGTCCGCGGGTGATGGACTACCAGGCGGAAGCGGCTCACCGCTGTAAGAGGGACCTGCTGCTGTCTCGCTTCAAGAACACAGAAGACCCCCTGGAACAGGGTCAGGCCTCGCCCCGCTAGAAACAACTTCCTGGGGGCCTTTGTGCTCTGCAAAGGTACGTACAGCACCAGTCTCAAAAGTTTGGACACACATAATCATTGCAGGGTTTTTCTTTACTTTAATTTTTTTCTACATTGTAGAATAATAGTGAAGAAATTAAAACTATGAAATAACACATGGAATCAAGGGGTAACCAAAAAAGTGTCAAACAAATGAAAATATATTTTATATTTGAGATTCTTCAATGTAGCCACCCTTTTCCTTGATGACACCTTTGCACACTCTTGGCATCTCTCAACCAGCTTCAACTCGAATGCTTTTCCAACAGTCTTGTGTTCCCACATATGCTGAGCACTTGTTGGCTGCTTTTTCTTCACTCTGCAGTCCAACTCATCCCAAACCATCTTAATTGGTTTGGGTTGAGGTCGGGTGATTGTGGAGGCCAGGTCATCTGATGCAGCACTCCATCACTCTCCTTGGTCAAATTGTTCTGTTGTTCATTGTCCTGTTGAAAAACAAATTATAGTCCCACTAAGTGCAAACCAGATGGGATGGCGTATCGCTGCAGAATGCTGTGGTAGCCATGCTAGTGAAGTGTGCCTTGAATTCTAAATAAATCACAGACAGTGTCACCAGCACATGCATGTTCTCTGACTCAAATAAGCACAGAAGTGCTGACAGTAGTTTTAATGTTGCTTAAACAGAATTTGCCCATCAGTGATAATATTTACTATGTTCTCTCTACCTCATACCTCTTTCCTGCTCCTCCTCTGTCTCCATGAAGCGGTCCAGGAGCGCCAGGAATTCCAGTACGGGGAGAACTGCATGTTTGCCTACTGCTAGGAGGAAATAGACCTGTGGACCCAGGAGAGGAATGGGGATCTGAGAATGGAGCTGCTGTTTGACCCGCTGGGCAGCACCGAGAGACTGGCGTCACACGCCTGCTGCAGCTGCACATGTTCATGTTCCTCTGTGAGGTAGGGTGTGATGAACATACACTCCCACATGGTGAACTTTGCAGTGTTCTGTATGTACACACACACACACACTCTGTTTCGCTCTCTTTCCCTCTCTGCAGGAATGTTTTGACATTAAGCCTCGCATCATCAGCAAGGGCAGCAAAAAGAACTTGGCTGTCTGCTCAAACCTCACTGCCCGGCATCCCTTTGATGATAACAAGTGAGTCTCCTCGACTTTTCCATCGTCCTCTCTGTCCTTCATTGTATCAGATCCAAATAAGCACTTTGTCTTGGTATAGTGGATCCTAAAGACCGTATTCCAGTCAGCTACTTGCACCTGTTCCCTTTTCTGCCCTCTCCTTCTCTCTCCCCCTCCATCTATCTCATCCCTGTCTTCTCAGGGGCCTAGTGCATGTGGTGCGTTCTGCCAAAGGTCCGCTACAGTAAGGTGCGCTTGCTGCACCCCCTCTGCCAGTTTGACGTGTGTCGCCACGAGGTGCGTTATGGCTGCCAGCGCGAGGACAGCTGCTCCTTCGCCCACTCAGTCATAGAACTCAAGTGCTGGGTGCTGCAGCAGGACACCGGTACAGAAGTACTCATGTGTTTGCAAGCATGGATGCACACGCAGACACACTCTATGAAGGATTGCAGCAAAATAACCAAAGTTCTCGCTATCATCTGTTACTTTGTCTGTCTCTCTTAACTTCCCTCTCTCTCTCAGGTATCACCCAAGAAGAGATGGTACAGGAGTCCAAGAGGCACTGGCACAGGCTAGAGCAAAGTGCTCAGAAACAGAAGGTGAGCATGAGATGGGCGCGATGCCCTTGTCTCCTAATACAATACATCATTTGGGTTATTGTTTTAAGGGCCTGATTTACAAAATCTCACTCTTGCTGTCAGCCTATGCACGTCCAACACCAGAGCTGTAGTGGAGGGGTGGGGGGAATAGGAGGAGGGAGAGACAACCTCAGGGGTGGAGGGGATGGCTCCGGAGAAGGGATGGGGGGAGGGAGAGGCAGGGGTTAAACCTGAAGATGAGGGTTGTCTTTGGCCAGTGCTGGAGGGATGGACAGGTCCACAAACCAGACAAGGCCCTCAAATACTGCGCTTCTAAAGCACGACACAGGTGAGAGACTATAGCAAACTGCAGGTGAGAGACTATTTCAAACATCTGCACTCATTGTAAGTGCTGAAGTTCTCGGGTCAATATGAGGCTGCAGGGGCTACCATCTGTTTCATGACCAGGCCTGAACTGATAATTAATAGGATAAAAGGAATGTGAAAGAAATAGGGCCATTAAAGGATTAACTATAGAAATGCATGATACCTTGTTCTGAATGGTCAATTTCACTAACTTGATGATAGTCCATAGTCATTTTCTTTCTTTTCTCCCTCTTTTTTTCTCTTTCTCCCGCCCATCTCTCTTCCTCATGTCTTCCCCTTTCCCCCTCTCTCCAGCTTGACTTAGGAGCGTCGGGTATTGCTGGTGAAGTCTTTTGAGAAGAAGTGGGTCGTTGTGCGGCCGCTTCCCTTCTCCCGTACATACCCACAGCAGAATGATGTAAGTCCCTCCCTCTTCTCTATCCCTCCATCACTCACTCTTTTCTCCCTTCCCCTCTCTC
Organism: Hucho hucho; assembly: GCA_003317085.1. Lineage (NCBI taxonomy): Eukaryota > Metazoa > Chordata > Actinopteri > Salmoniformes > Salmonidae > Hucho > Hucho hucho. The sequence continues at coordinate 250,199 of QNTS01000289.1, forward strand.
TTACACAGCCACACCCACATAAGTATTAACTGAGTCACACCTCTCTACTAATTTTCTCCATCCTTCCCTCCGCTTGGGGTCTATTTTAATCAGTCTCCCTAGATGTGTGTCCATGTGATGAAGCAGAAGAAGTTCCACTACATCGGGAACTGTTCCTTTGCCCACAGTCTGGAAGAGAGGGACGTCTGGACGTACATGAAGAACAACAGCTGTAAGAATCTTTCTGTTGCTTTTCCTCATTATTTTCCTTTTTTGTGTGTGTGTCATGGCCAAACAAATAATGTATTTACAGTCTATTTGTTTGCGACACTAATCCCTGTCCCCTCCTGTCCACAGTGAGTTACATGCAGCAGATGTATGACATGTGGCTCAGGCTGACCAGTCAGAACAGACTCACTGATGTAAGTCTTATGGCCCCGCCTCTGGAGGAGAAACGGGTTTCCATGACGACAGATTACACTGGGTCATTGGTGAGTGGCTTAAGTCAAAGGGTGGGTGGGGTACTACGGTAACATGGAACTGTTTTTAAGATGGTCATTAGCTATTTGATTTGGAATTTTATGACCCCTTTAGGGATCCCCCTAAAATAATATACAGGATTTGATCAAATATAGAATTTGGCCTTTACTACTATACCCTATAGAAACACATTGAGTAACACATTCATAAATGGCAAAAAAAACAGTCAAAAAATAAATCATAAGGTTTTGAAGTGTATGTCCTATATCTAGGAGAGAGGAAATATTTAACAAATTTGGGACACATTTAATCCCTTTGTTTGTTGGCACAACTACCTCATTTCTTCCATTCCTTTTTGTATGGGTTACCTTCAGACCATTTGGACGCTACATAGGTTTTTGTGAGATTCCTCATGGTCTGACAAACAAGGCTTTAGCTCTGGCCATCTTCTGCATATGCAGAAGGCCGATTATAGGCGGAAACAGTGGATTGAGACGCAGCCCGTGCAAAAAAACTGATAGCTCTAGCTTAAACTGCTGGATTTTGATGGGGATTTTTTTTGTTACTTTGATTTGATGCACGACCTTGTCAGTAGACTCCTTAAGGATTACAGAGTGAAATAGGACAGAAATTGTGAGTACGCCATTTTGTTTGTCCATGGTAGTTAGAGTGAAGCACTATTTGTCTGCCATATTGGTAGAGGACTATGAATGTAAAGCCAGTCAATGCCATAATGAGAAAGCCATCAAATGATATATGGTTGTGGAATGTATTCGGAATACCCAAGACACATCTTGTATAACATTTTAAAATGAACCCCTACCCCACCTATCCTCCCCTTTATTGATAGAAATTGCATGGCAGTCTTTTGGTTACATAAGCAGGCCAGGCAGCCCTACCTGTGGCCAGCACTGACATGTACACGCATTCACATACGTACTGAGTAGGCTCAGAATGGAACAGTGTTTCATAATATGGCATTGACTTTGGAGGACTATAGGGGTCAAAAGTGACTGTAGCAGCTGTCTTCAGCTTCAGTACTCAGACTCTTCACTCGGACCCACTGCCATATGCTTAGAGCCTGGAGTTTTCGTGGACCACATGAACAAGTCCTGGTTTGTCCTGGTCAGTAGGGCTGGCACAATTACCGCATAATCGTGAAACTGATTAACCGTTATTATTTTTCATAACCATTTTATTTTTATTTACGAAATTTCACTGTGTGTGTGTGTGTGTGTAAAATATACACGCATGCATGCATACATGCCTGGGGCGGCAGATAGCCTAGTGGTTAGAGCATTGGACCGGAAGGTTGCAAGGTCAAATCCCCGAGCTGACAAGGTAAAAGTCTGTCGTTCTGCCCCTGAACAAGGCAGTTAGCCCATTGTTCCTAGGCTGTCATAAAAAAATAAGAATTTGTTCTTAACTGACTTGCCTAGTTAAATAAAGGTAAAATACATACACATGGGGTCATTCTTGGGCTGCGGTAATATAAAAACGTTTATTTTACTAGAATAAATGTCTCGATAAGGCCAGTGAAATCTGTTTAGTCCTACACAATGTTTACATTTCACTTGTACACTCATGCCATCCCTGCCGAAGATGTTGCCTGGAAAAGGTCATTAAATTCTACTACACACCACTGCCCAAGAAGACCTGCATATCCCCACTGGATTTTGTCCACAGCTTGTGGATTTTCCTCATTGGCTGGCTGTTCTGGAGCAGCCAGGACCTTCTGCCTGAAAATGAAGTGCTGTGTGTTAAAGCATGCACAGTATAGGTCCTGCTTCAATGTTTATTTTCCATCTCTGAGACTTTCTCTCAAGGTATTGTTCCCTTTTTTTCCAACGCTGCCTTTGTCTTTCTGCTGCTGATGTGGGTGCCATCATTCCCTAGATGTTTCAATGGATAATGTTAAATCAAAGATTCTTAGAATATGTACATGTCTACACTATAATCCTGTGAGTAATTTAGGATTTGGAGCGATTTCAAGGAAGTTAAGAGCCTTGCCCAACTCTCCTACCACTAGGCTAACGGCCTTAAAATATATTTTAAGCATGTTTCATAAGTGAATATAAACAATGTATAATATATTGATTCATTCATTTGTTTAAATGCAATATTCATAAATAAAGTAAGTAACTCAACTGGGGTTGAGTGTTTTGGCTCAATGGCCTCTGCTCCTCGTGTGAAGGACAGGAGACCACATGGTGTGCATAAAATTAATAGATTGTATATTTTTATGGGTTAAAGTATAATTTTTATAGGTACTAGTTTTCCATGTTTATTTAATGTAACGGGTTTGAGTTGGTCAGGTCGACGATCCCCACCTTACTTTAAGAAAACAACAAAATACAGATATAAAATAATGTGATTACTTGCCTGTTTCTGTACCATGCAGTTGAAAATTGTTGAATCATTAATGGCAAAGGTGATCAATTATGTGCACATTTTAATATTGATTTCCCAAGTAAAAATTAAGTGAAACGCCTGGGGGACATGGCACAATTCTTAGTCAGTTAAAAAATAAGATTTTTTTTAATAATGAAGTTAAAATGTATTTATTTATTTAAATTCATTATACTGGACATTTCAATTAAATCCAAAATCTGTGTGTGACCCACAAAGTGTAGGGGTGCTTTGCTGGTGACACTGTCTGTGACTGACCATGTCTTAAAGTAACGATGGACTGTCGTTACTCTTTGCTTATTTGAGCTGTTCTTGCCATAATATGGACTTGGTCTTTTACCAAATAGGGCCATCTTCTGTATACCACCCCTACCTTGTCACAACACAACTGATTGGCTCAAACGCATAAAGGAAAGAAATTCCACAAATTAACAAGGCACACCTGTTAATTGAAATGCACTCCAGATGACTACCTCCTGAAGCTGGTTGAGATAATGCCAAGAGTGTACCAAGCTGTCAAGGCAAAGGGTGGCTTTTTTGAAGAAGCTCAAATATAAAATATATTTTGATTTGTTTAGCACTTTTTTTGGTTACTACATGATTTCATGTGTTATTTCATAGTTTTGATGTCCTCACTATTATTATACAATGTAGAAAATAGTAAGAATAAAGAAAAAACCCTTATCAGTAGGTGTGTCCAAACCTTTGACTGGTACTGCATGTGTATGCTAAACAGAACTGTCCAGCAGGCCAGACGGGAGAAGAGCTCGTAGTTTACCTAGCTCAAACTTATACGATGAACAACAACTCAGTTCCGTTTTAACATACTTGCTGTCTGTGACCTCTATCAGCTATCTGGTTACATGACAGGAACATAAGCTAACATAGCAGAGGTGTCAATAGCACACAGGACACCGTATATACAGTTGAAGTCGGAAGTTTACATACACTTAGGTTGGAGTCAACTTGTTTTTCTACCACTCCACAAATTTCTTGTTAACAAACTATAGTTTTGTAAAGTCTGTTAGGACATCTACTTTGTGCATTTTTTTTCCAACAATTGTTTACAGGCAGATTATTTCACTTATAATTCACTGTATCACAATTCCAGTGGGTCAGTTTACATAAACTAAGTTGACTGTGCCTGTCAACAGCTTGGACAATTCCAGAAAATGTCATAGCTTTAGAAGCCAATTGACATCATTTGAGTCAATTGGAGGTGTACCTGTGGATGTATTTCAAGGCTACCTTCAAACTCAGTGCCTCTTTGCTTGACATCATGTGAAAATCAAAAGAAATCAGCCAAGACCTCAGAAAAAACATTGTAAACCTCCACAAGTCTGGTTCATCCTTGGGAGCAATTTCCAAATCCCTGAAGGTACCCCATTCATCTGTACAAACAATAGTACGCAAGTATAAACACCATGGGACCACGCAGCCGTCAATCCGCTCAGGAAGTAGACGTGTTCTGTCTCCTAGAGATTAACGTACTTTGGTGCAAAAAGTGCAAATCAATCCCAGAACAACAGCAAAGGACCTTGTGAAGATGCTGGAGGAAACAGGTACAAAAGTATCTATATCCACAGTAAAACGAGTCCTATATCGACATAACCTGAAAGGCCGGTCAGCAAGGAAGAAGCCACTGCTCCGAAACCGCCATAAAAAAGCCAGACTACGGTTTGCAGCTGCACATGGGGACAAAGATCGTACTTTTTGGACAAATGTACTCTGGTCTGATGAAACAAAAATAGAACTGTTTGGCCATAATGACCACAAAATAGATGGCATCATGAGGGAGGAAAATTATGTGGATATATTGAAGCAACATCTCAAGACATCAGTCAGGAAGTTAAAGCTTGGTCGCAAAATGTGTCTTCCAAATGGACAATGACCCCAAGAATACTTCCAAAGTTGTGGCAAAATGGCTTAAGGACAACAAAGTCAAGGTATTGGAGTGGCCAACACAAAGCCCTGACCTCAATCCTATACAACATTTGTGGGCAGAACTGAAAAAGCGTGTGCGAGCAAGGAGGCCTACAAACCTGACTCAGTTACACCAGATCTGTCAGGAGGAATGGGCCAAAATTCACCCAACTTATTGTGGGAAGCTTGTGGAAGGCTACCCAAAACGTTTGACCCAAGTTAAACAATTTAAAGGCATTGCTACCAAATACTAATTGAGTGTATGTAAACTTCTGACCCACTGGGAATGTGATTAAAGAAATAAAAGCTGAAATTAATCATTCTCTTCTATTATTCTGACATTTCACATTCTTCAAATAAAGTGGTGATCCTAACTGACCTAAGACAGGGAATTTTTACTAGGATTAAATGTCAGGAATTGTGAAAAACTGAGTTTAAATGTATTTGGTTAAGGTGTATGTAAACTTACGACTTCAACTGTTATAGCAGACATCGGGTACTGGAACAGGTTGTTGCTGAAGATCTGATTGATATCATCTTGGTTGCTTGAGGTTAGTGGATTGTAGAGGAGTTGAGATTGTATGGAAGGTAAGGTTGGCTGATCAGTTCAAAGACTGTTTTCTTGACTGTTCCCGAGTGAGATTATGTAATCAATAATACTCAAGTACCTGTATTTAATCATCAACCCTGCTTGGACACCATTCCAGGCATCCATAGACGTCTGTATTTGTCAGTATAGTGCCGTATTTTATACCTATATAAAATTATACATACCCCTATCATATAATCCTTATCTTTCTTTATATGATACATATACCTAAAATTAGACACCTGTATAATTAATTTAGATAACAGGTGATGGAAAGTGTGTTGTTTTCTCTGGTTGTTGTTTGAAGAGGTTAATCTGTCATTGTCACGCCGTACTACACAGGTCTTTAGAGCTGCTCTGTCACCAGGTTACAGAGGGGAGGTTATACATGGAGTGTACAAAACAGGAACACCTTCCTAATATTGAGTTGCACCCCCTTTAGCCCGCAGAACAGCCTCAATTTGTTGGGGCAAGGACTCTACAGGGTGTCGAGCGTTCCACATGGATGCTGGCCCATGTCAAACTCAATGCTTCCCACAGTAGTGTCCAGTTGGCTGGATGTCCTTTGAGGTGGACCATTCCTGAAACACATGGAAACTGTTGATTGTGAAAAACCTAGCAGTGTAGTAGTATTTGACACACTCAAACCGGTGCGCATGGCACATACTACCATACCCCATTCAAAGGCACTTAAATATTTTGTCTTGCCCATTCACCCTTTGAATGGCACACATACACAATCCATGTTTCAAGGCTTAAAACTCATTCTTTAACCTGTCTTTTCCCCTTCATCTATACTGATTTGAAGTGGATTTAACTAGAGACCTCAATAGAGGATCATAGCTTTCACCTGGTCAGTCTATGTCATGGAAAGAGCAGCTGTTCCTAATGTTTGTACACAGGGTATATAAGGCGGCAGTGATGAGCATGGTGATGTCTCTCGTGCCCCCTTTGTCATTGCAGTGTGCTGTAAACTAACAAAGGCTTGTCACCTCTGACTGCTATCTTTAGAAGTGTTCAATAAACAGCCATAGTTAAAACAACAAACTCATGTTTCTAAACAAATGGTCATATCAGGAGGTTAATAATAATGTATCATGCCTTGTGCTTAGAGAGAATTGGAGGAGTAGAACAGTGGTCTGACCTGAGTTTTAATACCCACCAGGGAGAACTGCATTTGATCATGACTGACTCATTTGTCTTGGTTTAAGAAGTGGCTTTGACCCCAAAAATCAGAATGTTTTTTATCTTTTCCTGTTGAAGTCTTTTCAAGTAGAAGTCGTAGAAGTCCGAATATGTGCTTGTAAACCTCAGTTCACACTTCTCCCTTCATTAAAAGAAGAAAAATAAGTGTGAATTAACATGCACACCCATATCCACACACACAATTTGCAGATATCAAATTACAGTTTTGATCATAGTTATGGATTCTTTTTCACAACATGGAGTAAGAACCAGGATAAAGAGAAGTGAAAAAAACAAGGCCTCTTTTTGTACTGTATTTTTACATTTGTTGTTTTGTTTGTCTTAGTTTTTACCTTTTCCCTCCCTGGTTTGAGGTGAATTATGACCACAAGTGGACCAAATCTCTCAAGTGTTTAACAATAAACAGAGACTGTTTTAGAGAAATGGTGTGACTTTTGATTTTCTTATTCACCCCACTCCATAAATTAATTTAAAGGTGTAGTATGCAGAATTCTCTCCGCCATTTCTTGGTTGCTAAAATTTTAATAGTTAGCCTAATTTCATTTTGTGACCATCTAAACCACTGTGAAATATCTTTTCAATAACAAAAAATATTGTGTTTTCAGCTGTTTTAAGGTGGTTTACAAAACCGGAAGTAAAGAACGGGAAGCATAGAAATAGTGCACACAGAACAGATCTGATGCTTCTTTTAGACTTGCTTTCTATAATGACAGATCTATAACTCAAATTTCTATGTGAATTTGGTTGGCTCGCCCACAAAGTTACATATTGCAGCTTTAACAGTATATTGAAAGTATGAATTGGAATTTTTAAGTTTGCACACAGCAAGAATATTTACCTAAATTATCATTCGAAATGTGTCTACTTCTCTGATGTATTTGTTTTATTGGGCTCAATAGGCTTCCAGTGGTTCTATGAGATTCTAATGCCGAACGTGCATAGAGAAGGCAGAATTCAGATATGACTTGATTGTTTTACCAGTATCCACTGAGTATGAACCATGTCTCGCTTGCCAATAAATCAGCACAATCTACCTTTTTGGTTTTTAAAATTGCCGGCGTCAAGAAGCTAAAATTGGGATCATTTATACTGTACTAATGACCATACCAAAAAATAAAGGAGCGCAAGGTAGGCTACAATACCGTAGCAATGTACCTTTAGAAAAACGAGGAATTTGTGGTAAGTGCATGGGGGCCGCTATCTTTATGCACCTCTGCTATTACTGGTGGGCAACGTCAACGCTGAAACCAAAAAACTTTGATGTACTGGATCTACAATGATTCTAGGATTCTAACCCAGACTCAGATCCCAGCCTAGAAGTATGACCTTGCAAGAGGTCTCCATGGTTATGACTACTCCTATAACGTGGCTGATGTTGACTGAAGTGAAAAGTGTTATACATTTGCCCAAGATAAGACAGGGTGCCAGCCGAAAGAGATGCATGAGATCTATGGGTGTCAGAGTATTTGAGCGGAGCTAGAGCAGAGCGTGCCCAATTTGACTGGAGCGTGGAGCGAGATTCCCAAAGGCTGGAGCATCAGGCTTCTCGCCCGCTCATATTTCGCTCCATTAGCGCTCCACGGGCTGCTAAGTGACCCTTCCTTTAGCTGCTGTCATGGAGTTCGCTAAATATTTTCATTACGATACTGATAAAACACACAGGTGCTAAATCATGTTGACTTACAGAGATGAGGAGCAAGAGAGGGAGTCCACAACAAAAAAATCATTGTAGAATTTGAAAAGGAACTTATAACAAAATGATGATGGTTTACTTAGCTACTATGTGGACATGCTAAAAGAAAGGAATGAGGTGGGTATATAACTGTCATTGTAGCAAAGTATTTATAAACTAAATATCAGGTATCTTAAACGTTTAGTTCATTTTCGTTCTATTAACTATACAATAGTCCATAATGGATTTTGGCCCAATAGACCTTGCATATTCCCACGTTCAAGGAGTTTTCTGTTTTGATTTTGTTATTTTGCCTAAAAATCTTTTAGCCTACCAATAGAAAAATCAAAAAACAACACTACATCTCTGCCCAGCCTAGCAAGAGAGGCCAAAGGGGTGTTTAGCATCCACAGTGGCTCTGCAAGTGTGGAGAGGATATTCTCCGCTGCTATCCGGGCACCATCGCACTAATAAGTAATTTGTATTTAATTCTAAGTCACAGCCTATTTGCGCAATTTATAGACTAAAATGATTTAATACATTAATACGAATGTGTTTAAATGCTGCGCGCTTTATGTCCTTACACGCCTATTGTGTCGCACTCACAAATGCTTCACAATGTATTTATTTGTAGGCTATAGCTTTGAAATAATTGAAATAATCATTTTCGTTCCTCCTTAGGCTCCCTGTCCTGACCTATTTAGTGTTTATGTTCTGTTTAATATGACATGTAGCCTATTTGAAATTATGTTCGCTTCTTACATTCACCTTTTCATGTTTTATTCAAATACGTTTAATTCAAATCCACATGGTTTGGTTTCAATACTTAAAAAACAATTGGTAGGGCCCCCCTGTGATAATGGAGCGGTTTTTAGCTGAGCAAAAGGAAAGGACAAAGAGCACCGGAACGGTGAGCGGGATTTCCAACCACTCAACTCCGCTCACATACTCTGATGGGTGTGGACCAGTGGCGATTTTAGCATGTAAATCTTGGTGGGTCAAAAAAACAATTAAAGTGGGATGCATGCCAGCAAAGCCACAACACTAAACAATACATTAATTGCACTATGAATGGTGACAAATGGTGCCCACAAACTGTTAGGGCCTACATAAAGCTGTCCCAACAGCAGTCCCAACATCTTACTACTGCTACACCTGGCTATCAGCGGAGCCTTGTCTGGCAGCGAAACAGTTAATTCAGCCTCATTCACGGCCTTAAAAAAAAAACTTTTGGCTGACTCGCTTAAACAAATGTGGTTTCTACTGACAATTGAATGATGTACAAACTATGGCGTAAGGGGACGACAAGCGGATCAGTGGCAATCTGTAATTTTGATTAAGACATTTAATGAGTGAGCTAGGACTTTTGCAATGTACAGGGACAGAATTCAGAACATGGGCTGTTCTTAGTGTTCTCCCTGTACAACCAAGTCAGAACTGTAGGATAAATAAAGGGGACATATAAACAGACAATGAAAGCTCTTACAATATTCTGATTACATTTCTCGAAAACAGGTTATAGGCAAAATTAAGAGGGGTAAGTATACCAAATTATTAGGGTGAGGCACATGGGTTACTAACATCTTACGACACAACATACGCTTAGTATTACTTTCTTAGCTCCCGTATACTTATCTCCCTGGCATATTACATAATTTATGCAGCAGCATACAATACATTTTTGTACTCACTTGAGCATGAAGGTGGCGCGGCGGTCCTTCGTGGGCAAATTTTGTCATCAAAGTCTGGCGTCGTCTGGATTTATTGTGCTTTCAAAACAACTGGAGGTCAGATTTACAATTCCGAGTTGGATGACCGTTCAAAAGGTATTTTCCCAGTCGGAGCTTGTTTATTCCAGACCTCCCAGCTGTCTTGAACTCACTGAAGTCAAGTTTTCATAGTTTTGAGTTAAGTTGTTTTGAGCGCGGCATAAATCATACTTCATTGACAACATGGCCAATGTTGAATGTTTATCATTTTAAACTTGGAAAAGAGACCCTTAACCCCAGATTTGGGACCACACAGCCACTGTCACTGATTCTTTCCGAACCACTCACTGTTGAATTTGCGATTTCCAACTTGTTGTGTAATGTTTATGTCCAATGACCGGTGAGCACCAATCCGTTTTATCTATAATTTCTCTTCATTATTTCTCTTCATATGACGAGGATTAAAAAGGATTTGTGTGTGAGTAGATGACTGCTAGCTAAGATTTTGAAAGTGGACTGATCATGTCAACATCCTAATCAAAGCTACTGTACATATAATGTGATTTAACATAGTTTTCTGTGGCCAATGACCTTGAGCCATCTTGGATGGACACTTCTAATGTAACTCTATGGCGGCACTCAAGGGGCTAGAATTTTTTTGATCTCTCCTTGGCGGTGACGTAGTGTCCCCAATGAGTGACAGAACACTGAGCCAATCACGGCGCAACGCTACGTTTTTTCTGATGGCTTGCCCCACCACAGAAAGCAGTAAACTTGGCTAAAACACCTGCATTTTGGAGCTACCTTACTCAAGAAAACAAAAAAGAGACCACGTTTGCATGTAGCTTTATTAACTCAATGATATATATTGTAATGAAACATGCACGGAGCAGGTCTCGAACCCTCGACCTAGCCCGAAGTCCAGCGCGCTATCCACTGTGCTGCAAAAACATGCTCAAGCAGCAGAGTCGATACCCGCGCTTATAAACCCTGGGTCGTTACAATATTATTTTTGACATTGTTTGCAAACTGATATGTGACATGTATTAATGTAAAACAGGCAAGCACCCCACACACACACACAAAAATGCTCTGCCCCATAATCCTCTGCATAATCCTATTTTCTGTGCAGTGAACAATCCGCTAGCCAACTTCATCTATAGATTAGTGACCTATTTAGGAAAGACAAACGGTAAGAGGCAACTAATTCGTTTATTTTGTTGGCGAGCACGTAGACATATTTCGTAACGACGCAGTTTTGTTTCTTAGGTAATAATGTAAACGCTTCCGATTGGCTTTCCCTATTTTGTCGGACAACAGCAGAAACCTATCACGACTCTTTCCGTAGGTTTTGTTATAATTTGTGGGCGTACCAGGCAGTGATTGGCTAGATCAGCTAGGCATCATAGGGGGGAGACTCTAAGGGGGCGGGATACAAACCTTGTGGTTGTAAAAAAAGAGGTTCACATTTTCTACATGTCCATCAATCTCGTTCTACACGTGGATCTTTTTTCTGCTGTTGAACTTGGAAGCGTTGATAAATCTTGTCAATTTCATATATCTGCTCCAGTTTTTAATTGATAGTCAGACCAGGTGATCTTTAAAAACTTTTAGAAAAGTCGATAAAGATGTCTTCAGAGATTCCGGAGTGTTTCAAAGCGCTGCTAGAGGACCTCTTCACTGTTCCTACATTTGATTACAACGGTAAGAAGCGAAATAATCGTAATTTCTTCGTGAAAATTGTCAATAAATTGCGCTGTGTCTGAATGATAACGAATAATGTTTCCCCAGCGCAATAGTAAACCACGCGCGACACTATGTGCCAACCATAGAACGTATTTGATAACATTTGTTGCAAGCATAAACAATGTCCTGTCTGTGAACAACACTCTTCGACTATAATTACAAAATGTTGGAATCATTTCTCACTGCATGTCCTATATATTGCGTAACCTCAAAACCCTGGTGCCATTTTGACAGCGTCTCGGTTTAGTTAGCCTAGTGAATTTGATCTCAAGATTTAATCAACATGCCAGCATCATGTGGTGTGGGGGTTGTAGGGAGAAGTAGGATTACACTCTTCACTTGTTCTGTTCTGGATGTGGTTGTGTTATCTCATTTGTGAGATTGGATTGGATGTGATTTATGTAAACAGTCCAAGCAGATGTTGGCAACACTTAACCAGATTGTAAAACAAGATTAGAGTAGATGTGATTTTTCACTTAAATTCATGAGACAATTAAAACATGGACAGTTACACAATGCATGTGGTGTCTGGTACTCCTAATTGTACTGATCACATTCAGGATACAAATTACTCAGGGCATTCACAAGACTTGAACCACTGACATCAACTCCCAATATCCAAATACCACTGGACAGGATTTAGCACCTAAAACCTAATGATGCAACCTGTCCACATAAGAGCTGTCTGGCATGCACTTGGTAATGAAATACTGGTAGTCTAATAATATGAACTGTAAACACAGAGCTCACTAATCTTGTGATATCCTCTTCCCAAACCAATTGCTGATAATTAGACACATTCACACAAATGTGTGTAAGGCCGTGGGAGACACTGTTAAGTACACACATTGGTGCCCTTGGCTGCATAGAGCGATCAAAGCCAAGTGCGTCATAGAGGAACGCATACACAATCTTGCCCTATGTTTGAGCTGCTGCCCTGCGGAAGGAGATTAAGGGCCCCACTGTTAAGCAATAATATAAGCAAGGCAAGTTTAATTCCATCAGCCATCAGACTGCTGAACAATGGGACATAGGACAGATGCATGCCCAATACAAGGTTGGAAAGTAGGTCGCAGAGGCTTTGAATAGGTGTAAATGTGTGACTTGTGTACTAACCTTCCAGTTTTCTGTACTGCATGTAGTATATTGTGTCGTTTGTGTATTTGTATACTGACGTCACAAAATGAATTTCCATGTAAATGGACTAAAGTATTTTGGATCATATCTCTCACACGAGGGGAGGAGGACAAAGTGCGAGGTCATGCTGTCAGTGCCAGTAATTCCCTGGAGGTCCATCCTCTTGTCTTGATGGTGACAGATACACTCTTGGCTCCTTCATACCATATCACCCCTTTGGATGGACTTTTTTATAAGGCCTTCATAGATGCTTCAAAAATCATTCAGAAGCGAACATCCAGAGGGTGAAAAAAGGTGATGACACATTTGGCAAAATGCCAGATGTAAGGAGGACCTGATACAATAGCTTTTATACTGTAGGCCAATCAATAGCTTTTACATTTGTGAAACAGCTATGTAGGCCTTGTAAAGGATTTATGAAGGTGTCATAAAGACAGTAGTGGATGGCATCTATAGTTTTACCTCTTACTGTGGTGAGGATGCTAGACTAACTCTATATACAGACAGAACAGCACACTCTGTACTCTTGCAGTAATGCCCCCTTTAAAAAAAAATATATTTCTTACTCCTCAGATTACAATACAAGAATGCTGTCAATGCCTCTGCTTGATCTGTTTGAAAACTAATGTTTGACAATTCGTATATCACGTATATCCCTATAGCTAAATGTTTTGAGTAAGGGCTTAGTATGCTGTGCATTTGGCTGTTATGGTATATATGCGTATGAAGGCCCATGTCTGAATATACAGTAGCAGTCAAAAGTTTGTACACACCTGCTCATTCAAGGGTTTTTCTTTATTTTTACTATTTTCTACATTGTAGAATAACACATGGAATCATGTAGTAACCAAAAAAGTGTTAAACAAATCAAAATATATGTTATATTTGAGAATCTTCAAAGTAGCCTCCCTTTGCCTGGATTCTCTCAACCAGCTTCATGAGGTAGTCACCTGGAATGCTTTTCCAACTGTCTTGAAGGAGTTCCCACATGCTGAGCACTTGTTGGCTGCTTTTCCTTCCCTCTGCAGTCCAACTCATCCCAAACCATTTCAGTTGGGTTGAGGTCGGGTGAGTGTGGAGGCCAGGTCATCTGATGCAGCACTCCATCACTCTCCTTGGTCAAATAGCCCTTACACAGCCTGGAGGTGTGTTTTGGGTCATTGTTCTGTCGAAAAACAAATGATAGTTCCACTAAGCGCAAACCAGATGGGATGGCGTATCGCTGCAGAATTCTGTGGTAGCCATGCTGGTTAAGTGTGCTTTGAATCCTAAATAAATCACAGACTGTGTCACCAGCAAAGCACCCCTACACTTCCTCCAGGCTTCATGGTGGGAACCACCCATTCGGAGATCATCCATTCACCTACTCTGCATCTCACAAAGACACGGCGGTTGGAACCAAAAATCACAAATTTTAACTCATCAGACCAAAGGACAGATTTCCACCGGTCTAATGTCCATTGCTTGTGTTTCTTGGCCCAAGTAAGTCTCTTCTTATTGGTATCCTTTAGTAGTGGTTTCTTTGCAGCAATTTAACCATGAAGGCCTGATTCACATTGTCCTGTTGAAAAACGAATGATAGTCCCACTAAGCGCAAACCAGATGGGATGGCGTATCGCTGCAGAATGCTGTGGTAGCCATGTTGGGTAGGTGTGCCTTGAATTCTAAATAAATCACAGCAAAGCACCATCACACCACCACCTCCATGCTTCACAGTGGGAACCACACATGCGGAGATCATCTTAAATCAAATTGTATTAGTCACATGCGCCGAATACAACAGGTGTAGACCTTACAGTGAAATGCTTACTTACAAGCCCATAACCAACAATGCAGTTTAAAAAATATGAATAAGAAATAAAAGTGGGGGGACGCAGCAATCTGTTCACCTACTCTGCATCTCACAAAGACATGGCGGTTGGAACAAAAAATCTCCAATTTGGACTCGTCAGACCAAAGGACAGATTTCCACCGCTCTTGTTTCTTGGCCCAAGCAAGTTTCTTCTCATTGGTGTCCTTTAGTAGTGGTTTCTTTGCAGCAATTCGACAATGAAGGCCTGATTCACGCAGTCTCCTCTGAGCAGTTGATGTTGTCTGTTACTTGAACTCTGTGAAGCATTTATTTGAGCTGCAATCTGAGGTGCAGTTAATTGCAGATTTTCTGAGGCTGGTAACTCTAATGAACTTATCCTCTGCAGCAGAGGTAACTATGTGTCTTCCTTTCCTATGGTCGGTCCTCATGAGAGAAAGTTTCATCATAGCACTTGATGGTTTTTGCAATTGCACAATTTTCTGTATTGACTGACCTTCATGTCTTAAAGTAATGATGGACTGTTGTTTCTCTTAGCTTATTTGAGCTGTTCTTGTCATAATATATTTGAAGAATCTCATATAAAATATATATTGATTTGTTGAACACTTTCTTTTTTTTTGTTGGTTACTACATGATTCCATATGTTTTATTTCATAGTTTTAATATCTTCACTGTTATTCTAAACTCAGCAAAAAAAAGAAACGTCCTCTCACTGTCAACTGCGTTTATTTTCAGCAAACTTAACGTGTAAATATTTGTATGAACATAAGATTCAACAACTGAGACACAAACTGAACAAGTTCCACAGACATGTGACTAACAGAAATTGAATAATGTGTACCTGAACAAAGGGGGGTGTCAAAATCAAAAGTAACAGTCAGTATCTGGTGTGGCCACCAGCTGCATTAAGTACTGCAGTGCATCTCCTCCTCACGGACTGCACCAGATTTGCCAGTTCTTGCTGTGAGATGTTACCCCACTGTTCCACCAAGGCACCTGCAAGTTCCCAGACATTTCTGTGTCAAGGCAAAAAATGGCAGTTAATAAAATAGTGACCTCTGTCTCAAATCGCACAGTGCCGCGCTTCCCCTGGCTATGCAGCAGAGCAGACCCATCCTTCACGTGTGCGAAAGTTGCAGCATAGGCGCTCACAGCGCATTTTTCTTTGGTCTGTGTGTGTGTCTGGGCATACGTTGACGGCACGTGTTGACATGTGAGAATGAACCAGGCCAACTGGAGACAATGGGAACAATTGTTTATCAGCATTGAAAGGGCAGAAAATAAATAGAATGGCAAAATATTGCTCACATTTACTAAATGGCATAGGCTAGGCATTAAAAGTTAGTAGACCCTACCGCCTGTAGATTCCAATGATATACACTGTACCCTCTGTAATTATTGGGACAGTGAAGCATTGTTTTTTTATTTTGGCTTTACTACAATCCAAAAGAAAAGAAAGTACAACTAAAGTAGTACTTTCAAGTATTTTTACACTAATGTTCTCAGGCGTTTTGAACGTGGCATTACCACTTTACAATTTTCCACGAGCACGTGAAGCCAGCAGAAGTCTAACAGATTGTAGATATCATTTGGGTTGACCCCCCCCGAACAAGTTTAACTCAAATTTATGCAGGATTACAACGGATATATATATAATATTATGTCAACCAATGGTGTCACGCCTTGCCTACGTCGCGCAAATGTTAATATTCATAATGGCAGAGAAGAAGAGCACCTATCCGGGCAATGGAAATGCCCCCACCAAATTTACTTAAGGGCGAAGATGGTAAGTCTAGATGCTTCTGTGTGGTGGGGGTTACACGCACCGTTTGTTATAGGCAACAAACTGAGAAGAGGTCGAATTGTGCCGGGTGAAGCCGAATGCGAATACAATTTATGCAAAGTAGTAGCCTAAAATTGATAGGCGTACACAAAATCACATCCTTTCTGTTTGTTTATATAGTGTTATGATCAACCAAGCATTCAGATATCCCTTCATCTGAATTTTAACTAAAATTGGGTAGCTGCATTTCAGTCCTGTGGTTCTCAGACAGCATACACAGTTGACAGTAAGTTCTTCTCTCCCCACTCCCTTCAACTCTCCTCCTCATCACCACTAACTAGGCAGGTTTCCATTTACCCAGCTTTATGTTGCAAAAAAGTAAAATGAGACGTGTCATGGAAACGGCAGATATAGTAGACATTTTCTAAAGATATACCTTTTTCCCCTTCCGTTCGACAGGGGTGGATCATTCTTCTGACGAACTTTCTTTATTGCGACAAATGATGATTGAGACAGTTTATTCGAAAAACCCTATGATTGCCGAATCATTCTGAAGGTATTCGGGGCACTGTTGTCATACAGGCTTTCGCCAATTTATTTGCTTAAATTGGTAATGGAAACACTTATACCACTACATTTTTATTCGATGCTGTAGGTTTTTGCGAAACAGTCCCGTTATTTTCATTCACACAAGAGTTACATGGAAAGGCACCCTAGCCGGCCTTTTCTATGCGAACTTTATAAATGTCACAAAAAATCAATGGACTAGTTAATGGCAACAACATAGATAGTGATTTTCAGGTCACAGAGTCCGAGTTGGATGACCGTTCAAAACGATTTTCCCGGTCGTTTCTTTCGGAGTTACCAGTTGTCTTGAACGCATTGCAGTAGGAGATTTTTCAGTTGCCAGTTGTTTTGAAAACTGCATATATTAGTAGGCTAGGTCACATATTACTCTGTCTAGTGTCAAGGTCCCCTTTCCACCAAATAGTGATGTAGGCCTAATATTTCATTCTCTTCCATTTGGTTGAAATATGGTGCTTGCATGATCAGATTTGTGGGTTTGGTTCTCACATGGACCACTTATATGGAATATGTCCTGAGTGTAAATGGATAAAACCAATTACTGAATGACCATGTCAAATAAACCCTTTTACAATGCCCTTCTTCTCTCAACTTGTTTTATCATGCTTGCCATAACCCATAACATTAAGCAAGGCACTTCTGTTTTGCTGCCACAGACAATGACAAGGATAAGCTTTTTACGGGGGACAATGTGGACTTTGGAGGAGGGAGCGCGATGGGTCCGTCAGCCGCCCTGACCCCCGCCATCTGGGACAAGACCATCCCATACAACGGGGAGACCTTCCACCTGGAGTACATGGACCTGGAGGAGTTCCTCATCGAGAACGGCATCCCCACCTCGTCCGTGGACAATGCTCCCAACATGGAAATTGCAGAGAAGAAGACAGAGAAGCCAACAAGCACCACGACAGCCCCCGCCGCCCCAATCTCCCTGCTGCCGGTCCTGGAACTAGACCAGTGTGAGGAGGAAGTGGTCACCACCACCCTCAACAGTGCTGATATCACAGCCAACACCGGTAGGCTACACCTGTGAAATCATTAGAGCCTTATG
Organism: Hucho hucho; assembly: GCA_003317085.1. Lineage (NCBI taxonomy): Eukaryota > Metazoa > Chordata > Actinopteri > Salmoniformes > Salmonidae > Hucho > Hucho hucho. Next base: position 268,281 of record QNTS01000289.1, read on the forward strand.
CCCTAATGGTCTGTTAGTGTTATTACATAGGGAATTACCCTAGTAGTTACATGGTATAATGCATAAGTAATACAAAGCGTGACTAAATTGTATTTAAGATCAGAGTAAACCAAGTAAGTTGTTCTTGCTTCTACCATAGACAGTCAGACATGTCTGAGCACCAAGGGCACACATGGCACATGTACAGAGAAACACATACTGGTTTGTTTTAAATGTCATTCAAGGCTGTATGTACCGGTGTGTGCTGCTGTAGATGGTGGTAAAAATAGATCCTAGCTATGCTGAGTGGTCAAGACAACCGTGGTGTTTATTACGAGCTGACCAACAGACGTGGGCTGGGCTACATGAGGCCATCTTTATTGAAGCCTGGATTTATTTCAATATTCTCCAGTTCAGGATATAAACAGGTTAGAGCCAAATGTATGTTTCTGGAACAGGAATTAAATTACTTGCAGTCTCACTGAACAGAATGTTCCATTTACATTGGGAGCATTTATTTACCCTTAAAACTGATTGTAGCATTTGCCCATCAACCTGTTAGGTTCTGAACAAATAGTAATGACTCAAACGACAACTAGAAAAACTCAAGCCAAGTTTATTCATCCCATTGGGTCATACAGCTGAAAAGATTGGTCCCTCTTACTGGTGTAGTCAAGGCCCTGCCTGATGCAAGTTAGAACCCAATAAACCAAAACGGTATACTTGAAACCTTAACCTAATGCTTGGTCACCTGTATCTCCCCCACAGAGGTGGTGACAGACAAGGACAGACTGACCCCTGAAACCATCGACCCGGAGGAGATTGAGGTGAACGTGAACTTTGATCCGGACCCTACAGACCTGGTCCTGTCCAGCGTTCCTGGAGGAGAGCTGTTCAACCCACGCAAACACAAGTTCTCAGAGGAGGACCTCAAACCACAGCCCATGATCAAGAAGGCCAAGAAGGTGTATGTATCTGAGGATTCTAAGGTAAGTCAGAGACATGGAGGTCGGAAACGATGATAAGGGTGTGGTAGGTAGGTGTATACGTTTTCTTTTCAAATTCCAAAAAGAGAAATATGTTTTTAAAAATAGTTATTTAATTGTGGTTTACAGTACCACCAGATAGATCATAGAACAGTGGTCACCAACTGCGACTGGTCGATATTCAAGGCATTCCTAGTCGATCACCAAACATTTCTGTAGAAAAGCCAATGGCTTGCTCCTTTTTTTTTTCTTTTCTTGCCGCTGTTGGGAGATCTGTGGCTAAATCGAGTGTCATCGTGCCTACAGCTTCCAGCAAAGTTTGATACTAGCCTACATGAGATTTCATAACTTTAAAAACCATGACCTGAGAGAGACTGTAAAGAGCTGCTGTTTTTATGAGTGAGTTCATGTTTAAGTTTTTATTCAGCACTGTCAACACTGTTTTTATTCAACACTATTACACAACATAAAATGCACCTTGTACTACCACTATTACACAACATCAATACACTAGCCAAGTGTGTTGATAACCCTGCGTTTTTATTATTAGCAGCTTGTCGTGTCTATTTTAATATCGAGAAATATTTCACTTTTTCTGGACGTAGGAACAATGTGAACATTCCTGCAGTCAGCATGCCAATTGCACGCGCCCTCAACTTGACATCTGTGACATTGTGTTGTGTGACAAAACTAGACAGTTTAGAGTGGCCTTTTATTGTCCCCAGCACAAGGTGCACCTGTGTAATAATCATGTTGTTTAATCAGCTACTTGATATGCCACACTTGTCAGGTGGATGGATTAACTTTGCAAAGGAGAAATGCTCTTAACAGGGATGTAAAGAAATTTGTGCACAAAAGTGGTGAGAAATACGCTTTTTGTGTGTGTATGGGGAAATTCCTGGGATCTTTTATTTCAGCTCATTAAACATTGGACCAACATGTTGTGTTTATATTTTTGTTCAGTGTATATAATATGGTCTGAGAAGAACAATTTTGTCAGGCCAGGCATATAGCTAATGTGCTGTGAGAATGTATTCGGCCTACCTACTGCACAAACCTAATTTCTACAGAGCTGTTTTTATTAGGTTAATGTAAAAAAAAAAAAAAAAAAGGTTATGCAACAACAAAAAAATTATAATCTGAGCAGTTTATCTCTGCTTGCTTTTTGACTATAGCTCAGCCTTCAACACCATAGTACCCTCCAAGCTCATCATTAAGCTTGCGGCCCTGGGTCTGAACCCCGCCCTGTGTAACTGGGTCCTGGACTTCCTGACGGGCCGCCCCAAGGTGGTAAGGGTAGGTAACAACACCCCCACTTCGCTGATCCTCAACACAGGGGCACCACAAGGGTGCTTGCTCAGCACCCTCCTGTACTCCCTGTTCACCAATGACTGCGTGGCTATGCACGCCTCCAACTCAATCATCAAGTTTGCAGACGACACAACAGTAGTACCAACAACGACGAAACAACCAACAGGGAAGAGGTGAGGGCCCTGGCGGAGTGGTGCCAGGAAAATATCCAATAGCGAGGCCATATACAGGGGGTACCGGTACAGGGTCAATGTGTGGGGGCACTGGTTAGTTGAGGTAATTGAGGTAATATGTACATGTAGGTAGAGGTAAAGTGACTATGCAAGGATAATAAACAGAGTAGCAGCAGCATAAAAATGGGAGGGGGGGGTGGACAATGCAAATAGTCCGGGTAGCCATTTGATTAGCTGTTCAGGAGTCTTATGGCTTGGGGGTAGAAGTTGTTAAGAAGCCTTTTGGACCTAGACTTGGCGCTCCGGTACCACTTGCCGTGCGGTATCAGGGGGAACAGCCTATGACTAGGGTGGCTGGAGTCTTTGGCAATTTTTTGGACCTTCCTCTGACACCACCTGGTATAGAGGTCCTGGATGGCAGGAAGTCTGGCCCCGGTGATGTACTGGGCCATACACACTACCCTCTGTAGTGCCTTGTGGTCGGAAGCCGAGCAGTGGTCGGAGGCCGAGCAGTTGCCATACCAGGCAGTGATGAAACCAGTCAGGATGCTCTCAATGGTGCAGCTGTAGAACTTTTTGAGGATCTGAAGACCCATGCCAAGTCTTTTCAGTCTCCTGAGGGGGAATTTCGTGACCTCTTCACAACTGTCTTGGTGTGTTTGGAACATGATAGTTTGTTGGTGATGTGGACACCAAGGAACTTGAAGCTCTCAATCTGCTCCACTACAGCCCCGTCAATGAGAATGGGGGCGTGCTCGGTCCTCTTTTTACTGTAGTCCACAATCATCTCCTTTGTCTTGATCACGTTGAGGGAGAGGTTGTTATCCTGGCACCACACTGCCAGGTCTCTGACCTCCCTATAGGCTGTCTCATCGTTGTCGTTATCAGGCCTACCACTGTTGTGTTGTCGGCAAACTTAATGATGGTGTTGGAGTTGTGCTTGGCCATGCAGTCATGAGTGAACAGGGAGTACAGGAGGGGACTGAGCAAGCACCCCTGAGGTGCCTCCGTGTTAAGGATTAGCGTAGCGGATGTGTTGTTACCTACCTTACCACCTGGGGGCGGCTTGTCAGGAAGTCCAGGATCCAGTTGCAGAGGGAGGTGTTTAGTCCCAGGGTCCTTAGCTTAGAGATGAGATTTGAGGGCACTATGGTGTTGAACGCTGAGCTGTAGTCAATGAATAGCATTCTCACGTAGGTGTTCCTTTTGTACAGGTTTCTGGGATAATGGTGTTGATGTGAGCTATGACAAGCCTTTCAAAGCGGGATTTCTTATAAGCGTCCGGATTAGTGTCCTGCTCCTTGAAAGCGGCAGCTCTACCCATTAGCTCAGTGCGGACGTTGCCTGTAATCCATGGCTTCTGGTTGGGGTACGTATGGTCACTACGTATGGTCACTGTGGGGACGACACCATCGATGCACTTATTGATGAAGCCAGTGACCGATGTGGTGTACTCCTCAATGCCATCGGAATAATCCCGGAACATAGTCCAGTCTGTGCTAGCAAAACAGTCCTGTTGCTTAGCATTTGTGTCATCTGACCACTTCCTTATTGAGCGAGTCACTGGTACTTCCTGCTTTAGTTTTTGCATGTAAGCAGGAGTCAGGAGGATAGAATTATCGTCAGATTTGCCAAATGGAGGGAGTGGGAGAGCATTGTACGCGTCTCTGTGTGTGGAGTAAAGGTAGTCTAGAGTTTGTTTTCCCTCTGGTTGCACATTTAACGTGCTGGTAGAAATGAGGTAAAACAGATGTAAGTTTCCCTGCATTAAGGTCCCCGGCCACTAGGAGCGCCGCCTCTGGATAAGCATTTTCTTGTTTGCGTATGGCCTTACAGCTCGTTGAGTGCCGTCTTAGTGCCAGCATCGGTTTGTGGTGGTAAATAGACAGCTACGAAAATATAAATAAACTCTCTTGGTAAATAGTGTGGTCTACAGCTTATCATGAGATGCACTACCTCAGGCGAGCAAAACCTTGAAACTTCCTTAATATTAGATTTCGTGCACAGCTGTTATTTACAAATAGACACAGACCGTCACACCTTGTCTTCCCGGAGGCAGCTGTTCTATCTTGCCAATGTACTGAAAACTCAGGCAGCTGTATGTTATCCATGTTGTCGTTCAGCCACGACTCGGTGAAACAACATAAGATATTACAGTTTGTAATGTCCCGCTGGTAGGATAGTCTTGATTGGAGCTCACCCATTTTGTTATCCAATGATTGCACGTTGGCTAATAGGACTGATGGTAGAGTGGGATTACTCACTCGCCGTCGGATCCTTATAAGGCACCCCGACCTACGTCCCTGATATCTCCGTCTCGTCTTCATGCGAATGACTGCGATTTGGGCCTTGGGAGCACGCCCCAATCCACATCGACGGGACCGCAGTGGAGAAGGTGGAAAGCTTCAAGTTCCTCGGCGTACATATCACTGACAACCTGAAATGGTCCACCCGCACAGACAGTGTGGTGAAGAAGGCGCAAAAGAAGTCTGAAGAAATTTGGCTTGGCCCCTAAGACCCTCAAACTTTTACAGATGCATAATTGAGAGCATCCTGTTGGGCTGTATCACCGCCTGGTACGGCAACTGCACCGCTCGCAACCACAAGGCTCTCCTTGGGTGGTACGGTCTGCCAAACACATCACCAGGGGCACACTGCCTGCCTTCCAGGACACCTACAGCACCAGATGTCACAGGAAGGCCAAAAGGATCATCAAACCACCCGAGCCACGGCCTGTTCACACTGCTATCATCCAGAAGGCGAGGTCAGTACAGGTGCATCAAAGCTGGGACCCGAAAGATTGAAAAACAGCTTCTATCTCAAGGCCAGGAGACTGTTATATAGCCATCACTAGCCGGCTACCACCCGACTACTCAACCCTGCACCTTAGAGGCTGCTGCCCTATATACATAGACATGGAATCACTGGCCACTTTAATAATGGAACAGGAGTCACTTTAATGTTTACATACTTCTTTACTCATTTCATCTGTAAATACTGTATTCTGTTCTACTGTATTTTAGTCAGTGCCACTCCGACATTGCTCGTCTTAATATTTATATATTTCTTAATTCCATTCTTTTACTTTTAGATTTGTGTATTGTCGTGAATTGTTAGATACTACTGCACTGTTAGAGCTAGGAACAAGCATTTTGCTACACCCGCAACATCTACTAAATATGTGTTTGTGACCAATAAAATTTGAATTGATTGCGACTGATCTTGACTCAAACGTTGGTGGCCACTGTCATAGAGCATTCAGTCATTCTGAAGGTCTCTTTAAATGACTTAGCGCCAGTGAGGGGAAAACTAGCTTTTGCTTTTTAACGAAGCTTTCAATAACTTAGAAGCAACATTGGACGCTTTCAATAACACAGCAGTGACATTGAATTGAAAGCATGCTCTCATCATCAAAGTCGCTTTTAATAACAACCTTGTTCTCTCTCTGCTCTTTCTCTTTCCCCCTCTCTCCTCCTCACAAGGATGAGAAGTACTGGCAGAGGAGGAATAAGAACAACGTGGCGGCAAAGCGTTCCCGGGACGCGCGCCGACTCAAGGAGAACCAGATCACGGTGCGGGCGGCGTTCCTGGAGCGTGAGAACACCGCACTACGACAGGAAGTGGGCGAGCTGCGGAATTACTTTGCCCGCAGCAAGAATGTTGTGGCCCGTTACGTGGCCAAATTCGGAGAGCTGTAAGGGACCAAACACAGACAACTGCCGGCCGTTCCACACAGATTGCATCAGCTAGTCACTTCATTTTGGTCAGGTCACTAAGTAGCAACATCCTTTGTTGATTGTGGTCATAAATCAATTGTGAATACCCACTGTTGCAGTACTCACATTAGCTGCATACGAAACAATGAGAGACAGTGATATGCAGTAAATATTAGCTCCTCAGTGAGACAGATGAGAAGGAAACAATGACATCACGTTGAGGTAGAGAAAGGCAGGCATATTATTGCAATGAATACACTACAAAATGTTCAAATACGAAATAACCAGTGAGACATGACCTTATGTGTTTTGCTCCTTTATAACACAATACTCCCTGTTTAACACAAGTTTGATGGGTAGAATTGATGAATAATGTGGTAATGAAACGTTAACCTCCCCTCATCACCTAACGTTAACTCCCGTCTTCCTGTCCTGGTAAATAATCTACTTTTTCTCTTCTCTTTCAAGTGCGTTACTGGAAGACCAGTAGACTATTATTGATTTATTTGTGGCGTGGGTGAAGTAATTGAATCAAATACAAGGAATAGATGGATCAGAAGAGAGTGAATGATGTTGCCATGTAGATACTGTGGAATTGTATGAGTGACCCATGCTTATTGGTTTTTATTTGACTTTTTATTAAAACATTTTAGGGGGTAGATCAGCTTTAATATTGCAGATAGATTGTTGCTTCCATCAATGTAATTGTCTGCATCATTTCCAATCCCCCATATATTTGTTTTGTAAATATATATTTTCCTTTATTATTTCCCCCTAACCCTACCACCCCTCCCCTAATTTGAGTAAACTAATGGACAACAACACTTGGGCTTTTACTTCCAGCTTACACATACTATATACATTTTACGGACACAGTGTATTTTAAAATAGTTATCTTTTGTTTGTTTTTAGTCCCATTGTTCAGCTCCCCTCAACCCCTCCCATCTCTGATGTCCATGCAGTTTTGATTTCATTTTGCCATATTTTTAACTGTGCTGTTTCACAAAAGTTCTGACACTATACACATTTTACGGACACAGTATATTTTACATTAGTTATATTGTTTTTAGTCCCACCCTTCAGGTCCACTCAAGCCCTCCCATCTATCTCTGAACACCATCCAGTTTTGATTTCTATTTGCCATATATTTTTCAACTGTGCTGTGATGTTTCTGAACCTTTTCTATTCTCATAGTTTCTACAGATTGTAAATAAAATATACATTTATTTGCTAAAAGTATTATATTATTGATGGATTGATTGACTTTTCAAATCACCCAGCAGTGCTATTTGCAGAGTTAGATCCAGGTAAATGTTGCTATTCTTCAGCCATTTATTTAACTTTCTGTTTTAAAACTTGTGGGAGTGCTTCTTTCAATACACTACAATCAGAATGTGTATTCTGATCATGTTTTGTACAACATTGGCTGGTAAAGAGATTGGGATTGGTGGGATGAGGGTGGATGACATTTTAGTAAACTGAAAAGGGCTTTTATTTTGGGGGATTTTAGTCTAAACTAGCATGGCTTGTACATAAGCAGTTCTGGTTTTCATAAGTTTGCTTCCAAGTCTCACGTTAATGTCAAAGGTTAATTAAAATACAAAATATAATACAATAACTCAAATTATTCCGGGGACTAATACTGCTTGGTAGTGGTTTTAAGACCATGTTAGTAAGACCTTGAATACAAGTATATTCCTGTACATGTTAACACTTGCTTCAAATTGTACATAATGCTTGGTAATATTTCAGTCTCTCTGTCTTGTCTATTGTCCAATGGTCTTGGATCATTGTCATTTCCAGGAAACTTCTTTCTTCGGGTTCTGTGTTTTGTGTTATAAAAGAAATGCTTAGTGAGCTTTATTTTCTGGACCTTTTCCTTATTTTCAAATAACTCCATACAAAAACAACATGTTGACTTATCTATGACATTACTGTGCAATTTACATGTTTTCTGCAATTGTGTTCTCAACCAAATGTAAAACTCCAACCTTTCTCCTGTTTACTACTATGGAAAGTGGTTTCTCCAACTTCTCTGGGACCTTGATCATATATGGACAGTTGCCACACTCAATGTAAAAAGGTGACCGATTCTGTGCTCTGTCTGCAATAGTTACCTCATGAAACTGGAAAACAGGCTACATCAGAACTATGGAGAAGTTTGTATGTTGCAGTTTTTTAAATTCCTTTTGTCAAAACCAGGAAGTTTAACTCAATGTGGCTTGAACTGGGCCTGTTTCAACAAGGACCTTCAAGTGTCTTCAGCCGACTCAGTGCAGTGCCCAGTCTGTCTGTTTACAGGGCAATAACACATGGTATTAACTATTACCATACCAGACACAGAAATTCAAGCCTCCTTTCAGGGTTTCTGTCTCCTGAGTTGTTTTTTCCCCCTTTGGTCCATCATATTTCCTTATCAAGCCTGCTTGTCACTTTCCTAATTCCTGCTGATGTAACTAGAGGAAAACAAGTGATTGCAGTGCTTCCAGCTTGTTTTGGGATTTATCTGAAGAATTACCTTGAAGGTAGTCTGGATGTTTTACTTGGGGGGAAAAAATAGTTTTTAAATTGGTTTTGTGCGTTGAGGTGATAACCAGTGACAGCTTAATTTATTGGTTGTTTGCAAAATCTGGAGACAAGACCTTTGTGTGGTAGTGATTGTAATTCGTACAGGCCTCTGACTATAACTCAATAATAGATCAGTGCTCAAAGTGATCAAACATGTTGGGAAGTAAATGATTGAGAACAGACAAATCAAGAATTTGATTCAGATAAAACTATGTACTTTATGGAACAATGTATATCTTGATTAAACCAACCAGTGAACAATGTCAGTAAGGGAAACACCGACTGGATTGGGTGCCCCCTAAACACTAGCACAATTACTTTCGTACATTACAACCAAGAAAATGTTAACATCTGGTGCAGGGGAAATTCTTAACTGTTTGAGAATTATCTAAACATAGTTTCTACATATTGTTGCATGTGGCTACTGTATGTCCTGTATATATAAATAAAGCATTGTTGAAAACTGAACACAGTGAAGGTGTTTTTGGACTGATGTACCTGCCTGTGTAAATTAGGACAGTTGAAACCATCTAGAGAAATGAACACACCAATAGCTTTTTAGGACAAAGCTTTCTCAACTTAGTCCAGTTTATCCAATGGCTTTTTTTGGCCATGCCAGGGGTGTAATCATCAGTCCGCAACGGTTTGCACCAAAAATTTGTTTATTGGACAAATTCAGGTAGGTCCCTCAGTTTCGTTTGGTTCCTTGTGAATACACCCCTGGTGTTGTAAGTCACTGTTGCATAAGCCACTGAGAAACTGAAAAGATGCCATCTGGTGGGGGAGGTATGGAGGAAGTGGCCAAGACCAACAATGGATGAGTGTGTTAGGGGCTGTACCCAATAGTGAAGATCAAGTGTTGTGGATGCACAAACGTTTATCAAATTTCAATGTAGAGGTGTTGATTAGATTTGCAAGTGGGGATGGAACAAATCAAAACACTAAATCCCACCTCAAACCAGAAGAGGGCGCTTAAATCCACTTGAGTCAGGTGATGAGAGTTGTTAGTCAATCTTTCCTGCTGGACATTCCCCAGTTCTAGTTTATGATATCAAATGAGAATTTTTATGTCTAACACTCAATTCAGAAGTGTGAACATGAGATCATTACCCCTATAACTAAAGGGAAATACATACATTGCAGTAATATAAAAAGCTTTATTGTATTGTCAAAACATGTTTATAAAAAGAAAAGTAAAAACAAAACTGAAGCAAAGCATGTTGGACTGTCCGGTCTTCACCTCTTCTTGAAGCCATACTTCTTCCGTTCATAAAACAGGTCAGTTTTTGAGCTGCCCAGGTTCACAATCTTGGGGCATCCGTCTCGCTGTAGGGTCAAACCAAGAAGTGTAGAGAGAGGAGTAACTGGTTAGTGCAGGTAGAAACCAAGACACCTCATAGTGTGAAAAGAATTAGCCTAACGGGTAGTACATATTGGGAAGATTTTATGACAAGCCGAACATGTTCTGAGCCCAATAAGTACAGTGACTTCAGAAAGTATTCACACCCCTTGAATTTTTCCACATTTTGTTGCATTACAGCCTAAATTAAACATTTAGTGAAATTGAGATTGTCAAAGTGAAATTGTTGTTTTTTTATGTTTACAAATTAATAAAAAATGAAAAGCTGAAATGTCTTGATTCGATAAGTATTCAACCCCTTTGTCATGGCAAGCCTAAATAAGTTCAGGAGTAAAAATGTGCTTAACAAATCACATAAATTGCATGGACTCACTCTGTGCAATAATAGTTAAATTATTTTTTAAATGACTACCTGGTTCTAAATTTCTTGAATGGGGCATGCTTATTTAAGATGGTGAGGAAGGCACTTTTAAAGAATAACTTAGACTAGTGGCTGTTGCTTAAATTCAACTGACTTTATAAACATTGTATAACAGGAGCCAGCAGGTTCTTTAGATCGGTCTGGCAGAAAAAGTTGCTAGTATAAAACGAAACGGTACTAGGGTATTCTAAAATGTTGGTATCATGACGTTTTGGTACCGGTATACCTGTGCAACACTATTAGAAAGCATGACCACTTTGACAGACAGAAAGCAATGGTCAAGATTCTTATGGGAGAATGTGGATATGCTTTCCTCTAATATTTATGGTATACCATTGTCTTCTGACAGGTGGTGTCACTCCTATGTGATGCTCATCCCTCAACCGACAGAATCGTTGCGCTATCTGACGTGAGACAATGGGTATAAACTGGATTGCTGAAAATTACTCTAATTATAGAACCACTCATTTCAATTGCCTGCTTAGACATCTATAACTTGTTCACAACATTAAATGTTGCGAAAGGAGTAGAAATCAAATTTAATTGGTCACATACACATATTTAGCAATGTTATTGCGGGTGTAGCGAAATGCTTGTGTACCTAGCTCCAACAGTGCAGTAGTATCTAACAATTCACACAAATCTAAAAGTAAAAGACTGGAATTAAGAAATAAATAAATATGTTGAGCAATGTAAAAGAAGTACCTGCACACACTGTTGAATGATCCCATATAGTTTATTCCAATGTTGTTTATATTAACTATACAGGAGCATTCAACGGTGTGCAGATCTTCCTACTCCTTTTATAATCCCAGTGAGAGAAAGGGGTGAGAGTAGGACACCTACATCTTTCTCCTGGATGGTGCACTCCTTGCAGTAGTAAGCATCAGACACCCCGGGACCGCCACAGATGACACAGCGCCCCTGGTACGACCCGTAGTTGCATTCGTCACAGATGCGCACCAGCGTGCACGGCCTCACATACGAATCACAGATCACACACTTTCCATCGCCTGGGAGAGTGGGGAGAGAGGGATGAGGTGTGTTAATGCAATTTTGAACGGAGGCATGCACATAAACAAAGCCATGCGCGTGTTGAAATATATAACCATTCAAAAGTTTGCGGTCACTTAGAAATGTCCTCGTTTTTGAAAGAAAAGCAACTTTGTCCATTAAAAAAAACATCAAGTTGATCAGAAATACAGTGTAGACATTGTTAATGTTGTAAATAAATATTGTAGCTGGAATATCTAGATAGGCGCACAGAGCCCCATTATCAGCAACCATCACTCCTGTGTTCCAACGGCACATTGTGTTAGGATTAGGTTCAAATAGTAAAATTTTCCGATTAACTAGTAATCTTTTGGGAAAACGTTAATACAATCGTGTCGACTTTTGACAACAGGACTAATTTCTTCGTTATTTTGACCGGAAGAAATCTGATCAACTCATAGACCTCGTAGTCGTAAACACCCAAGCTAATGTCCGAGTTTTACCGGTCTTTGTTTCTGGAAAGATCTGAAACTAGTCGGGGGGGGGGGGGGGATTGGCGTCTCCGGTGATTTACCCACACACCGCTACTGCAACCTACAGCACTAGACTAAACTTAACTTACGTATTGAGAGAAACATGTTAACGCTTTCACTGATTGGGTAACCCGCTATTTCCCGCCAAAACCAGAAGTGTCATTCAAAAGCATTATAAAGCATATAAATGTCTGGATTTGATTAGAAAATTCTAACCCAATGCTACCTGAGCCATATATAAAATACATTTTATGAGCCCTACATTAACGACATGTAATGAGCCCAAGCGATTGTGCCATTATCCAATACATATATGATATAGGCTATTGCACATTACACACGACAGAAAAACCATTAACGCCCATAGATGTTGCTAGCTATAGGCGCTCTTGGGTAAATAAATTAAACTAGCTCCAGTAGGCAAATCTTTGAGAGTGAAACATATTACTGTATTGTACTATACTGTTTTATATGGACTAGAATTACACACATCGTTTAAACAATGATAAAGCAGAAGAGAACATGTGATTCTGGTGCAGCACATGCGGCCTACAAAGTTAAGTATAGGCTAGCGAATTTGATTTTGAAATAATAGGGCCTCTTTGTTTAACTATTAGGCTGACTCATACATACTGTACCTTCCATATACAGTGGGGGAAAAAAGTATTTAGTCAGCCACCAATTGTGCAAGTTCTCTCACTTAAAAAGATGAGAGAGGCCTGTAATTTTCATCATAGGTACACTTCAACTATGACAGACAAAATGAGGAAAGAAAATCCAGAAAATCACATTGTAGGATTTTTAATGAATTTATTTGCAAATTATGGTGGAAAATAAGTATTTGGTCAATAACAAAAGTTTATCTCAATACTTTGTTATATACCCTTTGTTGGCAATGACAGAGGTCAAACGTTTTCTGTAAGTCTTCACAAGGTTTTCACACACTGTTGCTGGTATTTTGGCCCATTCCTCNGGACTTTCAACTCCCTCTAAAGATTTTCTATGGGGTTGAGATCTGGAGACTGGCTAGGCCACTCCAGGACCTTGAAATGCTTCTTACGAAGCCACTCCTTCGTTGCCCGGGCGGTGTGTTTGGGATTATTGTCATGCTGAAAGACCCAGCCACGTTTCATCTTCAATGCACTTGCTGATGGAAGGAGGTTTTCACTCAAAATCTCACGATACATGGCCCCATTCATTCTTTCCTTTACACAGATCAGTCGTCCTGGTCCCTTTGCAGAAAAACAGCCCCAAAGCATGATGTTTCCACCCCCATGCTTCACAGTAGGTATGGTGTTCTTTGGCCTCCAAACACGACGAGTTGGGTTTTTACCAAAAAGTTCTATTTTGGTTTCATCTGACCATATGACATTCTCCCAATCCTCATCTGGATCATCCAAATGCTCTCTAGCAAACTTCAGACGGGCCTGAACATGTACTGGCTTAAGCAGGGGGACACGTCTGTCACTGCAGGATTTGAGTCCTACAATGTGATTTTCTGGATTTTTTTTCTTCATTTTGTCTGTCATAGTTGAAGTGTACCTATGATGAAAATTACAGGCCTCTCATCTTTTTAAGTGAGAGAACTTGCACAATTGGTGGCTGACTAAATACTTTTTTCCCCCACTGTATATTTCCCCAAATCTTATTAGCCTACCTCCTTTTTCCTCTCTCTATTGTTGCTTCATTCCTTCCCAGCTTTAAACAGTTAAGGACAACTTATTTCATTTATCTTCATCATTCTAATGTCATCCTTTAATAATATAGGACTAGATTTAGATGCAGAAGGCTTTCACTTCTCTTCACAAATATCAAATGGTTATGGGTCTGAATAAATAAGCTGCTATACCCTACCGCATTCACGCTTCTTTCAAACTACCTGTGAGTTCTATTGGGCTACTGTATATAACATTCAGGAAAAAAGAGCTTGCGTCCCTCTTCAAATAGTGTATTGGTATAAGAAATGCAACAACAACAAAAAATGCCCATCAAGCTATTCTAGTCTAGCTATTCCTGCATGGGACTCCAAGAGCTAATGAGCGTTTTTTAAAGGAGAGGCCAGTGGAGCACAGGTGCTTGCGTATTGCACAAGAGACAGAGGCTATAAGTTAGAAGCTTATTAAGATGGCGAGGAACCTCCTCGCGCAGTACAAAACATGATTTAATATCTTCCTGAGTTCTCTGGTTTTTGTAGAACCACCTGCAACTGGACACGGACATTTAACCTTTCCCAAATTGAGAACGTAGAAAGTATCGTCAAGAGCAGGTTAGTTTAAAAATCTATGGTGGCGTTTTGTATAAGCTAAGCTGTATCCTCGATTATGGAAACAGTTGTCACATATCTTCCAATATTGGGCTAAATGAAACCTTTCATACATGCTTGGCCGAAGTGGTCAGAAGGTGACTTTTTGGACCTGAATGCCAAAACATTCAGGAGATAGAGGTGCTCGAAGTTGACCCCATTTTACATACCCTACCTGACGTTACTCCTTACTCCAAGGACCTTACATGTTCTGTTTAAAGGGCGAATTGGCTCTGGAAGCCAAAACAGCCAAATACTCCATCTAAACGTGAATCGATTCTCAATTGCGATACGGCTCTAGAAACAAAAATCCCTCTACTTTCATATCAAATCAAAATAATTTCACAAATGCAAAATACACACTTACTGTTTTAAAACTTCTTAGGGATGAGCACACGAGGTGACCGTTTTGGAGAGCCTGGCGTGCCCAAAGTAAAATGCCTCCCATTCAGGCCCAGAAAATAGGATATGCACATATTTGGTACCATTGGATAGGAAACACTCTGAATTTTCCAAAACTGTTAACCATTTGTCTGTGAGTAAAACAGAACGGATATGGCAGGTGAAACCCCGAGGAATTTCTGTCCTGGAAAAAGTGGTTTTCACAGAGTGCCTCATTTGGAACCCCTCCCTCATGAAAATGCCCTTATAAGGGCATATGAATGCAGTACCGATCACTTCCTCTGGATGTCAACAGTCTCGAGAAAGTGTTTTGATGCTGTTCAGATGAAATAGAGCAGAGAAGAAGAGGAAATCAGGAAGTCTCCCTTTGGAAGTGCGCTCTCGTTAAGCGCGCACTGTGTTTTTTTTCGTCTTTAGAGCTCAGTTTATATTCCGGTTGATTTATTATAGTAAATATACGTAAAAGTGTTCCTAAGGATACATTTAAAACTATTTTTGATTGTTCTTGGACAAGTTTATAGGTATAAGATGAACGAGTTCTCGTCACGTTTCAATGGACGCTGTAGTTTCTGATTATAACGCGCGAACCAAATGGAGATTTATGGATAAAATACATGACTTTTTCTAACAAAAGAACCATGGATTGTCTTCGTTGGACACTTAGGAAGACCTCAGCAGAAGTTCTTCAACAGGTAATTGATTTGTTTTCGCTGTGAAATGTGTTTTGTGTGAACCGTGGAGGCTTATGAAATTATGGTAATGGTCTAAGCGGCTGCTTACCTTACGAATGCACTGTCCATTCGTAACTTTCGTTTCTACGCATGAGTTTATGCTGCGTTCAAAACTCGGAACTGAGAACTTGGAAATCTCCGACTTCAGTGCGCTCAAAACAACTGGGAACTCTGGAAAAAAAACGAGCTCCAACTAGGAAAATGTTTTTGAACGCTAGCGCCCCAGCAATCCCCAAGTTAAGACAGCTGCAGCCTACAGTCTTTTTCAGTGACAGAACGTCTGTGGCGTCTGTCTTCCATTTACACACAGGTGTTCGGAGATGCAGATAGTGCAGTGCACTACCTGTGCTAATTAGCTGTCTTCAATCGGTTTTCCTTAAACAACCGCTTTAACATGGAAATATGTCCGCTTGGGAACCCTAAACCTATAAAAAGGTGTATCAATTAAACATTTTATTTATTGCCAATATGAAAGATAAAGCTCTTGCGCTTTCAAAACCGTACCGCACGCGATTGGGGCGGCAGGGTAGCCTAGTGGCTAGAATGTTGGACTAGTAACCGAAAGGTTGCAAGTTAAATTCCCCGAGCTGACAAGGTACCAATCTATCGTTCTGCCCCTGAACAGGCAGTTAACCCACTGTTCCTAGACCGTCATTGTAAATAAGAATTTGTTCTTAACTGACTTGCCTAGTTAAATAAAAGGTAAAGAAAATGTGTTAATGTTCAAACCGCGCGTCTCGGCCCTTAACAACCCCCGAGACAGGACAATATTTGAGACAATCATATATGTAAAATTGTAAACGTTTTATATTGAAACTTACATTTTTCACACAGTCTTCCAATAGCTGAAAAGTAAACAGAACAAAATCAGTGATTGAACATGATTGTAAAGTAACTTAGGAAACAGATAATTGTTTCAAATCTGGCTACGCGAGTATGCAATCAATAACAAAGTTGAGTCAATTTAGCTTCAATATAGCTAACTATAACGTTAGAAGGCAAGTCAAAAGGTTGACGAAGAAACAAGTTATGGTAACGTTAACTACCTAAATGAATGAACAACATTTGCTAACTGCTCCTACTAGCACGCTAGTTACTGTACTTGCTTAGCTAGCTAGCCACTATCAACAAAAGGCTTGAGCACAACAGTAACCCACTCACAGCACGGATAATTGCTGACAAGAAGTTAGTACTAATACAATCATATGCAGTGAAAATAAAACGAACAGCTTACCGACACCGGCTTGTTTTCTACAAAAGATCAAATCTGGATGATGCTTAGCCATTGTCGTCGAACGCAGGGCATGCAATGGCTATGTTGAACTTTGACCCTTTCTTCTTTTCTTTTGGTTAAGTTTCTTTTGCGGATCATAATATTTGAGATTATTTCACGTTAGTTAAAATTATTATGGCTACGGATATGTTAGTGAATTAATCTGGCTAAATTCAAAGTGAGAATATTAAAAATGAACCGCACATAGTTCATCACGGGGTCCTTACAGCTAGATATACAAAATATGAGATACAAAATAGCAGGGTTTCATGTTTGGTATTCATGTCACATATCAGTGAAGAAAATATATTCTATATACATTTCTAAATTCAAAATTAGAGTAGGACACAGAAAAGCTATATTTGTAATACAACTTTACACGTGCATTCTATTTTCCTGCAAAGACACGCGATGTTGACGGCTACTAAACCTGACGTCACCTCTGCTCGACACATCTTTGTCAGTGAACAAAATGGCGACATACTGTCTTACCGTTGCCCGGCTCCAGGTAGGCGACAGTTTTTCACACATTCTATTGCATTTATGTGCCATCGATGTGTGAGAGTTCACCTTCAAATACAAGTGAATGCACTTTGGATGTGGACCTGATGTCTATATATGATGTTTGTCTGAGAGAGTACGATCAAAGTCTTGCCGACTATCCAGGTCATCTTGTCCTGGGTCAAAGCTTCGTCATGAACTCAAATTTGTCATTTCCACACAAATATGTCTTTTTAAAGCCATTTGTAATATTGACAATTGGATGACTGTGCCCTAATGTAAGATGTTATTGCGCTCATTTCAACCGAGGACACGTTTGTTAGTCGCAAGGTTAACGCAAGGTTAGTGCGCATAGCAACCGCACAAGGCGCTGGCAAGCACGACGCAGCCTGTCCAGTGAAAACAACACGGTTAGAATAGTGTCCCGAGAGAGGGGTGTCATTAGAAAGCAGTTTGTCATACGATTCTTGACTATATCTCAAGTCAAATTTATT
Organism: Hucho hucho; assembly: GCA_003317085.1. Lineage (NCBI taxonomy): Eukaryota > Metazoa > Chordata > Actinopteri > Salmoniformes > Salmonidae > Hucho > Hucho hucho. The sequence goes on from QNTS01000289.1 coordinate 286,024, forward strand.
GGCGTTATGCTAATGTTTTTATTTTATTTTTTATCTGATGTCTTGATATTTTAGACCTGTTTGATGTTCATAGATCTGGTTTCCTTCCCATACCTTTGAGTGACAGCACCTCTTTGGTGACACGGAAATACAAAAATACCTGTTTATTGCTGTATGTCTCAGCTGTTGTAGCTGTCAGTTGTATGCCTGGGTTCAGGGATTTTAATTGAAGCACTCATTTAGTGCTGATTAGTGACTAAACATTAGAATTTTCCAGATAATTTTCTGTCTTCGTATTTGACATTGGCATGCTGGCAAACACATGCATACATTCTCGAATGCTTGTTTACCCCACATTGTGCCAATGATATGATCTCATCTGGTTCCATAAAATGAAAGGCCTTAAAGCCATACAATTCCACTGCTCCCATCTAGAGGCACAGAAAGGGCTGTTTCACCTTGAGCTAGAATGAGTCTTTGTGCTCAGCAAGAAACATTACGTTTTTATTGGCCACTCCCATCCACATACTGCTCTCTATACACACACTTGTGCATAACTTTGTGTAATAAACCCACCCTTTATATGATTTATTTCTTATTTTGTTGTGGGTGCAGGCACACTTTTTCATCCAAGTTGACTACTCATGGGCTACAGTACAGCAACCAAAGACTTATCTAAATCTAGGCCCAAATTATTTTATGTACACTTTTTATTTTTTTATTTTGAATTCTCTGTCCCCAGCTTGCCCTGGGCCATGGTGTGCGGCGCCTGCACGTGTCTGCAGCCTTCAATGCCAAGGCCAAAGTGTCAATGAGCCGCTTTGAGCCCAGCAACTACGTCAACTATGAGAAGCTCAATGAGAACGTCAACATTGTGCGCAAGAGGTCAGTATGCCCCTCCTTTGTTTACACTAGAACATGTCCCTGTTTCACTATGCTTACAGTGAGATCGGTGGCAGGCCTGTTCTATTGTGGTGTCATTCTGTTTCTGACTTAGCCAACTTCAATGTCTTGCCTAGGTAATGATGGGACTGTAACGCAGGCTTATGTTCAGTGTCAGCTGTGCAATTAGAGCTACTTGTAGCCCTTTACAGTAACTCTGCACACTCTCTGCCCTCCCTTTCAGACTCAACCGTCCCCTCACCCTCTCAGAAAAGATTGTCTACGGCCATCTGGATGACCCTGTGGGGCAGGACATCGCCAGGGGCCGTACATACCTGCGTCTGCGGCCGGACCGCGTGGCCATGCAGGACGCCACAGCCCAGATGGCCATGCTGCAGTTCATCAGCAGTGGCCTGCCCCAGGTGGCCGTGCCATCCACCATCCACTGTGATCATCTGATTGAGGCCCAGATCGGAGGAGCCAAGGACCTGGCGAGGGCAAAGGTGAGAGGTCAGGGGCAGGCCTCGAATTTCCTGGCGACGGCCGTCTCCCCCTTGTGTGGCCGTAATGCCCCCCAAAATATCCATGCCTTGTGGGTGAATATAATAATCTCCCGGCTGCCAATCGCTGTGCTCCAAAGCACCTCACTCACATGGCTCTCTCAGATATCTCAATTCTTATTAGCCAATATCCATCATGTCATCTGGTCCTTATCACAGGCCTCGCAGCTCTGAAGTAGGCTACAAGACCCACACATCGGGGATGCAAAGGTGCGCGTCATTCTTATCTAATGGCGAGGCACACATTGAATAAGTTAGAACTGTCCACATTTACTTTTCCTCAGTCAACAAGATGAGTAACGAATAGCAAAAGCACTAGCCTATGTCAATCTACTATCCCCCCCATAGTACAAAAATATACCTTTTCTATTGGTCAGTTTGTTGTTCTGTATGAGAAACAAATATTCCAAGCAGAATCTGGGACAGTTGTAGGATGATAGATCCCAAATTCATTAAAAAAAAACAGTTTTAAAAGCAGTTGGACTGGTGCAACAGGTCAGAATTTTTTGCTTAATGTTGATAAACTGTTATCTCTTCACAGTATACGTGCACAAGGCAGTAGGCTGTATGTGCAACTCTTCCAAAATGCAATTAGCGGGAAAATGTGGCAAATGGAAATATCCTTTAGAAAGAGGGAAGATATAAAGCTGCAACTAGGATTGTGTCTGGCTGCTGGACAATGAAAGTTGAACATGAGAGAAATAGCCTACTGGTTTCAATGATATGAAGAAGGGTTTAAAATAATTCCTTCAACATTCCTATGGCCAGAATTTGACTAGGCTACTTTGAAGTAAGGTAAGATATGCCTCATAAAATAAAAAGTCCAGGGTTTGAACCTTTTTATGGTTAAATGGCTTCAAAATGCTGACTGACTCTGCTCAGATTGCAAGGAGGGTGACGTGGTGCGCAACAGGCCCTGGCCTTTCTCGAGTATGTCAACAGAATCAAGATATTAGGCGTTAATATTAATTATCCTACATTATATTTTTCATTAAAGTTTGGCTACATTTTCTGGTGCCTCCCTCATGTCGGTGTGGACATGAGAGGCTGTAGCCAATACGCATAGCCTATCACCTACACTTTGACATAGCTAATTATTTTAGTACATTTTTTCTAAACAGAAAAGCTAGTGTTTTTTGGTTTTCAAATGGATTTATTGGCTCTTTTGGTTAATGTCCTTGGTGACCTAGCAGTTTGGGCACATCTTGAAGGCCAAATGACCTTGCCCCTAAAATCATGATATTTCAGTCCTGGTCAGGGAAGGCCTGGACAGGGGGATGGAGGCAGGTAGCCTAGCTGTTAAGAGCTTTGGGCTAGTAACGGAAAGGTCGCTGGTTCAAATACTGAGCTGGCTAGGTGAGCAATCTGCCGATGTGTCCTTGAGCAATGCACTTAACCCTAATTGTTCATGTAAGTTGCACTGGATAAGAGCGTCTGCTCAATGACTAAAATGTAAAATTGTCAGTCCTGGGGGATGGAGGCAGGACTAGGGAATAAAGTACCGGTTACAATATTTGTCCATTTCTCTTGGTCCTTAGGATATTAATGCGGAGGTGTATAACTTCCTGGCCAGTGCTGGAGCTAAATATGGAGTGGGCTTCTGGAAACCAGGCTCTGGCATAATCCATCAGGTACAGTAACAAGGCTACTCTGAAATTACACTTTTTAAGGCACTATTTTTCCTAGTGTTGATTTATGGTAATGCTTTCACTTGATTATAGAATTACATAAAATGTTTATGAATATGTCCAGAATTTCATTATACGTTAACGTATTATGTTAACAAGATATTGCACATTTATAATGAAGAGCTATGTTTGCAGTGGTAAGTACCATATTTGACTACCATATCGCACCATTTCAGATCATCCTGGAGAACTATGCCTACCCAGGGGTGTTGCTGATTGGCACAGACTCTCACACACCCAATGGTGGCGGACTGGGTTCCATCTGCATTGGAGTGGGAGGGGCTGATGCTGTTGATGTCATGGCTGGCATCCCCTGGGAGCTCAAGTGTCCCAATGTAAGTGTGATTCCCAGTTTATATTTAACTGTAACCTTTTTCCTGAAGTCCCAGTAGTATAGTACAGTGGTATAATGCATTTCTACAACTGATACTACATAAACCTCACTTAACAATGTTCTCCCGTCAGGTTATTGGGGTGAAGCTGACAGGCAAGCTGTCAGGGTGGACATCCCCCAAGGACGTGATCCTTAAGGTTGCTGGGATTCTGACAGTGAAGGGAGGTACTGGAGCAATTGTGGAGTACCATGGACCTGGGGTGGACTCCATCTCCTGCACAGGTCAGAGAGGGAGGACTTGGTTACCTCTGCACTCTACTGCACACTTCATAGTTTATGCAGTCAGTAGGTTATGCAGTCAATAAGACAGTTCATAATCTATCTAGGATGGTGACCAGCTGACCACTGTGATCTCTGGTCTAATATACTGTACTTCTGTTTTTCTGTGCTCCTCACACCATACATAATCATCAGTCAAGTATTAACTATCAAGCCACATTGTAATTTTGTCTTGTAGAAATGCCTATAGTAACCTACAGCCCATTGTGGGTTTTAGGAATGGCCACGATCTGCAACATGGGGGCTGAGATTGGAGCCACTACCTCTGTGTTCCCCTACAACCACCGCATGAAGACCTACCTGGAGAAGACTGGCCGTGGAGGTCAGTCAGTTCATGTCATCAAACACGTCTATGTGTGTGATGTGCAATGATCTCAGGTTATATGCTGAATATGTTTGTGGAAGTCCTGAGATTGCGTCCCAAATGGCACCCTATTCCCTATATAATACATTATAAGGGGAATAGGGTGCCATTTTGGATGCTGCCCTGAAAGGGTTGTCATCTCTTTTAAAGAGATATTTGATCCATTTATCTGACCCGTTGCCCTCCCGATCATCTCAGACATTGCTGCCCTGGCTGACGATTACGCTGACCTGCTGGTTCCTGACACGGGCTGTGAGTATGACTCAATGGTCGAGATCAACCTAGATGAGGTGAGTGCCCTCCCCTGCTCTTTCTCTCTCTCACACACACCCCCACACACCCAACCTAACCATGCTACTTTTCTCTGTCCCTCAAAGCTGAAGCCCCACATCAACGGGCCCTTCACCCCTGACCTGGCCCACCCCATGGCAGACATTGGGGCTACGGCAGTAAAAAATGGCTGGCCCCTGGAGGTCAAAGTGGGTCAGTGCAGCCTTCAGATGCTTTGGGCCTCACAGCTGGCCACTGGCTCTCACAACCATGTCTCTGTTTAGAGCTATTTATGTGCTATTACTATATTATCTATTAACTGGCTTTAGCCTTATATACTGATCTATAGATTTTCTATTGAGAAAGTAGACATGCAACAGGTGGCTCCTTAAGCTCTGTGTCCCCTCCCCTCAGGTCTTATTGGCAGCTGCACCAACTCCAGTTATGAGGACATGGGCCGCTCTGCCTCTGTGGCCAAACAGGCCCTGGACAAAGGTCTGAAGTGCAAGGCTGCGTTCACAATCACCCCCGGGTCTGAACAGATCCGCGCCACAATCGAGCGAGATGGATATGTGAGTCCCTGGGCACGGGCAGATGTCTAATATAGGGGAAGGGGATATGATCAGGGATGTCTTGGGTGCTGGTCACTCCCCTAGCAAATTGGGTCAACAAGATAACTGTTGTAAAATATTGTTGACATCCTCCTAAGAATCAAGGATGTTAACTTTGGCACAGCTCTGCTCTCTAGTTTTAAGGGCATCATAAGTAGCCAATTTGTAATTGGAGCCTTGGATGTTGATATCTTCAGCAGGAACTACTTCTACTAGCTGCTCCTAACTGAAGCTGTATGTTCTGTAGTCCAAGATCCTTGGTGATGTTGGTGGAATGGTCCTGGCCAACGCCTGTGGACCCTGCATTGGACAGTGGGACAGGTACTAAATAGTTGACTTACTCATTTATGTTAAGAGCTGTTGGGGTGATCGTATTACTGGCAGTCATGAGTCATGACCGCAGTAAAATTCGATGTGACCGTTGAGTCACGGTAATCTCCTGTTATGCACTCTGGACATGCAATAGTAGTACGATCATCAGGTTGATAATGGCCTGGTACTCCGGGCTCTACTGTCTTTCGAACCACTCTGACATCAATGTAAATATAATAAAAAATCGCATCCGAACAGTATACGCTTTTAAAACTAACCTCATTGTGATTGATCAATTTGAAGAAAGAAGTTCAACAGGTTGCAACTGAGTGGAAAACCGTTGTGGCTGTTTCAAAGCCTAACATAATGAAATGGACAGCGTTTGTCTAAGGTGATGATCAATTCAAAACAGCCATATGTATATTAGAGCTTATGCATAAGCCTATATTTGAGCCCAAGCCCCCACCCCCAAAATAACTTGATTAAAATAATGATTGTGTCTTTATATAATACATAGCTTACCGCATAATATACATGACAGGAAAACATGTATATAAAAAGAAAACAGATTTAAGATGTCTTTGGTACATAATTGGTGTAGTCTAAATTAAACAAATTCAAATTTAGCCTACAATTATCATGAATTTGATTTTGAATAACCTAGTAATGGGGCACTTTAAAAAATTTTTTATTAATAGGCTGACACAATACCTTTTAGCTACAGAATCTCACCACAGTGAGTTTCTATCTCTACTCTCCTTCATTCCTTTCTCCAGTGTGCAGAGAGAGGGGCTGTCAACAGTTTAATCAAATGTTTTGTTGTGAAAATGTGTTACTGTTCACTTTCCCAAATTTAAGCACTGGGTATCTGCAGGAACAGGTTTGGGTGGAATTTCACCTGTCGTGCAGTGAAATTACTCAAGTAGCCTATCCAACATGAGTGAAAAACATACCTGCAGGAAAGTGGCATCTTCGCTATTCCAGTGCATACGGATGACATGTCTTTTTTTTTGTCATGGCCATTTTAATAATGGGCCATTCTAAATCAAAACTATTTTTACATATTAGTAAAGACTAGATTCAATGGAGAATAGTCTGATGGGTGAAAATATGAGGAAACGGCGTGTGCAGCCTGAGGCAAGGTACAGAGCGGCAGCTTTAAAAACCCTTTTTTTTTTAAAATATCTATATTTAACGACTCTCAAATAATCAATAGCCTATAGTCGCATCATGCAGCCCGTACAGTGCATTCTGAAATTATTCAGACCCTTTGACTTTTTCCACATTTTGTTACCTTGCCTTATTCTAAAATGGATTAAATAAAACCAATTCCTCATGAATCTACACACAATACGCCATAATGACCAGGCAACATTTTTTTTTTTTTTTTAGAAATGTTTGCAAATTTATTTTAAAAAAAATCCTTATTTACACAAGTATTCAGATCCTTTGCTATGAGACTCGAAATTGAACTCCGGTGCATCCTGTTTCCATTGATCATCCTTGATGTTTCTACAATACAACTTGATTGGAGTCCACCTGTGGTAAATTCAATTGATTGGATATGATTTGGAAAGGCACAAACCTGTGTGTGTGCATGCATGTATGCATGCGCACACACACACACAAGGTCCCACAGTTGAGAGTGCATGTCAGAGCAAAAACCAAGCCATGAGGTCGACGGAATTGTCCGTAGAGCTCTGAGACATGATTGTCTCGAGGCACAGATCTGGGGAAGGGTACCAAAAAAATTATGCAGCATTGAAGGTCCCCAAGAACACAGTGACCGCCGTCAATCTTAAAAGGAAGAAGTTTGGAACCACCAAGACTCTCCCTACAGCTGTCCGCCCAGCCAAACTGAGCAATTGGGGGGAGCAGGGCTTTGGTCACTCTGACAGAGTTTCAGAGTTCCTTTGTGGAGAACCTTCATTCTGGAAGGTTCTCCCATCTCTGCAGCACTCCACCAATCAGGCCATTATGGTAGAGTGGCCAGACGGAAGCCACCTCAGTAAAAGGCACATGAAAGCCCGCTTGGAGTTTGCCAATAGGCACCTAAAGGACTCTCAGACCATGAGAAACAAGATTCTCCAGTCTGATGAAACCAAGATTGAACTATTTGGCCTGAATGCCAAGTGTCACGTCTGGAGAAAAGCTGGCACCGCTCATTACCTGGCCAATACCATCCCTACGGTGAAACATGGTGGTGGCTACATCATGCTGTGGGGATGTTTTTCAGCGGCAGGGACTGGGAGACTAGTCAGCATCGAGAGAAAGAGGAACGGCGCAAAGCACAGAGATGCCTGATGACAACCTGCTCAGGACCTCAGACTGGGGTGAAGGTTAACCTTCCAACAGGACAACAACCCTAACCACACAGCCAAGACAACACAGGAGTGACTTAGAATGTATAGAATGCAAAATTTGTGTCAACTAAGGGCCTTTTACACTCACAATTAACTTTCATGTCATATTTTAAAGATAATTTAATATGTACACTGAGCAAAAACGCAACAATTTAAATGATTTTACTGAGTTACAGTTCATATAAGGAATTGAGTCAACATCTTCAGTCCTGACTTACCACTCATGTATGTAGTAAATAAGTAATGAAACATGTATTATTGAGTAGAACTTGTTAGGTAGTAATGAATAGTAAGTCAGTTGTTCTTTTTCATGAGGTTGTGGCGATATTCTGCCATCTGTTGGTGACCTGCATCAGCAGCTTTTGTGTGGAGGCCTGGGATGCTAAACATGTTTGTTAATTAACATCAATTACTGTAATACCGGCAGACTTTTGCATGACAATAACCAACTGACAATTTCTTGACTGCCACAGCCCTATGTTAATTCTGTTATTCATTTGGACTTGAAAATGTGTCTTAAGATATTGGTTGTGTATCAAATGGCATCCTATTCCTTGTGTAGTGCACTGCTTTTGACCATGGCCTGTAGGGCTTTGGTCAAAAGTAGTGCACTATATTAGGGAATAGGGTGCCATTTGGGATACAGTGTTAAGTTGATGTTTCTGTTCAGGCGTGATGTGAAGAAGGGAGAGAAGAACACCATCGTCACATCTTACAACAGGAACTTCACCGCCAGGAATGACGCAAACCCAGCCACACACGCCTTTGTCGCCTCCCCTGAGGTACTTTTAGGATGCTAAATACACCTTATTTTCTGACGCTTTCTCTTTTCTCACTCACATAGAAATATTATACACTTGCTCACTGGTGCACACACACCTTGCCTCTCTCCCTTGTCCTCTCCTCCCCCAGATCGTCACAGCCCTGGCCATCGCAGGAACCCTGGATTTCAACCCTGAGGTTGATTACCTTACGGCCGCCAACGGAGAGAAGTTCAAGCTGAAGCCCCCCAGTGCAGATGAGCTGCCCAAGTTGGACTTTGACCCCGGTCAGGACACCTACCAGCACCCCCCTGCTGAGGGTGGCTCCAAGCTGAGGGTGGACGTCAGCCCCACCAGCACCCGGCTGCAGCTGCTGGAGCCCTTTGACAAGTGGGCCGGAGGTGACCTGGAGGACCTGCAAATCCTCATCAAGGTCAGGGGTCAAAGGATAAACTGGGGTCTGTTCAGGAGGGTGCATTATAGAACGTTCAGATAGAAATGTATTTTGTAGCTGAAGACTCCTTTTTAAAATGTGATCCTTTCCAGTCAACCTTACTGTTCTTCTCCTTTTCCCATTCCACCATTCATGCTCTCTCCAGGTGAAGGGGAAATGCACCACAGACCACATCAGCGCCGCTGGTCCATGGCTCAAGTTCCGTGGTCACCTTGACAACATCTCCAACAACATGCTAATTGGCGCAGTCAACATCGAGAACGACGGCGTCAACAAGATCAAGAACCAGCTGACAGGAGAGTACGGCGGTGTGCCTGATGTCGCCCGTTATTACAAGGTAAGCGCCCCGGATGATGAACAATGACCCTTGACTCATAGCTCAAACCACATCCTCACTTGAGATCAACAAGTGTACTTTCGCTCAAATTTCCCTTTGAAAGTCTGTCTCGTTAAGATTCAGCCCTTTTTATCGATTTTTCTAAGAGGGATTGATATCGATTTAGGCATTCCCTTAAACATTTGGCCATCAATGTAAGAAATGGCCATATGATTAGGGATTTTAAAGGTTTCCCTTTTTATATATTTTTTTACTCTCCTCACCTTCCTCCTCCTCCCAGGCCAACGGTCTGTCGTGGGTGGTTGTGGGAGATGACAACTACGGTGAGGGATCCAGCAGAGAGCATGCCGCCCTGGAGCCCAGACACCTGGGAGGAAGATGCATAATTGTCAAGAGCTTTGCCAGGATCCACGGTAACTTACTACAGGATCCACGTAGGGCTGGGCGGTATACCGTATTTTACTATATACCGGTATTGATGCACGAACCGGTTTGGGTTTTTACTTTACCTTCAGTAACGGTATTTGAAAGTTTGGTTTGTTAAATGGTAAATGCAGCACATGCAACAATGTTGATGACAACGATGTTTCTACTTTGATCTTAATATAAGTCCACAAGTGTTCAACAATTACAATATTTGTTTGTTTCTTACATCTGCAAACAGCTAGTTTGTATTTTCTTAGCAAGTTAAGCTAAATCGTGTTAGCCATTAATGCTAATCGCTAGTTAGCTTGCTGGGTCAGAGCAAACGTAGCTAGCTAATACAGCCTGATACCAGTGCTGGCGGAGGCCTAATAAACATTATATTTCCATGATTCCAAAAGTTCACATAAGTGTTTTGATCTAAATCGCAATTGCAACATTTTGTTAAAAATGAGGCCTCGTATTTGTTTAGTTTTTTTATATCGTGGAAATTCTCAAATGAGTGCAGAAATTGATGGAAATGCAGGAAATTATTTTAGGTTGAATTGAGCAGTATAAAACTATCAGAATGGAGAAAGACCCATTGAAATAATTTAGAATATGTGTTGCCACCCTAGGGTCACGCACTACTCATAGAAAATGTATGACTTTTATTAATCAAATACCGTCAAACATTTTAAATAGCGTGACATGTTATTTTGGCCCAGCCCTAGATACACGTTAACTTACTACAGGATCCACGGTAACTTACGTACAGGCTATTGAATCTACAGTTGTGGCCAAAAGTTTTGAGAATGACACAAATATACATTTTCAGTCTGCTGCCTCAGTTTGTATGATGGCAATTTGCATATACTCCAGAATGTTATGAAGAGTGATCAGATTAATTGCAAAGTCCGTCTTTGACATGCAAATGAACTGAATCCCCCCAAAACATTTCCACTGCATTTCAGCCCTGCCACAAAAGGACCAGCTGACATCATGTCAGTGATTCTCTCGTTAACACGTGTGAGTGTTGACGAGGACGAGGCTGGAGATCACTCTGTCATGCTGATTGAGATCGAATAACAGACTGGAAGCTTAAAAAGGAGGGTGGTGCTTGGAATCATTGTTCTTCCTCTGTCAACCATGGTTACCTGCAAGTGCCGTCATCATTGCTTTGCACAAAAAGGGCTTCACAGGCAAGGATATTGCTGCCAGTAAGATTGCACCTAAATCAACCATTTATCAGCTCATCAAGAACTTCAAGGAGAGCGGTTCAATTGTTGGGAAGAAGGCTTCAGGGCACCCAAGAAAGTCCAGCAAGCGCCAGGACCGTCTCCTAAAGTTGATTCAGCTGCGGGATCGGGGCACCACCAGTACAGAGCTTGCTCTGGAATGGCAACAGGCAGATGTGAGTGCATCTGCACGCACAGTGAGGTGAAGACTTTTGGAGGATGGCCTGGTGTCAAGAAGGGCAGCAAAGAACCCACTTCTCTCCAGGGAAAAACATCAGGGACAAAGTGATATTCTGCAAAAGGTACAGGGATTGGACTGCTGAGGACTGGGGTAAAGTCATTTTCTCTGAATCCCCTTTCCGATTGTTTGGGGCATCTGGGGAAAAAAGAGAGAAGACAAGGTGAGCGCTACCATCAGTTCTGTGTCATGCCAACAGTAAAGCATCCTGAGACCATTCATGTGTGGGGTTGCTTCTCAGCCAAGGGAGTGGGCTCACTCACAATTTTGCCTAAACACAGCCATGAATAAAGAATGGTACCAACACATCCTCCGAGAGCAACTTCTCCCAACCATCCAGGAACAGTTTGGTGACGAACAATGCCTTTTCCAGCATGATTGAGCACCTTGCAATAAGGCAAAAGTGATAACCAAGTGGCTCGGGGAACAAAACATTGATATTTTGGGTCCATGGCCAGGAAATTCCCCAGACCTTAATCCCATTGAGAACTTGTGGTCAATCCTCAAGAGGCGGGTGGACAAACAAAAACCCACAAGCATTGAATATTTATTTTACCTTTATTTAACTAGGCAAGTCAGTTAAGAACAAATTATTTATTTTCAATGACTGCCTAGGAACAGTGGGTTAACTTCCTTGTTCAGGGGCAGAACGACAGATTTTTACCTTGTGCGTTCGGGGATTTGATCTTGCAACCTTTCGGTTACTAGTCCAACACTCTAACCACTAGGCTACCTGCCGCCCCAATATGCAAGAATGGGCTGCCATCAGTCAGGATGTGGCCCAGAAGTTAATTGACAGCATGCCAGGGCGGATTGCAGAGGTCTTGAAAAAAAAGGGTCAACACTGCAAATATTGACTCTTTGCATCAACTTCATGTAATTGTCAATAAAAGCCTTTGACACTTATGAAATGCTTGTAATTATACTTCAGTATTCTATAGTAACATCTGACAAAAATATCTAAAGACACTGAAGCAGCAAACTTTGGAAATTAATATTTGTGTCATTCTCAACTTTTGGTCATGACTGTATGTTGCTTCCCTCATTTTCAACAGCCACCCAACTAACCTTTTTTTTCTTCCCTCCTCTCTGCAGAGACTAATCTGAAGAAACAGGGAATGCTGCCCCTGACCTTCCAGAACCCCGCTGACTACGACAAGATCCGCCCAGACGACAAGATCTCCATCAAAGGACTTGCAACCTTCGCCCCAGGAAAGGTGAGTGGCACTTGCACCAATCTGTAGGCTTTTGTTCCAGCCCATCATGAACAAATCGGATTGAACTAATCATGGTCTAAGTGAAAGACTGTCCAGTATCAGAATCGCCCACCTCCAGATTAGGGTCTGGGACTTTGTTTCCAGAAGGTTTACATGTCTGTATCTCTAATGGTGTATCCCTGCCCCTCCAGCCCCTGTCTACAGTAGTGAAGCACAGTGACGGTACCAAAGATGAGTTCCAGCTGAACCACACCTTCAACGAGACACAGATCGAATGGTTTCAGGCCGGCTCGGCCCTCAACAGAATGAAGGAGCTCCAGTAACTTGAGTAAGGGAAGAAGAGCTTTGGATGCAGGGGGAGGGGTTGAGAGGACAGGGGACATGCTGTGTTTTAAAGATATGGGATGTCTCAAAGTCTTAAATGGCTTCCTCCCTCTCCTTTATCACTGATCTGTAAGGTAAAAGTACATTTTAATATGATGACTTTAAGCTCCGTTTTAACCAATCAGTGATGAGGGAAAGGAGGAGAGGAGGCAATTTAAGAGTTTTGAGACGTGGCTGTGGTAAAGAATAAAAGCCACACCCCTTCAATATGACGATTCTGGTCCAGTACAATCATCAACCACTACATGTGACATCCACTGCCCTGCACTGTATAGACAAGTCGAACACAAATCACAGAACTTTTTATATGTAAGAAACACATCAAACCTTGCAGTACAGATAGCAGGAGTGCATACACACAGACGGGTACTACTGTACAGTTGTTTTAAGGTACTGTGAGTTGCTGTGGTAGACAATTAATTATGAATGTTGAATGTTGGCTTGCAGATACTGTATACAAAGGGACGCTTACCGTCAAGTGTCATACGTACCAACAGGAAAGGTAACCTAATACGCTGCCAACTGCAGCTCCTCCTGTTATCAGTTGTTCAAACCGATTTGGTGAGGCTTGACGTCTGTTCCAGTCAGTCCTGTAGTCGCTCACCTTGCCTCTGAGTTGCACCAGTCTAGCACTGTATCTTCCAGGCTGCACGAGCGATCTGCGTTAGTGATTGTGTGATCGAGTGTCCGCTTTGTCCTTTCTGCTCTATCCACACACCGTATGATTTATTTTTGTACATTTTGTTGTAGATTCTCCAAAATAGAAAACACATGCTGGATAATACAAGGCAAATGGATTTATCTATATGTGTATGTTACCTCTTTGTAACAACATCCCACCACCACTGAATAATAATAATAGGTCAAAGCTTGGATGTGCATTGAAATATGTTTTAAAGCAGTCTCCTCATAGAGAACAGTGTTGATTGGACTACCAGACTCTTTCGCACTGTCCTGTGTATTTTTTTTGTGCTCTTTTTATCTAATCTTACATCTTAGTGCCCAGAGTTTGTCTGGGTCAGGTCACGTGGGCAGGAAAACAATCATTGTCTTTACCACAGAAGTGAACCTAGTGTCAAAGACACCTAAAACACTCCCATTGCTTAGCAGGGTATGGGAACTCTCTCAAACATACTGGCTAACTCTGCCTAGAAACATATCAGCAAGGAATTACAAATTTAATGAATCAGATCTGACTTTTTGTAGCAGGTTAGAACATACGCAGCAGGTTCTGAGAATTAGGTTAGGAAAAGGGTTAGTTAAAATAAAGGGAGGGGTGTATCCCTTCTAGCCTTGACCCCCCTAGACCGGATACACACACATGCCAAACAATCTCTTAACTCATACTATCATCACTCCCCTCCTCTGGTCTACAGTATGGAAAGTGTCTAGATCATGTGTATTTAAATGTATTTTTGTGTTCTTTTTTTCTGTATTGCAGAAATGAGTGCTATCCAGTTGCAATGGGTTGTAAAATAAACTGACATTTCAATGAATATAGACCACTGCCTCTGTGGGTTAAGTTGTGCTGTCTGGGGTAACTTTTATTTTTTTCCCCCCTCTGTGTGAGGGAGGGAGAGAACCCTCTAGGACAGGGCTTTTTGCACCATGTGATTATTTATCTGTTGTATTTTCCTTCTCAATGCAGCATTATCTTATTTTCTGCACGCACATGATAGACCGTTAGTCACACTTCTCCAAAGCCGCTGAGCCGAGAAGGGTGTAATTGCAGACCGTAATTCGAGGTGTTTTCTGGTATGGGCGTTTCTTGACATCAAGTTATACGCATTGATGCTAACCATTTGGACCGCTGACGAAGAAAGCTGCAGTCATTAGATTTTGACACTGTCGGTACATTCTTCCATATAGAAACCCCGATCTTTGTTCTCAACGTGTTCAATTAGATACTTTGCCTAACCAATTCATTCTTTATTTGAAGGTGACATAATTGGATAGCTACAGATGCTGTGAAGCTGTAGCTAGCTACTTGATATTGACATTAACGTTCCCGATGAGTATAACGTGACAAGCTTTCAAGTTAGCGTAAAAAAACGCCGCGAGGCTGTAATAGTTGCTAGCCAGCTCCAGACAGTCAAATGATGTACTCTAGAACTTTTAAACTGGTTTAAACTGTAGCTAATTAGATTGTTTGTGCCGAGTGTGTTTTGTATTCGCTACAAGTTAAACTTATGGAATCCTAAGGCATTTGTTGTATGCATAATTCTGACAATGCTTTGACGTGTGCAAATTGGTAATGTTTACATCCCTCAAGTCACTTGGCAGCATGCTATGGTACTAAAGTCGGGCACAGATCCTGAAGCTGTGCACAGTGCCGAAACACAGGACTGTACAGCTGCAGCTTTTCTGAAGAAATCGTCAGCAGACTATAACTATTGTGACTCTTACGTAGTCACAATAAAACAGTGGTGAGAAATGAAAGTATGTGATCACTTTACATAATATGATGTGTAGGCCTAAAGCAATTTTACTGTTTATTTAAAGGGACAATATGGGATTGGTACTACCAATTTGTGAACTGTAAAATGATTGATATATAGACATTGATAATTGAAAGATGTAACGAATACGCGTATCAACCGTCTTACCCCATCAACCCAAAATATACGCTTTTTTACGCCATTGTTTGTAAATAATGTAATTGTAAACAAACACTATAGCTTCAAAACATGGTTAAAACTATGATTTTGATATCATTGATGGCCAGTTCTTGTATCCATAGCTATGTCTATGAATTTGAGAGTGGTTACATTTCTCCAGGCTCCTCCCTCAGCTTCTAACAGAGGCAAGGTTATTGTATCAATTAAGGACTCTAGCTTTACGGTTAGGATTCGGTGAAGATACTGTGAAGGCTACATTCTCAATGTGTGTGTGTCTACAAGTTACATTGGGGGAGGTGTGGCCCTAGCCTGTCAGTACCAGGGAAACAACCAGATGTGTTTGATGCTGTACTGAGACGGAGCAGCCAACCAGGTGACATTTGTTCTATCTACACTAAACCAAAATATGACCCACCGTCTAAAGTGTTGGTCCCATGTTTCATGAACTGAATTCAAAGATCCCAGAAATGTTCCATATGCACAAAAAGCTTATTTAGCTCAGATTTTGTGCACAAATTTGTTTACATCCCTGTTAGTGAGCGTTTTTCCTTCGCCAAGACAATCCATTTCCCTGACGTGTGGCATATCAAGAAGCTGATTAAACATGATCATTAGACAGGTTCACCTTGTGCTGGGGACAATAAAAGGCCACTCTAAAATGTGTAGTTTTGTCACCAACACAATGCCACAGATGTCTCAAGTTTTGAGGGAGCATGCAATTGGCATGCTGACTGCAGGAATGTCCATCAGAGCTGTAGCCAGGTAATTTTAATGTTAATTTCAAATCCAATTTTATTGGTCACATACACATGGTTAGCAGATGTTAATGCGAGTGTAGCGAAATGCTTGTGCTTCTAGTTCCGACTATGCAGTAATATGTAAAAATTCACCTAACAAATTCACAACAACTACCTTATACACACAAATGTAAAGGGATGAATAGAATATGTACATATAAATATATGGATGAGCGATGGCGTGCGGCATAGGCAAGATGCAGTAGATGGTATAGAATACAGTATATACAGTGAGGGAAAAAAGTATTTGATCCCCTGCTGATTTTGTACGTTTGCCCACTGACAAAGAAATGATCAGTCTATAACTTTAATGGTAGGTTTATTTGAACAGTGAGAGACAGAATAACAACAAAAAAATCCAGAAAAACGCATGTGAAAAATGTTATAAATGGAATTGCATTTTAATGAGGGAAATAAGTATTTGACCCCTCTGCAAAACATGACTTAGTACTTGGTGGCAAAACCCTTGTTGGCAATCACAGAGGTCAGATGTTTCTTGCAGTTGGCCACCAGGTTAGCACACATCTCAGGAGGGATTTTGTCCCACTCCTCTTTGCAGATCTTCTCCAAGTCATTAAGGTTTCGAGGCTGACGTTTGGCAACTCGATCCTTCAGCTCCCTCCACAGATTTTCTATGGGATTAAGGTCTGGAGACTGGCTAGGCCATTCCAGGACCTTAATGTGCTTCTTCTTGAGCCACTCCTTTGTTACCTTGGCCGTGTGTTTTGGGTCATTGTCATGCTGGAATACCCATCCACGACCCATTTTCAATGCCCTGGCTGAGGGAAGGAGGTTCTCACCCAAGATTTGACGGTACAT
>QNTS01000289.1:303244-337682 GCA_003317085.1 Hucho hucho
TTCTGGATTTTTTTGTTGTTATTCTGTCTCTCACTGTTCAAATAAACCTACCATTAAAATTATAGACTGATCATTTCTTTGCCAGTGGGCAAACTTACAAAATCAGCAGGGGATCAAATACTTTTTCCCCCACTGTACATATGAGATGAGTAATGTAGGATATGTAAACATTATTAAAGTGGCGTTATTTAAAGTGACTAGTGATACCTTTATTAAGTCCATTTATTTAAGTGGCCAGAGATTTGAGTCTTTATGTTGGCAGCAGCCTCTCTATGTTAGTGATGGCTGTTTAACAGTCTGATGGCCTTGAGATAGAAGCTGTTTTTCAGTCTCTCTGTCCCAGCTTTGATGCACCTGTACTGACCTCGCCTTCTAGATGATAGCGGGGTGAACAAGCAGTGGCTTGGGTGGTTGTTGTCCTTGATGATCTTTTTGGCCTTCCAGGTAGTTTGCCCCCGGTGATGAGTTGTGCAGAACGCACTACCCTCTGGAGAGCCATGCGGTTGAGGGTGGTGCAATTGCTGTACTAGGCGGTGATACAGCCGACAGGATGCTCTCGATTGTGCATCTGTAAAAGTTTGTGTTTTTAGATGACAAGCCGAATTTCTTCAGCCTCCTGAGGTTGAAGAGGCGCTGTTGCGCCTTCTTCACCATGCTGTCTGTGTGGGTGGACCATTTCAGTTTGGCTGTGATGTGTATGCCGAGGAACTTAAAACTTTCCACCTTCTCCACTACTGTCCCGTCGATGTGGATGGGGGGGTGCTCCCACTGCTGTTTCCTGTAGTCCACGATCAGTTTTGTTGACGTTGAGTGGAGGTTATGTTCCTGACACCACACTCCGAGGGCCCTCACCTCCTCCCTATAGGCCATCTTGTCGTTATTGGTAATCAGGCCTACCACTGTAGTGTTGTCTGCAAACTTGATGATTGAGTTGGAAGCGTGCACGGCCAGGGAGTACAGGAGAGGGCTGAGAACGCACCCTTGTGGGGCCCCAGTGTTGAGGTGGAGATGATGTTTCCTACCTTCACCACCTGGGGGCGGCCCGTCAAAGTCCAATTTCTCTACCATAGGCCATCTCCAACGGCGTTTTAGAGAATTTGGCTGTACGTCCAACTGGCCTCACAACTGCAGACCACGTGTAACCACGTCAGCCCAGGACCTCCACATCTGGCTTCTTCACCTGCGGGATCGTCTGAGACCAGCTATCTGGACAGCTGATAAAACTGAAGAGGATTTCTGTCTGTAATAAAGCCCTGTTGTGGTGAAAAACTCATTCTGATAGGCTTGGCCTGGCTCCCCAATTGGTGGGCCTGGCTCCCAAGTGGGTGGGCCTATGCCCAGTCATGTGAAATCCATAGATTAGTGCTGATTTCCTTATATGAACTGTAAATTGTTGCATGTGGTGTAAAGTACTTAAGTAAAAATACTTTAAAGTACTACTTAAGTTGTTTTTGGGGGGGATCTGTACATTACTTTACTATTTATATTTTTGCCTACTTTTACTTTTCGACATTCCTAAAGACAATAATGTACTTTTTACTCCATACATTTACCCTGACACCCAAAAGTACTTGTTACATTTTGACAGGAAAATGGTCCAATTCATACACTTATCAAGAGAACATCCCTACTGTCTCTGATCTGGCGCACAATTGCTTCATTTGTAAATTATGTCTTAGTGTTGGAGTGTGCCCCTGCAATCCGTCAATAAAAAAAACGAGTAAATTGTGCCGTCTGGTTTGCTTAATATAATGAATTTGAAATGATTTACACTTTTACTTTTCATACTTAAGTACATTTTAGCAATTCTATTTACTTTTGATACTTAAGTATATTTAAAACCAAAAACTTTTTTTTTTTTTTTTACTTTACAGGGTGACTTTTACTTGAGTCATTTTCTATGAAGGTATCTTTACTTTTACTCAAGTATGACAATTGAGTACTTTTTCCACCACTGATGTTGCATTTATATTTTTGTTCAGTATATCTATCAGATAATAATCATCATCATCAGCATTGACTTTCTTCCACTTATCCAAGCCTGGACAGATCTTTGAGTCTTTCAACATGACCGCTCTGTGGAAGCTGCCGTGTATCTTCATCTGTGAGAACAACAAGTTGGGTATGGAGACGTCTGTAGAGCGGACCTCTGCTAGCACTGGTTACTTAACGAGAGGGGTGACTATATTCCTGGCCTCAAGGTAGGACACACATAGTCAGTGAGTGTACAGTATCTCTGCTTTACTGACCTTCCTAGCTCTGGGTGTAGGTGGAAGGCATGGATGTTCTGTGTGTGAGGGAGGCCATCAAGCTCGCTGCAGACCACTGCAGAACCTGGAAGGTGCAGAGACGAGAAAGTTATGACTGGTTTAAGAGCCTGAAGAGTGGTAAGTATAACTTTGTCTCAGACAATCTAATCTCAGAGGGATGATCAGCTTCTACTAACACACCAGTGTCTCTTCCCTGACAGAGTGATGATCAGCTTCTACTATCACACCAGTGTCTCTTCTCTGACAGAGTGATGATCAGCTTCTACTATCACACCAGTGTCTCTTCCCTGACAGAGTGATGATCAGCTTCTACTATCACACCCGTGTCTCTTCCCTGACAGAGTGATGATCAGCTTCTAGTCTCTTCCCTGACAAAGGGAGGATATGTGACCAGGATAGAGACACTCTGTGGAAGAGACTCCAGTACAGAGCTGCAACTCGTCCCAGTTTAACCACTCCTGGTACTTCTGGTGTGCTGCAGAGCTAGAGAGCATAAATGCTGAGAAACTGCCGCTCCAATAGAAATCCCTAATCAGGCTATTCAGCAGTGTCAGGGTGGCGTTGGCTACCTTGTTTAGTCTTTTTGTTTGGAAACCTCTCTGGCAGTCTTATTGTCACATGGAGCTGGAGACCTAATGTTACCATGGACAAAGCATGAGTGACCCTGGGGATAGGTGAGACAATATTTCTGACCCTGTGACCGTCACCTGACCTCCGGTCCCTTTGCGCCCCTTAACTCCCCACCCACCCACACCTCCTCTCTCTCGCTCTCTCTCTCCTCCCTTACTCTATTTTCTTTTAACCTTACCCACCTCTTTGTGTTGCCACTCTTCCTCACTCCCTATTTTAGCCTGTCTAGACACCCTTCAGTGTAGTGCAGTGTTGGTTTGGAATGCACTGCTTCCTTTCCAGGGCTCTGTGTCTTTCTCTCATCGACCAAGGGCTAGAGCTGAACCCTGCTAATCAGGTCTAACCCCTCTTAGGCTTGTGTGCGGCTGCTCGGACATGGAAACCCATTTCGTGAAGCTTTGGACAAACAGTTCTTGTGCTGTTTGCTTACAGAGGCAGTTTGGAACTCGGTAGTGAGTGTTGCAATCGAGAACAATTTGTTTTAACGTGCTTCAGCACTCGGTGGTCACTTTCTGTGAGCTTGTGTGGACTACCACTTCGTGACTGAGCCGTTGTTTCTCCAAGATGTTTCCACTTCACAATAACAACACTTACAGTTGACCAGGGCAGTTCTAGCAGGGCAGAAATTTGATGAACTGACTTGTTGGAAAGGTGGCATCCTATGACAGTGCCACGTTGAAAGTCACTGAGCTCTTCAGTAAGGCCATTCTACTGCCAATGTTTGTCTATGGAGATTGCATGGCTGTGTGCTCGATTTTATAAACCTGTCAGCAACAGGTGTGGTTGAATAATCCACTAATTTGATAGGGTGTCTACATACTTTTGTATATATAGTGTAGCTGTAGAGATCAGGAAGGTGATCGAGGATGTGGTCCAGTTTGCGATCTCTAACCCTGAGCCGCCATTGAACGAGCTCTGCAACCACAACTTTGCCAACGAACTGCCCATGGAGTTCCGTGGGACTACCCCTGGGTCAAACTAAAGTCTGTCAGCTAGACACACACCTGAACCAAACTACAGGCCATCAGCTACACATCCTCTCCGACCCTTTGAGACACCAACCCCTGCGTTAAAGTCTACTCCTCCTCTCCTCCTCCTCCGCTCATTAGCACTCTAAACGCACAATAAGATATGAGATTGTGACCCTGTAGGTCAGAGTTCAATCTGTAGCAGCATTCCAAATTAGTTAATCAACTCTGACCCTGTGATGTCACTGGTATTTATTCACTATATGTACCGTATAGTGTATAATATGTAGTTTTAGGTTAGAGTTGGTATGTATTCTCCTGATACTGAGGGTGTCTGTGAATGGGAGGTGAATTGCATTGGGCAGGCTTTTGTTCCAGCCCAGCACTAACGCACCTGATTCAACATATCAACCTCTCATCAAGACTTTGATGAGTTGTATCAGGTGTATTAATGCTGATATGTAACTTACAAAGCTTGTACACCCTATAGCTCTCCAGTACCAAGGTTGGGGAGTGTGTGGGGGGTCTGGGTTAAACCAAGTATGTCTCTCTGTTTTTAAGGTTTATTACTGTTTGAAGGTATTACGTTCCTAGACTAGATAAACTTAAGAGACACCGCCAGACTGCAAGTAATAACGTCATCATAGGGAACGGAAATGGTAGTCTATTTGTCTCGCCTCCTGCTCTTTTCCTCTCCTTCTCTTTCTCTGACTCCCTCCCTCTCTCCATGAGGAGAGGATACTGATCCAAACACTATGAAACTGAAGCATCTGTGTGAAATGAAAGATTGTAATACAGTTTGACGTGATTTGACTTAATCATTAAAGTTGGCTGAGACTTTGGGTGTTTTGAAAAGTGTATTATTTATTATAATAACAACAATAATAGTGCTGGTTTCTGATGACTCTGTAGAGGCCCGTATGCATAAGAGCTAATAATGTAC
Organism: Hucho hucho; assembly: GCA_003317085.1. Classification (NCBI taxonomy): domain Eukaryota; kingdom Metazoa; phylum Chordata; class Actinopteri; order Salmoniformes; family Salmonidae; genus Hucho; species Hucho hucho. The sequence continues at coordinate 308,056 of QNTS01000289.1, forward strand.
TATGCCAGGTAGGTGAGTGCATTTTCCTGCTCCTGCGTCACCACGAATCTTAGTATTAGTCAGAAGTAGTGCTTATAATTAGTGTTTATATACAGTGCCTTCGGAAAGTATTCGAACCCCTTGACTTTTTCCACATTTTGTTACGTTACAGCCTTATTATAAAATTGATTAAATAAAAAATAAATCCTCAGCAATCTACACATAATACTCCATAACAATTTTTTTGACATTTTTGCACATTTATTAAGAATTAAAAACAGAAACCTTATTTACATAAGTATTCAGACCCTTTTTCCTATGAGACTCAAATTGAGCTCAGGTGCATCCTGTTTCCATTGATCATCCTTGAGATGTTTTTACAACTTAAATGGAGTCCACCTGTGGTAAATTCAATTGATTGGACATGATTTGGAAAGGCACACCTGTCTATATAAGGTCCCACAGTTGACAATGCATGTCAGAGCAAAAACCAGGTCGAAGGAATTGTCCGTAGAGCTCCAAGACAGGATTGTGATGAGGCATAGATCTGGGGAAGTGTACCAAAAAAATTGAAGGTCCCCAAGAACCACCAAGACTCTTCCTAGAGCTGGCCGCCCAGCCCTGAGCAATTTGGGGACAAGGGCCTTGGTCAGGGAGGTGAAAGAGCTCCAGAGTTCCTATGTCGAGATGGGAGAACCTTCCAGATGGATAACCATCTCTGTAGCACTCCACCAATCAGGCCTTTATTGTAGAGTGGCCAGACGGAAGCCACTCCTCAGTAAAAAGCACATGACAGCCCGCTTGGAGTTACCAAATGGCACCTAAAGGACTCTCAGACCATGCGAAACAAGATTCTCTGGTCTGATGAAACCAAGATTGAACTCTTCGGCCTAAATGTCACGTCTGGAGGAAACCTGGCGCCATCCCTACGGTGAAGCATGGTGGTGGCAGCATCATGCTGTTGGGATGTTTTTCAGCGACAGGGACTGGGAGACTAGTCAGGATCGAGAAAAAATGAACGGAGCAAAGTACTGAGAGATCCTTGATAAAAACCTGCTCCAGAGTGCTCAGGACCTCAGACTGGGGCGAAGGTTCACCTTCCAACAGGACAACGACCCTAAGCACACAGCCAAGACAATGCAGGAGTGGCTTCGGGACAAGTCTCTAAATATCCTTGAGTGGCTCAGCCAGACCCCGGACTTGCACCCAATCGAACATCTCTGGAGAGACCTGAAAATAGCTGTGCAGCGACGCTCCCCATCCAACCTGACAGAGCTTGAGAGGATCTGCAGAGAAGAATGGGAGAAACTCTCCAAATACAGGTGTGTCAAGCTTGTAGCGTCATACCAAAGAAGACATAAGGCTGTAATCGCTGCCAAAGGTGCTTCAGCAAAGTACTGAGTAAAGGGTCTGAATACTTATGTAAATGTGATATTTCCGTTTTAAATTTGTAATAAATTAGCAAAAATTTCTAAAAATCTCTTACTTTGTCAGTATGGGGTATTGTGTGTAGATTGATGAGAGAAAAAAAAACGATTTAATCAATTTTAGAATAAGGCTATAACGTAACAACATTTGGAAAAAGTCAAGGGGTCTGAATACTTTCTGAATGCACTGTATGTATATTTGTATATTTCTATACAGTAGCGATCAGTGGTGTAGTGGAGGGTAAACACCGTTTACACACCTTTTTTATTTTGTGAGAGGTTTTATCCACCTTTTGTGGAAAAATGCATTAAAAGTATAGGGACAGTTACTTAATTTACACTGGACGGCAATCAGAATTTACAACTACATCACTGGAAGAGATCATGTTTTAAGATTTTGAGGTTTGTAGCTAGGGATAGCTGAAGAGTTATAACCTCTCACTTTGCCAGAAATTCACACACACATTCAACAGCCATAGACTGTACACTCTGCTACCGTCCGCAAATGGTATTGGAGCAACCGGACTGGAGCATCAGCTCTCGGACCAACAGGCTCCGAGACCTCTTCTAACCCCAAGCCACAGACTGCTAATTAGTAAATTAATGGTACCCAAACTATGTGCTTTGACTCTATCTTGCACTGAACCTAAACACACTCTATACATACAGTACCAGTCAAAAGTTTGGACACACCCACTCATTAAAGGGTTTTTCTTTATTTGTACTATTTTCTACATTGTAGAATAATAGTGAAGACATTAAAACTATGAAATTAGACATATGGAATCATCTAGTAACCAAACAAGTGTTACAAAAATCTATTTTAGATTTTAGATTTTTCAAAGTAGCCACCCTTTTCCTTGATGACATCTTTGCACTAGCTTGGCATTCTCTCAACCAGCTTTACCTGGAATGCTTTTTCAACAGTCTTGAAAGGAGTTCCCACATATGCTGAGCACTTGTTGGCTGCTCAGCATATGCTCAACTCATCCCAAACCATCTCAATTGGGTTGAGGTCGGGTGATTGTGGAGGACAGGTCATCGGATGCAGCACTCCATCACTCTCCTTCTTGGTCACATAGCCCTTACACAGCTTGGAGGTGTGTTAGGTCAGTGTCCTGTTGAAAAACAAATGATAGTCCCTCTAAGCGCAAACCAGATGGCGTATTGCTGCCATCACACCTCCTCCTCCATGCTTCACGGTGAGAACCACACATACAGAGATAATCTGTTCACCTACTCTGCATCTCACAAATACACGGCGGTTGGAACCAGAAATCTCAAATTTGGCCTCATCAGACCAAAGGACAGACTGGCTACTTTGAAGAATCTAAAACATAACATATATTTTGATTTGTTTAACACTTTTTTGGTTACTACATGATTCCATATGTGTTATTTCATAGTTTTGATGTGCAATTAATTGCAAAGTCCCTCTTTGCCATGCAAATGAACTGAATCACAAAAAAACATTTCCACTGCATTTCAGCCCTGCCACAAAAGGACCAGCTGACATCATGTCAGTGATTCTCTCGTTAACACAGGTGTGAGTGTTGACGAGGACAAGGCTGGAGATTAATCTGTCATGCCGATTGAGTTTGAATAACAGACTGGAATCTTCAAAATGAGGAATTGTGCTTGGAATCATTGTTCTTCCTCTGTCAACCATGGTTACCTGCAAGGAAACCCATGCCGTCATCATTGCTTTGCACAAAAAGGGCTTCACAGGCAAGGATATTGCTGCCAGTAAGATTGCACCTAAATCAACCATTTATCGGATCATCAAGAACTTCAAGGAGAGCGGTCCAATTGTTGTGAAGAAGGCTTCAGGGTGCCCAAGAAAGTCCAGCAAGCGTCAGGACCGTCTCCTAAAGTTGATTCAGCTGTGGGATCGGGGCACCACCAGTACAGAGCTTGCTCAGGAATGGCAGCAGGCAGGTGTGAGTGCATCTGCACGCACAGTGAGGCGAAGACTTTTGGAGGATGGCCTGGTGTCAAGAAGGGCAGCAAAGAAGCCACTTCTCTCCAGGAAAAACATCAGGGACAGACTGATATTCTGCAAAAGGTACAGGGATTGGACTGCTGAGGACTGGGGTAAAGTCATTTTCTCTGATGAATCCCCTTTCCGATTGTTTGGGGCATCCGGAAAAAAGCTTGTCTGGAGAAGACAAGGTGAGCGCTACCATCAGTCCTGTGTCATGCCAACAGTAAAGCATCCTGAGACCATTCATGTGTGGGGTTGCTTCTCAGCCAAGGGAGTGGGCTCACTCACAAGTTTGCCTAAGAACACAGCCATGAATAAAGAATGGTACCAACACATCCTCCGGGAGAAACTTCTCCCAACCATCCAGGAACAGTTTGGTGACGAACAATGCCTTTTCCAGGATGATGGAGCACCTTGCCATGAGGCAAAAGTGATAACTAAGTAGCTTGGGGAACAAAACAAAGATATTTTGAGTCCATGGCCAGGAAACTTCCCAGACCTTAATCCCAATGAGAACTTGTGGTCAATCCTCAAGAGGCGGGTGGACAAACAAAACCCCACAAATTCTGACAAACTCCAAGCATTGATTATGCAAGAACGGGCTGCCATCAGTCAGGATGTGGCCCAGAAGTTAATTGACAGCATTCCAGGGAGGATTGCAGAGGTCTTGAAAAAGAAGGGTCAACACTGCAAATATTGACTCTTTGCATCAACTTCATGTAATTGTCAATAAAAGCCTTTAACACTTATGAAATGCTTGTAATTATACTTCAGTATTCCATGTAACATCTGACAAAAATATCTAAAGACACTGAAGCAGAAAATTAATATTTGTGTCATTCACAAAACTTTTGGCCACGACTGTATGTGTGTGTGTGTGTGTGTGTGTGTGTGTGTGTGTGTGTGTGTATATATATATATATATATATATATATATATATATACAGTTGAAGTCGGAAGTTTACATACACTTAGGTTGGAGTCATTAAAACTTGTTTTTTCAACGACTCCACAAATTTCTTGTTAACAAACTATGGTTTTGGCAAGTCTTTTAGGATATCTACTTTGTGCATGACACAAGTGATTTTTCCAACAATTGTTAACAGACAGATTATTTAACTTATAATTCACTGTATCACAATTCCATTCGGTCAGAAGTTTACATACACTAAGTTGACTGTACCTTTAAACAGCTTGGAAAATTCCAGAAAATGATGTCATGAATTTTGAAGCTTCTGTTAGGCTAATTGACATCATTTGAGTGAATTGGAGGTGTACCTGTGGATGGGAGCTATTTCCAAATGCCTGAAGGTACCACGTTCATCTGTACAAACAATAGTACGCAAGTATAAACACCATGGGACCACGCAGCTGTCATACCGCTCAGGAAGGAGACGGGTTCTGTCTCCTAGAGATTAATGTACTTTGGTGCGAAAAGTGCAAATCAATCCCAGAACAACAGCAAAGGACCTTGTGAAGATGCTGGAGGAAACAGGTGCAAAAGTATCTATATCCACAGTAAAACGAGTCCTATATCGACATAACCTGAAAGGCCGCTCAGCAAGGAAGAAGCCACTGCTCCAAAACCGCCATTAAAAGCCAGACTACGGTTTGCAACTGCACATGGGGACAAAGATTGTACTTTTTTAAGAAATGTCCTTTGGTCTGATGAAACAAAAATAGAACTGTTTGACCATCGTTATGTTTGGAGGAAAAAGGGGGAGGCTTGCAAGCCGAAGAACACCATCCCAACCGTGAAGCACGGGGGTGGCAGCATCATATTGTGGGGGTGCTTTACTGCAGGAGGGACTGGTGCACTTTACAAAATAGATGACATCATGAGAAAGGAAAATTATGTGGATATATTGAAGCAACATTTCAAGACAGCAGTCAGGAAGTTAAAGCTTGGTCGTAAATATGTCTTCCAAATGGACAATGACCCCAAGCATACTTCCAAAGTTGTGGCAAAATGGCTTAAGGACAACAAAGTCAAGGTATTGGAGTGGCCATCACAAAGCCCTGACCTGAAAAATGACTTGCGTCATGCACAAAGTAGATGTCCTAACCGACTTGCCAAACCTATAGTTTGTTAACAAGAAATTTGTGGAGCGGTTGAAAAACGAGTTTTAATGACTCCAACCTAAGTGTATGTAAACTTCCGACTTCAACTGTATTTATATTGACATGAAACTTGTGTGTGTGTGTGTGTGTATGTATGTATGTATGTATGTATGTATGTATGTATGTATGTATGTATGTATGTATGTATGTATATAATATATATATATATATTAGTCTATACACACTCACACTACATTGACACAGCCACACAAATCCCACACACATTCACATACACAGCATACACACACACACTCATAACACACATACCGACACAACACAAACATGCACACTCACACACTTTTAAACTCATTATTTGCTGCTGATACACAGTTCTTTATTTTATTCGTATTATTATCTATCCTGATGCCTAGTCACTTTACCCTGCCTTCATGTACATATCTACCTCAAATACCTCATACCTCTGCACCATGATCTGGTGCTGGTACTCCCTGTATATACTGTAGCTCTATTCTAGTGTATTTTATTCCTCATGTACTATTTTATTTGAATTATGTTTTAAACTCTGCATCATTAGGAAGGGCTCATAAGCAAGAATTTCACGGTAAAGTCTGCACCAGTTGTTTTCAGCACATGACAAGTAAGATTTTATTTGGAAATCCGGCCCCCCCTAGTCATAGACTGTTCTCTCTGCTACCGCACGGCAAGTACCGGAGCGTCAAATCTAGGTCCAAAAGACTCCTTAACAGCTTCTACCCTCAAGCCATAAGACTCCTGAACAGCTAATCAAATGGCTACCCAGACTATTTGCATTGTTGCCCCCAACCCCCTTTACGCTCCTGCTACTCTCTGTTTATTATCTATGCATAATCACTTTAACTCTACCTACATGTACATGTTACCTCAATTACCTCGACTAACCGGTGCCCCCGCACATTGACTCTACCAGTACCCCCTGTATAAAGCCTTGCTATTGTTATTTTACTGCTGCTCTTTAATTGTTACTTTTATTTTTTACTCATCTATTTTTTACTTAACACATTTTTCTTAAAACTGCATTGTTGGTTAAGAGCTTGTAGGTAAGCATTTTACTGTAAGGTCTACACCTGTTGTTGTATTCCGCGCATGTGACAAATATAATCTGATTTGAAGTCTCCTTGATACAAACAGCGTTGAACTGACCAATGGCGGGCACAAATGGGTGTTACCTGATAATCAAGAAAAGGCCATATCAAGAAACGCCCCCAAATTGCGGTCTGCAATTAGACTATATTGGTTGAGCCGGAGGAGCGCGAATTCATCTTGCTGTAGAATACTATAATGAAACAGGCAGGGAGCAGGTTTCGAACCCTCGACTTTCTAGCCCGAAGTCCAGCGCGCTATCGATTGCGGACAGCAGGCCAAACGAACGACTAAAATGAACGAGCCACACGGAAAAACGAATCATGACTCTCGAGTCAGTAAAAAGAGTCGTTCAAAAATAACGAATCGTTCCCGAACTGCCCATCACTAGTACCCCCGCCCTTCTCTCTTTTCTTTTCATTTTGCGCCCTCATCGTCCAGACATACCAGTTTGTGCAGCGAAATCACATACAAGCCGAAGGTATTCTCTCCACATCTGTGTATTTGTATTGTTATTTCATTATATAATTATCGTTATATAACAGTTAAGAGTCAAGACATTAACACGTTTGACCGAAAACAGCGTAACATTTTACGGTAAGAGCTCGATTAATCAATAGCCTACATTTTAATAGTGTGCTTTAGGCTATAAATATTTTATTTTCGGACCTATTTTTGTACAACTTAGCTACCACCATCCAGGTGAAATTGTTATATTATATAAACTTATCTGGATAAATATGTATTGTGTGAGTAGCCTAGCCTTTAAACTGTGTAGTCTCGTGCAGCTTCTACCTTATTTTTTGCAATCAATGTATTCTCCTGTTGTCTCAGCTGGTTCACATAAGAATGTTCTGGAATCAAGATGCCGGTGGCCTTGATTTGGGGAGTGAGTGAGAGTCAAGACACCACATGTTAAAACCGCTATTAGACAACTCTTGGGGTATTTTAAAGTTAAAAGGGATTAGACAAAGGCCGCCAAAAAAGGGCAGCGTCGTGAGTGTGACTGTCTGTGTGTAGCCTACTGAATATTTACGTGTCTCCCATGCTGATAATGCTGAGGACAAGCAGCCACAGTGCCCTGCACATTTTGGGAAGTGCATGGTGGTGTTGAGACAGCCTTTGTCTAGTTGAAGGAGCCCAGTTGGCACTGGTGTTTACACTGCTCCAAAACTAGCCAAATATAAATTTACAGCCTATAATAATCTCATCGTTTTAATCGGTTTACAGTCACTCACTACTTTTACAAGCAGTTTATATAAAATGAGACAGATTAGATGGATAAACTGTATTGTTGGATTAAAATACTTGTTGTCAGTGTATGTAATAGCCAATAATTCATACTAGTTTTCAAACTGTATTTTTTTTCTGTGCAAAATTGTGACAACAGACATGTGTGCATAAGAGTGGAGGCTGCTGAAGGGAGGACGGTTCATAATAATGCCTGGTACGGAGAAAATGGAATGGTATTTGATACCATTCTGCTCCAGCCATTACCGCGAAGCCTGTTCTCACCAATTAAGGTGCCTCCTGTGGTGTACACAATCAAGGCAAAATTCCACAAGCATGTGATGTTGTCATCAGGATTAAACCTGCCACCTTTATTTGACACATGGATGGGGGATATTTTATTAATCCCTTTCTCTTAAATTAGTTTTGGGATAAGAGATTACACTGCCTCTTGCCAATAAAGAATAAAGAGTGCCTTTTCCTCTTTATTGGATCATTATGGTTCCCTACCGCCTTGAACCCTCGTCCCTAAACTCTGGTCACAACCCTGGCTCCACCCAGACCCTCCAGTCAATAAAGGGCAGACTCTACTTTTCTCCACCATGCAGGCAGCTATATTTAGATGGTGCCACTTGTCACATAGAGAGAGAGCAGCCCTAGGGATGCAGTCTGCCACATATTTCCCTCATCTATCTTTTACATAGAAACAGTGTTGGGGAAGCTACTCTGATATCACAGTTTACCAAATGACCATTTACTTCACACTGGAAGAAGTTAATCTACACTAAAGATACCCTTAATAAAAATATAGTTTACTTAACTAAAGATACTTTGAAAAAGTACAAACATGCGTTTTAAATGAAAATTCCAAAGCCTAAAATAGTGAACATTCAATTCCCAAAATGTTGAAAATATTCCATTGTCTCTGTCAAGTCCACATTGGATAAACATCATCCTATTTAGCTAGGCTAGTCTGCCTAAGTATGCTGCAGAGCTGTCTGACTAAATAATTGTACTAGTTCTTCAAAGTAGATAAGGCATAGGCCTACTTTCACGAACTGTCTATCCATCACCTTCTTGTGTTGTGTACATTCCTCTCTCATGCGGTCAGTCTGTATCTAACATAGCAGGCATAAAAGTGTATCCATCTCTGTCGGATACCAAATGAACCAGCGCAATGGATTATGGGCATTGTAGATAATTACCACGTTTCTGTGCTGAACTAGGTTGAATATTTGCTTAATGAAAACTACAACTCCCTTCAGCCCAGCGTCCCACATAGTTCTTAAGTTGATTTCTCTCGTGATTTATTTTATTTTTCTAGAGAAAGTGCTTTTGGCTCACAAAAATGTAAATGTAAGTCAAGTACTCAATGTCTGAAAAAATAAACAATTTGGTTAATCGCTCCGCACTAGCAAGAACAGATCCCTCTGGAGTCAGATGTTCACAGAATGTGCAATTAAGCCTATTAAACACAAAAAATATGTTTCAAATGAGAATTAAGGTTTGATTCCAAAAAAGAAAGGAAATTCTTGCCTACTTCACCCATATTCTATTTTAGCAAAAAAAAAAGTTGTGTGTTCCAGTATTAAGCTACACTGCTACATGGCAAACAAAGTAATTAACTACTGAAAACACTACCAAGATTTGAATTCAGTTGAACTACCACTAAACTACTGCAAGTAGTTTATTTACTAGTTGAACTACATGTAGTTCACTACTCACCAACACTGCATAGAAAGACATTAGTATGCCGTCTCTAAGAGGGGAGGGCTATTGTAATAGGTCTCAAAGACACAATTCTCTCGATGGCAAAATAATTGGATATTGTATAGGGCTTTTTCTGTCAAAATAATCTGCTGGTTGCACTGCCTGTTCAAAGTGTTTGACGTCTGAATACACAATACACGGGGGGGGGTTAATATGATGTATTAAATATCGGACCTAAGGCTCTGCTCGACGAGGCTGGATTATATAGACAGTCTTGGGATGATTTTAAAGCCAGTGACATCAGTGCTGGTGCTTTAAACCAAATCACTTTCTTCAATGTTGGGGAAGCTACTCTGAAAATATAGTTTACCAAGCTACCAATTACTTCAAACTGGAAGAAGTTAAGCTACACTTAAGAAAAATATTGTTTACTTAACTAAAGTAACTTTGAAAAAACAGTTTTTGTACAAAATTATCATATCCTAAATTTGAAATGTCTGACTACAAATTGCATGAACATGTCATTCTGGAGTCAGATGTTGACAGAATGTGTAATTTAGTCTTTTAAACAAGAACTATAAATCAAGTGAAAATTAGGTAGGTCTGAGGCAGAAAAAGAGAGGATATTCTTGCCCATTTCACCCATATTTTCTTAAATGTTTGCAAAAAGAGTCGTGCGTAGTTCCAGTCAGTGGTGTAAAAATACTTGAAAGTACTACTTACTGTGCCTAAAGAAAGTATTCATGACACTTGACTTATTCTACATTTTGTTGTTACATCTTGAATTTATTCCTCTCGCCCATCTACCCCATAATGACAAAGTGAAAACTTGTTTTGAGAAATTGTAGCACATTTATTGAAAATAAAATACATAAATATTGAATTTACATAATATTCACACCCCTGAGTCAATACTTTGTAGAAGCACCTTTGGCAGCGATTACAGCTGTGAGTCTATCTGAGAGCTTTCCACACCTGGGTTGTGCAACATTTGCCCATTATTCTTTTTTAAAATTCTTCAAGCTCTGTCAAATTGGTTGTTGATCATTGCTAGAGAACCATTTTCAGGTCTTGCCTGAACTGTAACTCGGCCACTCAAGAACATTCACTGTGTTCTTGGTAAGCAACTTGTGTAGATTTGGCCTTGTGTTTTAGGTTATTGTCCTGCTGAAAGGTGAATTTGTGTCTGTTGGAAAGCAGACTGAACCAGGTTTTCCTCTAGGGTTTTTCCTGTGCTTAGCTCCAGCCTCAATTCAGTTAATTAATCTTGAAAAACTCCCCAGTCCTTAATGATAACATGATGCAGCCACCACTATGTTTGAAAATATGGAGAGTGGTACTCAGTAATGTTTTGGGCAAATCCAATAAAACACAACACTTTGTATTCAGGACAAAAAATGTATTGCTTTGGCACATTTTTTGCAGTATTACTTAAGTGTCTTGTTGCAAACAGTGTGCATATTTTGGAATATTTGTATTCTGTACAGGCTTCTTTTTTTTCACTCTGTCTACTATGTTAGTATTGTGGAGTAACTACAGTGTTGTTGATCCATCCTCAGTTTTCTCCTATCACGGCCATTAAACTCTCTGTTTAGCCTCATGGTGAAATCCCTGAGCAGTTTCCTTCCACTCCGGTAACTGAGTTAAGAAGGACGCCTGTATCTTTGTAGTGACTGAGTGTATATACCATCCAAAGTGTAATTAATAACTTCACCATGCTCAAAGGGATATTTAATGTCTACTTTTTTATTTTGACCCATCTACCAATAGGCTCCCTTCTTTGCCAGGCATTGGAAAACCTCCCTGGTCTTTGGTTGAATCTGTGTTTGAAATTCATTTCTCGACAGAGGGACCTTACAATTATCTGTATGTGTGGAGTACAGAGATGAGGTAGTTATTTAAAAAATCATGTTAAACTTGTTAAGCAATTTTTTACTCCTGAACTTATTTAAGCTTGCTGTAACAAAGGGGTTGAATACTTATTGACATTTCTGATTTTCATTTTTTATGAATAAAAAATATTAATCTAAAAACATAATTCCACTTTGACGTTATGGGGTATTGTGTGTAGGCCAGTGACAAATCTCAAATTAATACATTTTAAATTCAGTTTGTAACAAGAAAATGTGGAATACTTTCTGAAGGCACTGCATGTAGTTTTTTTTGGGTATCTGTATTTTATATTTTTGACAACTTTTACTTTAACTCCACTATCTATACATTTTCTCTGACACCTAAAAGTGCTTGTTACATTTTGTATGCTCAGGCAGAATAGCAATATTATCAAATTCATGCATACAGTGCATTCAGAAAGTATTCAGACCACCTCACTTTTTCCAATTTTTTTTTTGATTAAATTGTTTCCCTCATCAATCTATACACAATAGCCCACAATGACAAAGCAAAAACAGGTTTAATTTTTATTTTGCTAATGTATATATAACATTTCCGTAAGTATACAGACCCTTTACTCAGTACTTTGTTGAAGCACCTTTGGCAGCGATTACAGCCTCGAGTCTTTTTGGGTATGACGTTACAAGCTGTGACACACCTGTATTTGGGGAGTTTCTCCCATTCTTCTCTGCAGATCCTCTCCAGCTCTGTCAGGTTGGATGGGGAGCATCCAGAGATGTTAGATCGGGTTCAAGTCTGGGCTCTGGCTGGGCCACTCAAGGACATTCAGACACTTGTCCCGAAGTCACTCCTGCGTTGTCTTGGCTGTGTGCTTAGGGTCGTTGTTCTGTTGGAAGGTGAACTTTCGCCCCAGTCTGAGGTCCTGAGCACTCTGGAGCAGGTTTTCTCTGCTCTGTTCATCTTTCCCTCGACCCTGACTAGTCTCCCAATCCCTGCTGCTGAAAAAATCCCTACAGCATGATGCTGCCACCACCATGCTTCACCGTAGGGATGGTATTGGCCAGGTAATGAGCGGTGCCTGGTTTCCTCCAGACGTGACGTGACGCTTTGCATTTAGGCCAAAGAGTTCAATCTTGTTTGTCATGGTCTGATATTCCTTTAGGTGCCGTTTGGCAAACTCCAAGCGGGCTGTCATGTGCCTTTTACTGAGGAGTGGCTTCCGTCTGGCCACTCTACCATAAAGGCCTAATTGGTGGAGTGCTGCAGAGATGGTTGTCCTTCTGGAAGGTTCTCCCATCTTCACAGAGGAACTCTGGAGCTCTGTCAGAAAGACCATCGGGTTCTTGGTCATCTCCCTGACCAAGGCCCTTCTCCCCTGATTGCTAAGTTTGGCCGGGCGGCCAGCTCTAGGAAGAGTCTTGGTGGTTCCGAACTTCTTCCATTTAATGATGTAGGCCACTGTGTTCTTGGGGACATTCAAACCTGCAGAAATGTTTTGGTACCCTTCCCCAGATCTGTGTCTCGACACAGTCCTGTCTCTGAGCTCTACGGACAATTCCTTCGACCTCATGGCTTGATTTTTGCTCTTACATGCAGTATGGGACCTATATATAGACTGGTGTGTGCCTTTTACTGAGGGGTGGCTTCCGTCTGGCCACTCTACCATAAAGGCCTGATTGGTGGAGTGCTGCAGAGATGGTTGTCCTTATGGAAGGTTCTCCCATCTCCACACAGGAACTCTGGAGCTCTGTTATTTCACTGAGTGTCCCTCCTTGTTATTGTTTTGCAGTCTTTCGGATTCATTCATATATTTCTCTATTTCTTACACTTTCTTTTCTTTCTCTCTCCAGGAAACCACCAAGCTCCTCCATTATCCCACCTTCCAGACGCATCCTAAACCACCACCACAAACCCATCACCCTTATCATGCAGACAGTCTAGGTCTGTCTCCCTGGCTGTGACCCACCCGAGGCTGAGGCAGCTTCTCCCACAGAGCTCACACCCCCAGGGGGACCCCCACAGATGGCTGATTCAGACCCCTCGTCCCCCTCCGATCCCCCACGGCCGCTGAGCTCCCCCCGCACCCCTCTTTCCCTATCCTTCCCCTTCCTCAGGGAGGGAAGTCGGGTGTGGGAGAGGGAAAGGAAACCCCCCCTGATGCCAGGCGAGCTGCCCAGTCCTCTGCCCACCAAACGCACCCGCACATACTCAGCGTGAGTAGGAATAATCTTTGGTGATCGAGTGAATGTGAGTGTGTTTGTGCATGGCCTTGAGTGTGATCTATGAGGCTCTGGTCACTATCAGGGACTAGGGAGCCATTTTGGATGCAAGTCTTGAATAGCCTGCATGGGTTAATGTTGTTTCTCTCCTGTATGTCTCTCAGTACGGTGCGGGCCAGATCAGGCCCAGTGTATAAGGGTGTGTGTAAGACCTTCTACAGGTCCCAGGGTCATGGCTTTATAAAGCCCTCCAACGGTGGAGAGGACATCTTTGTACACATCTCTGAGTGAGTGATTCTGAAGCGTTAGGATTCAATTATAATCTACAACACACTTTGGGACTGAGAAGTGTTATGCCAATATGCGTTGTACCTAATATCATATTTTATAATCACAATACGCCTTATTGCCTTATCATATATTCATAAACTTTAATGTCCTAGACCTAGAGAGGCCTGGATTCTCTCATGAAGTTCTCCCCCTCTCCCTTTTTAGTATTGATGGAGAATACGTGCCGATGGAAGGTGACGAGGTAACGTACAAAGTCTGTTCCATACCCCCCAAGAACCAGAAGATCCAGGCGATGGAGGTTGTCATCACCCACTTGGCCCCAGGAACCAAGCATGAGACCTGGTCTGGACAGATCATCAGCTCCTAGACCTCCACCTGCATCTGCAAAGAGGCAGTGTGGGGAAGAGTGGAGGTTGGGGGTTGGGAGGGAAGGTGGGAAGGAGCCTGGAGAGGTGAAGGAGGAGGGAGTAGTGGAGTCCAGGGTAGGGAGATAAGGTGGGGGAGGAAGGAGCCTAGATGGGTAAAGGGGGAAGAAGGAGGAAGTTAACAAGCACAGGGAGCGGTGGAAGGAGTGATTACGTGAAGGTGTAACCCTGGGGGTTGGAATGTGGTAATATAAGGCTTAAGACAGCGTTAAGTAGGTTTTAGTTGGAATGTGAATGAGGAAAAGTTTAATATTTAAGTTAGGAAAAGGGTCAAGGTTAAATTGGATTAAAGGTTGATGGTTTATTTAAGATTATTTAAGATGGCAGGAGTCTAGTACGTTTAAAAAGACACTGCTGTAAGGAAAACTGTGAAACAAAGAGCAACAAACCTTCCTAAATGATGTTTTTATTCATACTTTTGATTTATTTATTACATTTTTATTTGTTAAGACAAGTGAGGTAGATATTGTTGATAAGATTATACATTTGTGTTTTAATGCCAATATGCCTGGTCTAACCCATCGCACAATTCACTCTGATGATACTGCCCTGGTAACGCCCACTCCTTCAGTCTAATGTTGACCAATGACCATTTATTAATCTTTGTAACAGAGTTATTGATGATTACTATATGAGGTTCAAAACTCCTTTTTTATAATTAAAACACATGTTATCCATAGTAATAGACAAGAAATGAACATGTACTGTTGTCAATAGTCTCATACTTTCATCATGCAGTGTCCTTGTTTTAGCCTTTTGTAAACATAATTAGGTTTCTATGCATTGTTAATACCATGTTTTATTTATTGTGACTAAATTATATAGTACTATGTCTCTCTTATGTTGGGTAACTGTTTGGAGTTTCATTGTGTTCTAGAGCACTTTTTATGTTGAATCACTGTGACTAGTGTTGTCATTAGGATAAAAAGTTACTACTGTATTATTCACATACCTGTGTGAAAATGTGTTGATTATTTGCATGAATAAGTTAACCTGTGGTCCAAAATAGGTTATTAGCAATTCAAATATTGCTTCAGAAATTGCTTATTAGAATGGTATGTAACATCGATAGTCCATTAGAGGGCAGACAAGGACAAGTACTCCTCAACCAATTTTGGAGAAACTCCGAAGGCACACACAGTACTTCACAAAACAGGTCAACTGTGTGGAGGTGTGTCAACCTCTTTAAAGTGGGGATGAAGTAATGGTTAACCCTGACCATATAGATATTTTGCATCATGCAGTATCTGGGCCACTCCACTTTTTTTTGCACTGTAAAACCAAGATAGATAAGCCAGGATGACACAGCTTTGGTTGAATACATGGAAAAGATCTAAATCTTTCATTTTTTATGGGGATGTCAACTTTGCAATCTATCCTCCAAACTGTCAACGATCCTACAAGCCAACATAAAAACATCCTAATAAAAAAATAAATACACACAAAAAGCTCAGCAGAAGCAGCTGATGAGATGTACTGGTGGTCAGTAATCAGACTTAAACCTGCTATTATGCAATTACCCTAATAAGGACATCATGCCCCAGGTATACGATAACAAGACACTAACTCCCTCCACACACATGCCTGGACACATGCATGAACAAACATATAAATGCACGAGTGCACACACACACCCGTGGACTCATGCATGAACGAATGAACAAACGCACACACACAAGCTAAGACAGAAGAACTAAGTAACGTTAAACCCAATGGTCTGTCCTCTTGACTTCTCATTTGGATGTATGAGCTTTGTTTCTGCAGGTTACAAGGGTGTGGGAAATAAAGTCATAGCCAGACAGAATAATCTACAACGAGATGAGCTGATAATGAGTTCTCACATTTTGGCAATAGCCAGGCATTTGTGAGTTCTATGACTGAGTATAATATGATCAGAATGTCCAAATGGAAGGAAAAATGACCAATAGTGTATGGGAGGGATTCAGGCCTCTGGTTGTACCAGCACAGTAGCCTATAGGAAGCATACTTGTAATTGTCCATTTCATTACTGGCAGTCATTCATGCATTTGTAGACTTTGTATTTGTATAGCTGGTTACACCAAGCTAACAACACATGTTCCCACAACTTTAGAGAACGTTCCCTTAAGATTCTTATTAGGCCATTAACAAATGTTTTCATAAGAATGTTCCTTTGATGTGCAAGGAATGTTTTCAAGGGACCATTCCCTTAATGTCAAATAGAACTTACCCAGAACGTGGTTACCCTGTTCTCAGAATTTAAGATAATGTTCTATACACGTTTCATGGGAACGTTTCAAGAACATTCATGTGTCCAGTTTCTCTGAGGGTTAGCCGAATATATCGTCAACGTCCCACCAAACATACACAGAACATGGTTGTCATGTTCTCAGAATATAAAATATACATTTTCTAGACAAGTTTCATGGGAACGTTGCTAGAACATTTCTGTGTATCAGTTGTCAGGATGTCGCCTGATGGTCCCAAAGAAACGCCCCCCCCCCCCAAAAAAAACAAAAACAGTTTCGTTACACACTCTAAAAAGAAACCACCTTTAGGGGTTCCTCAGATTGCAACACCAGGCGAACCCCTAAAGGTGCTTCCAGGTACCTTTTTCCCGAGGAACCTTTTAAAAAGGTTAGGAACCTTTTGTCGCATGTATTCTATTATGAATAATAATAACAATAATAATACAAATAACATTGAGTGGCAAACGTGTAAAGTCACAAATTCATTTTTACTTTTAAAGTCAAAGAAATCTCTGGTCTCCCTTATCCCTCTCTACCACAAAATGTTTGCCAGTCGTACAACATGTTGGTAATTTACCCCCCTCATCAATTCCCAGAACACATTTCTGAATGAACAGCATAGTGCCTTTCGCTGATGCTGCATACTCAATATTAAAAAGGAAATGGAACCTCATTGCCACTCCCAATCCCATTGGAGATGCAGTGATGGAAAAAGTACTCAATTGTCATACTTGAGTAAAAGTAAAGATACCTTAATAGAAAATGACTCAAGTAAAAGTCACCCAATAAAATACTAGAGTAAAAGTATTTGGTTTTAAATATACTTAAGTATCAGAAGTAAATGGAATTGCTCAAATTTACTTAAGCATCCAAAGTAAAAATCATTTCAAATTCCTTATATTAAACAAACCAGATGGTACAATTTTATTTTTAGCCAGGGGCACACTCAGACATAATTTACAAATGAAGCATTTGTGTTTAATGAGTCTGCCAGATCAGAGGCAGTAGGGATGACCAGGGATGTTCTCTTGATAAGTGTGTGAATTGAACAATTGGGTGTCAGGGAAAATGTATGGAGTAAAAAGTACATTATTTTCTTTAGGAATGTAGTGAAGTAAAAGTTGCCAAAAATATAAATAGTAAAGTAAAGATACCCCCCCCAAAAATCTACTTAAGTAGTACTTTAAAGTAGTTTTAGCCACTGTGTAGATGTCCCCTGGCTCTTCAGTGAGTAGCTCCTCTCCATCCTCTCCATTTGGCTCTCATCCGCAAAGGGATTATCCTCTATTCTTAAGGTAGGTGATTGGAATTTTATACTGTACGAAGTAATTAAAAAAAAATTAAGGTTACTCAAGTCATATTGTAACGAAGACGCTAAGAGACGAGAAGCAGGTGGTACGTTTAATAAACCAACAAACATGGAATGAGACAACATAGTAGTGGAGTCTTAACATAGACACAAAACAATACTGACTGGGGAAAGAACCTAAGGGAGTGCCAGATATAGGGGAGGTAATAAGTGAGGTAATGGAGTCCAGGTGTGCCTCATGATGAAGTGCAGGTGTGCGTAATGATGGATGCCAGGACTGGTGGTTAGTATACCGGCGACGTTGAATGCTGGAGGAGCGGGAGTAGACGTGAAAGTACCCCCCCACCCCCCCGACGCAGGGCTCCAGCCACAGGACGACGCCGACCAGAGGGACGGGCGGCGAAGGTGACAATCAAAGATGATGTTGGGAACCAGAATGTCCTCCACTGGAACCCAACACCGCTCCTCTGGGCCATACCCCTCAGAGTCCACCAGGTACTGGAGCCGACCCCCACTACGTCGGGAGTCCAGTAGGGATCTGACGGCATATGCTTGAACCCCCTCAATGTCCAGGAGGGGCGGAGGGGCGGAGGGGTGTCGTGGGGGACAGCATCAGCTTGGGGACCAGGAACCACCGGCCTGAGGGTGGAGACATGAAAAGAAGGTGAGATACGGTAATCACTGGGAAGCTGTAACCTATACGTCACCACGTTGATCATCCGGAGAACCTTGAACAGCCCCCACAAACCAGGGGCTCAGCTTCTTGCAGGGCAGGCGGAGTGGGAGGTTCCTGGTAGAGAGCCAGACACCATCCCCAGGATGGAACACAAGGGTCGCACTGCGGTGGCGGTCTGCCTGCTCCTTCTGACGGTGGACAGCGCGTTGGAGTCTCATGTGAGCGTCGCTCCACACTTCTGCACGCCTGAACCACTCATCAACCGCAGGAGCGTCGGTCTGGCCCGGGGTCCACGGAGCCAGGGCCGGCTGAAAACCCAGAACACACTGGAAGGGGTCAGCCCAGTGGAGGAGTGACATAGCGAATTCTGGGTGTACTCCTCCCATGGAAAGAATCGGGCCCACTCTCCCTGCCAGTCCTGACAGTGACTCCTCGGGAACCTCACCAGCTCCTGGATCATCCTCTCCACCTGCCCGTTGGACTGAGGCCTATTCCAGGAAGTGAGGTTGACCATGACCCCAAGCTTCTCCATAAAGGCTCTCCATACCCGTGATGTGAATTGGGGGCCACGGTCGGAGATGATGTCCTCTGGAAGGCCATAATTCCGGCCATAAGACCTGCTGGAATAATGCCTCAGAGACCTGGAGAGCAGTTGGGAGACCAGAGAGAGGGATAAAACGACAGAATTTGGAAAAATCTATCCACAACCAACAAAATGGTGGTGAAACCATCAGAGGAGGGGAGATCAGTAACAAAGTCAATGGATAGATGAGAGCAGGGAAGCTGAGGCATGGGAAGGGGAAAGAGTTTCCCTGCTGGAGCGTTACGGGGGGATTTGGTTTGGACACATACGGAACAGGAGTTGACGTAGTGAGTGACGTCCTGTACCAAGGTGAGCCACCAGTACTCAGAGATAGATTGGGTAGTGCAAGAAATACCTGGACGTCCAGCGATGACAGCTGTGTGTGCCCAGGTCAGCAGCCGATCCCTTATCCCCGTGGGAACGTAGATGCGCTCAGGAGGGCAGTTAGTGGGTGCAGGCTCCCTCTCCAGAGCCTGGCGGATGTCCACATCTACATCCCAGACCACAGGGGCTAAGACTCGAGAGGATGGGATTATAGGTGCATTCTGGACAGGACCCTCTCCCAAATCGTAGAGACGGGACAGGGCATCAGCCTTGATGTTTTTTAACCTAGGCAATACGTAACCTGGGCGATACGTAAGTGTGAAGTCAAATCTTGCGAAGAAAAGGGCCCACCTTGCTTGGTGCGGATTCAGCCTCCTCGCTGTCAGTATGTACTCCAGGTTCCGATGGTCGGTGAGGATGACGAATGAGGCCTTGGCACCCTCTAGCCAGTGTCTCCACTCCTCTAATGCCAACTTCACACCCAAGAGCTCTCGATCACCGACATCGTAATTCCTCTCTGCAGGCGACAGTTTCTTAAAGTAATTTGCACATCGATACAATTTCTGTTGATTACCTTGTCGTTGAGACAGAACTGCCCCCACGCCCACCTCTGAAGCTTCCACCTCCACCACAAAGGATATCGTGGGTTCTGGGTGTTTGAGCAATGGGGCGGAGGTGAAACGTTCCTTCAGTAGACGGAAGGCCTCGTCGGCTGCTGGGCTCCACACCAACCTACGGGGGCCACCCTTGAGAAGAGAGGTGAGAGGAGCGGCGACGGAGCTGAAGTTCCTGAGGAAACAGAGGTAGAAGTCGGAAAACCCCCAAAACCGTTGTCACCCCTTTATGGTGGGGGGACTGGCCATAACCTGACTGCATCTACCTTCTTGTCGCCCATCCTCACTCCCTGCGGGCTGACTTGGTAGCCTAGGAAGGAGACAGCCTTCTGATGAAACTGGCACTTCTAAGTCTTGACGAAAAAGTGGTCAGCCAGGAGGCGTTCCAGGACTGCTTGAACGTGAGCAATGTGATCCTCCAGGGTAGCCGAGTAGACCAGGATGTAATCAATATACACGACCACCTGGCGTCTGAGCATGTCCTTGAACAACTTGTTGACAAATGCCTGGAACACTGACGGAGCATTGGCTAAGCAAAATGGAATCACCAAGTACTCGTAGTGACCATACATTGTGCTAAAAGCCATGATGAGATTGTATGCACGCCGCAGGTCCAGTTTGGTAAAGAACCGGGCCCTGCGGAGCTGTTCGATGGCTGAGGGTAACGGTACTTAGTGGTGATTTCATTGAGTCCTCTGTAATTAATACATGGACGTAACCCTCCATTCTTGGCTACGAAGAAGAAACCAGCCGACGCAGGAGAAGTGGACATGCGGCTGAAACCTTGTTGGAGTGCCTCTTGGATGTACTCCTCCATGGCCTGGGTCTCAACAACTGACAGAGGGTAGATGCGTCTGCACGGGGGCGCAGAACCTGCAAGCAGGTCAATGACATAGTCCCAGAGGCAATGAGGAGGAAGATAGGTGGCGCGTCTCTTGGAAAATACCTCCCGCAGGTACTGGTATACCTCCGGGATGTTGGGCTGAAGGGCAACCACATGACTCTCAACCGACGTGGAATCACAGGGGATGGGGAAGCAGGTCCTCCGGCATTCAGTTGACCAGTCTGTGATTCTCGAGGAGGATGATTCTCGAGGATGAGGGGGTTATGGTGTTGAAGCCAAGGGAGGCCGAGGATGATCTTGTGAACTGGTGCACTGGTGATGAAGAATGGGATGTTCTCCTGATGAATGGACTCCACTGTGAAGGGTTGGGTGATGTGTGTGATGGTTCCGGATCCTATTGGCCGACTATCAAGGGCTTGAACCGGGAAAAGAGAGGAGAGCGGGTATGAGATGATGTTAAGAGAGGAGGCAAGGGTCTGGTCAATAAAGTTCCCCGTGGCTCCAGAATCCACTAACGCTGTAGACAGTACATGAGGGACAGTCAACTAGTGTGATGGACACCAAAAAGAGTTTAGCAGAAAGTGATGAAGAGGGAATACTCACTCTTGCCCCAGGAGCTGGAAGATCACGTGACCGTCCCTCTGCTCTCAGTATACAACAGTACCCCCGTGTGGACACTAACGGGAGGTCCTGCCTCAAAATGCACTTCAGGGACATTTCACAGACAGGACACTGTGTGATTTCCAGCAGTCTGTCCCCGTATGGCCCTTGGGCCCCGTGTGGGTTAGGGTATCAGTTTTAAAAACGCCCCCCCCCCTCCTACACTACCTTCCCCTGGTTGTGGACATTGTAACAAGATTATCAAAGATACATTTGAACAGAGCCATGAACCCCTCATATGAATCTAGCTACTCCTCTCCTCTCTCCCAGACGGCCGTGGCCCATTCCAACGCACGCCTAGTCAGCAGAGAAATAACCGTGGTAACCTTGGACCTCTCGGTGTTAGGGGCTCCCATCTGGTGCACAAAGTAGAGGGAGCACTGAAGTAGGAAGCCACGGCATTTAGATGTGGTTATATTTATCCGGGAGGGCATCGCTGACCTGAGCGGGTTGCTGAACGGTCTGTTGAGCTGGCTCGCTGGATCGACTGGTTATAGACTATCCTCCGCTAGTTGACGGCAATGCCTCCCGTCTATGTTTGAGATGTTGCACACTGCAAAGAACCTCTTCCATAGCCGTCCCAAGTTATGGCAGCTGGTCGTGGTGTTGACAAAGAAGGTATCCCTGCTCGTCAACTGTCTGGGAGATATTCTGTTTCCCTGCTGCTTCCATTGTTTGAGTCAGTATTCTGTAACGAAGACACAGAGTCGAGAAGCAGGTGGTACGTTTAATAAACCAACAAACACAGAACGAGACAACATAGTAGTGTCATCTTAACATAGACACAGAAACAATACTGACTGGGGAAAGAATACAAGGGAGTGCCAGATATAGGGGAGGTGATAAGTGAGGTAATGGAGTCCAGATGTGCATCATGATGAAGTGCAGGTGGTCTGATCTGATCTTCATCTAGGTCACAACAAGGTCACAACAATAGACAAACCCAGTCTGCTTAAACTAATGACACAAACAATTATACGTTTTCATGTCTTTATTGAACACACCGGGTAAACATTAACAGTGCAGGGTGGGAAAAGTATGTGAACCCTTGGGTTTAATAACTGGTTGACCCTCCTTTGGCAGCAATAACCTCAATGTTTTGTGGATCATCTATCTCATATATATACTTAGTCTTTTTTTTAATGTAAAAAAACAGTTAAATCGATTGTTTCCTTTTTTTTTTTTTTACGATCTGCATTGTTAGCTCTGTAAAAAACGCTCAAATATATATATATCAAGTGTATGATGTACCATTTTTGGACCATTCCTCTTTACAAAACTGTTTCAGTTCAGCAATATTCTTGGGATATCTGGTGTGAACTGCTCTCTTGAGGTTATGCCACAGATCTCAATCGGGTTGAGGTCAGGACTCTGACTGGGCCACGCATTTTCTTCTGTTGAAGCCATTCTGTTGTTGATTTACTTCTGTGTTTTGGGTCGTTGTCCTGTTGCATCATTAAACTTCTGTTGAGCTTCAATTGGCGGACAGATAGCCTAACATTCTCCTGCAAAATGTCTTGAATACATTTTTCCGTCGATGATAGCAAGCTGTCCAGGCCCTGAAGCAGCAAAGCAGCCCCAAACCACGATGCTCCCTCCACCATACTTTACAGTTGGGATGAGGTTTTGATGTTGGTGTGCTGTGCCTTTTTTTCTCCACACATAGTGTTGTAGGTTCCTTCCAAACAATTCAACTGTAGTTTCATCTGTCCACAGAATATTTTGCCAGTAGCGCTGTGGAACATCCAGGTGCACTTTTTCAAACTTCAGACGTGCAGCAATGTTTTTTTTTACAGGTTTGGCTTCTTCCGTGGTGTCCTCCCATGAACACCATTCTTGTTTAGTGTTTTACGTGTTGTAGACTCATCAACAGAGATGTTAGCATGTTTCAGAGATTAATGTAAGTCTTTAGCTGACACTCTAGGATTCTTCTTAACCTCATTGAGCATGCTGCGCTGTGCTCTTGCAGGACGGCCACTCCTAGGGAGAGTTGCAACAGCGCTGAACTTTCTCCATTTATAGATAATTTGTCTTACAGTGGACTGATGAACTTCAAGGCTTTTAGAGATACTTTTGTAACCCTTTCCAGCTTTATGAAAGACAACAATTCTTAATCTTAGGTCTTTTGAGATCTCTTTTGTTCGAGGCATGGTTCACATCAGACAATGATTCTTGTGAATAGCAAACTCAAATTTTGTGAGTGTTTTTTATAGGGCAAGGCAGCTCTAACCAACATCTCCAATCTCTTCTAATTGATTGGACTCCAGGTTAGCTGACTCCTGACTCTAATTAGCTTTTGGAGAAGTCATTAGCCTAGGGGTTCACATACTTTTCCAACCTATACTGTGAATGTTTAAATTATCTATTCAATATAGACAAGAAAAATACAATAATTTGTGTGTTATTAGTTTAAGCACACTATGTTTGTCTATTGTTGTGACTTAGATGAAGATCAGATCAAATTTGATGACCATGCAGAAATCCAGGTAATTCCAAAGGGTTCACATACTTTTTCTTGCCACTGTATTTCAAACAGTATTACTAAGTTTGCATTTATTTATTTGTCTGCTGGGAAATGCATACCCTGTCTGTAACCTACAGCCCACTTGGATCTTCTTTGAAGAATCAGGGGAGGAGCAAAATGGCTGCAGCAACTCCACGGCCATACCCTTCCTCTCCATTTCTGCAATGATTTCGTCGGCCATTGTGCCAAATCCGCACAGAATGTTTCTGTCCACATCCATCTGTCCACATCTCATTTCGGGGTGTCATTTTTTTTATAATGCATCATCAATATATCTTGGATTCAGATGACAGTACTTGGCTACGTTACATTAGTTGTGCTTGTTACCATTTCTTTCTATCAGACTTTTTGTCTACTTACAATGGCTGACAAACGGAGTGCTGGATACTGTTTTAAGATGTCCTTGGTGCCTTGTTTCATAAAACGTTCTCTCTTTTTCAGTCCTTTTAATTTTGTCTTGTAGGGAACTTCTGTTCGGTCTCTTTTTTTGGCACTCCACCTGCATCTTCTTAACATGTAACTTCTGACTGAAGGAATCCTCACTAGTCTCAATCTAAAAATCGAATATAAATATTGTCAAATATTGTTACGTACAGAATCAAACACTATCAAAGTCTATAGAAAAAGGCAAAATGTTCCGTTTTCACAAAGCATCTGAGTCCATAGAATCTTATTTATGATCGTAAAAACTTATCCGGGATCAACGGTTCGACTTTGACACACTGAATATGGGCCATTATTTGTATGCAGTTACCTTGGCTATTTTGGGCTTATTTTGGGCTTATTTTTCCCCCTTGCCTCCCAAACCTCTTCTGCATTTCCTGTACTTGTGCAACGTGAGCAAACGGCTAGAGAGGAGAAATGTCATGACGGATTATTGGGACTGAGATCAGAGGAGCAGTCTAGAGATGGTCTTGTTATGCTGCTGGAAATATAACGGATCCTGTGTGTAGCTGGTGTAGCGGAGTCAGGCGCAGGACAGAAGATATGAGTAATCAACATATTTACTCAACAATATAACAATTACAACTAAATAATTCCGAGCCCACAATAACGGACCGTGTTACCAAACAAACAATTACTCACAAACAACCATGGGGAAAACAGAGGGTTAAATAATGAACAAGTAATTGTGGGATTGAAACCAGGTGTGTAAAACAAGACAAAAACAATGGAAAAATGAAAAGTGGATCGGCGATGGCTAGAAAACCGGTGACGTAGACCGCCGAACGCCGCCCGAGCAAGGAGAGGGACCGACTTCGGTGGAATTCGTGACAGGAAATGTGATGGTTTAACAATGTGAGAAGAAAATATCTAAGCCAGTACATTATGGTCTGATTAGGCACAATGGTGTAAAAAGATTATTAGTGTGAATTAATAAGAGTAGGAAAACTGAAGGATTCTTACATATCCCTTCCCTGTCTGGTGTCTCAATGAGGGATACTTTGGAATGAGCGCTGTGCACACATCCATGTATTGCCGGGTAGTGGGGTACCTAAGCAAACGAGAAACATACAACATTACATTTAGACTAACAATTCTGTTTGTAACACAAATGACATTGATTGATGGCGTTGATTATCATAATGTAAAAGTTGAGTATGTGCTATGCTATCAGCTGCTGTGATTATGACAACAGTATGAAGGAGAGTATGGAGGACAGAGACAGGAGAAGGGCTCAGGGTGACACACACACACACACACATACACACACACACACACACACACACACACACACACACACACACACACACACACACACACACACACACATTATGATTAATAATTGAGGAACTTTTATCATTAACATTAAGTGAAGATCAGTATATTACATAACTATACTCACCAAGTGTAGGTACACATTAAGTCGAACAACACCTGCACAATCTGAGACCTCCACTTCGAGCGCACAGTAGGGCGATGGAGATCAAGTGCATCAACGACGTCGTCCCCAAGGTGACCATACGTACATATCCCAACCAGAAGCCATGGATTATCGGCAACATCTGCATCGAGCTAAAGGCTAGAGCTGCCGCTTTCAAGGAGCGGCACACTAATCCGGACTCTTATAAGAAATCCTGCTATGCCCTCAGACAAACCATCAAACAGGCAAAGCGTCAATACAGGACTAAGATTGAATCCTACTACACCGGCTCTGACGCTCATCGGATGTGGCAGGGCTTGCAAACTATTACGGACTACAAAGGGAAACCCAGCCGTGAGCTACCCAGTGACGCGAGCCTACCTGATGAGCTAAATGCCTTTTATGCTCGATTCGAGGCAAGCAACACTGAAGCATGCATGAGAGCACCAGCTGTTCCGGACGACTGTGTGATCACGCTCTCTGCATCCTTTGAACAGGTCAACATTCATAAGGCTGGAGGACCAAACGGATTACAAGGACATGTACTCAGAGCATGCGCAGACCAACTGGCAAGTGTCTTCACTGACATTTTCAACCTCTCCCTGATCAAGTCTGTAATACCTACATGATATAGTCCCTGTGCCCAAGAAAGCAAAAGTAACTTTCCTAAATTACTACTTAGTTATAAGAAAAGCACAAACATAAAAATTCCCACTACATGAGAATGCTGTTCATTGACTACAGCTCAGCGTTCAACACCATAGTGCCCACAAAGCTCATCACTAAGGTAAGGACCCTGGGACTAAACATTTCCCTCTGCAACTGGATCCTGGACTTCCTGATGGGCCAGCCCCATGTGGTAAGGGTAGGCAACAAAACATCTGCCACGTTGATCCTGAACACTGGGGCCCCTCAGGGGTGCGTGCTTAGTCTACTCCTGTTCTCCCTGTTCACTCAAGACTGCGTGGCCATGCAGGATTACAACACTATCATTAAGTATGCTGACATCACAACAGTGGTAGGCCTGATTACCGACAATATGAGACAGCCTATAGGGAGGAGGTCAGAGACCTGGCAGTGTGGTGCCAGGACAACAACCTCTCCCTCAATGTGAGCAAGACAAAGGAGCTGATCGTGGACTACAGGAAAAGGAGGGCTGAACAGACCCACATTAACATCAACGGGGCTGCAGTGGAGCGGGTCAAGAGTTTCAAGTTCCTGATGGCGGACTCAACACAGCAGTGTAGATCACCTCAAAATAAAAACATATTATTCAATATTGGTATGTTAGACTAAATATTAGCACTTCACAAACTGGCGGGTTATAACCTTCAATCTGGAGAACAACACAAAACAAATCATAAGGCTAGAGAAATGTATCAACAAATATTATGAAAACAAGCCACACCCAAACATGACGGAGAGTTAAACAGGGGAACCAATCCCGAAACGAAAACATAACTCTTCGACAGACACAGGCAATTTAATATTTTCACCACTGGGAATGGTAAGGGTGGAAACCAATCTCTTAAAATCAATACATGACAAACTGGGCATACTTGAATTAGACAGTAAGGATATAAAGGAGTTGAAGGCGAGCCTCGAAATGAGTGACGAAAAAGCTGCGACATTGGAGAAAGATATAAACAAGCTAAAAGGGACAGTCAATAAGATTGAAACCGATGTCAATGAACTTAAAAAGGAGAACATCTTTCTGAGAGAAGCCTTACTTGACATACAGACTAGATCCATGAGACAAAATCTGGTACTTATTGGTATCCAAGAGAAAGAAGAAGTTCCTGAGTGTGTAGTTAGGGAGTTCCTCCTTACAGCGCTTCAGATCCCATGCGAAGCTGTCGACAAAATCCAACTCAAATGTGTACACCGTTTCAGACAGAGAGGGCAGAGGTATGAACGCCCGATCGTTGCCAAATTTGCTTTCTTTAAAGATAAAATAATGGTTAAAAGCCTGGGTAAAAGGTCCTCCTGAGTGGTGCAGTGGTAGCTATGCCACTAGAGATCCTGGTTCGACTCAAGACTCTGTCGCAGCTGGCCGCAACCGGGAGACCCATGGGGCGGTGCACAATTGACCCAGTGTCGTCCGGGTTAGGGGAGGGTTTGGCCGGCAGGGATGTCCTTGTCCCATCGCTCTCTAGCAACTCCTGTGGTGGGCCGTGCGCATGCACGCTGACACGGTCGCCAGGTGTACAATGTTTCCTCCGACACATTGTGGCTGGTTTCCTGGGTAAAGGAATTGCTGGCACGAAAATAGGCATGAATGATCAGTTCCCGAAGGAAATTGCAGAACGGTGCAAAGTTCATTATCCAATCTTCAAGGAAAATAGATTGAAAGGGAAACGTGTAGCTCTCGTAGTTGATAAACTGTATAACAATAACCAAATGTTCAGAGACACCAATACTACTTTATGGCTATTCTCAATATTACAAAGTTCCCATAGAGGAGTCGAATAATGGAACACACAATATTAGACATGGTAGGGATTGTAATAAAAAAATATAGAGAGAAAAGAAGGGGGGGGGTTCCGGTGGGGTGCCCCCACCCAGGCAGTGGCAGTGCTGGCAACACTAGCTGCGGTAACCCATGGGGAGGGGGTCACACTCGGACATTCAGAGAGGGGGCATATTATTGTTGCCCTGGTGGCACAAAATCATCAAAGGTCTGACTGCACAGAGATGCTTGGGAATATGGTCACAATGAGGGACCTCGTGTGGGTGTTTCAGGGGAAGGGGTATATCGGATCTCCATCACCTAGGACGTGACAATTTTTTATAAAATCTCTCAATTTCTGCCCAATTTTGCATGCCTTCTTATACAGCTGCAACTGTATATGCATTCGTAAATCAAGGCCTTTCTTGAGTTGGGCTCTGGGATGGAAGAACTGTTGAGCATCTGAGTGTATGGTTGTTTGTGGGAGAAAGGTGTTGAGTGTGTATGAGTGTTTGTGTGTGTGTGTGTGTGTATATGTATCCCACACCTGTTGCTAGGGAGTAAAGATGTTAGGGACAATATAGGATGAATCACAATAATTGTTTACTAAAACAGTTATTGCTTGCCAAAATGTAATGTTTGTAATGGCAATACTGGTAAGAGGTAACAATCCTTTGCATAAACTACCTACATTATTTGAAATATTAATTGTTAATTATGGAAATTAAGATAAGCCCCCCAATCCTTTTTCCACAAAACTTCATCTAAAATGGTTGAATGAGTTTCCTGTAAACAATATATACAGTTAAAGTCGGAAGTTTACATACACTTAGGTTAGAGTCATTAAAACTCGATTTTCAACCACTACACACATTTCTTGTTAACAAACTATAGTTTTGGCAAGTCGGTTAGGACATCTACTTTGTGCATGACACAAGTCATTTTTCCAACAATTGTTTACAGACAGATTATTTCACTTATAATTCACTGTATCACAATTCCAGTGGGTCAGAAGTTTACATACACTAAGTTGACTGTGCCTTTAAACAGCTTGGAAAATTCCAGAAAATTATGTCATGGCTTTAGAAGCTTCTGATAGGCTAATTGACATAATTTGAGTCAATTGGAGGTGTACCTGTGGATGTATTTCAAGGCCTACCTTCAAACTCAGTGCCTCTTTGCTTGACATCATGGGAAAATCAAAAGAAATCAGCCAAGACCTCAGAAAAAAA
>QNTS01000289.1:344318-355309 GCA_003317085.1 Hucho hucho
TGTTCCATGTCTGTTCCTTATTAAATGTTGACTCCCCATACCTGCTTCTCTACTCCAGCATCGGTCTTTACAAGTATGTGTATGTATGTATATACGTATATATATATATATATATATATTTACCCCAAAAATAAAAGGGGGATTGGAAATGATGCAGACAATTACATTGATGGAAGCTACAACCTATGTGCAATATTAAAGCTGATCCACCCCCTAGTTTTTAAAAATAAATAAATAAAAATAAGTAGGCTGATGACACTGTCACAAGGCTTGGTGTAGTTGGTACAAAAGAGTCAGGCACAGGACAGCAGAGATGAGCAACACAACGTAGTCTACTCAAAATATACAAAGTAGTAAATAAATACCAAGCCCACCAAATGGACTGACAATATAGTAGAACAATAACGCACAACAAACATGGGGAAAACAGAGGGTTAAATAATGAACATGTAATTGGGGAATTGAAACCAGATGTGTATAAAACAAAGACAAAACAAATGGAAAATGAAAAGTGGATTGGCGATGGCTAGAAAGCCGGCGACGTCGACCGCCGAATGCCGCCCGAACAACGAGAGGGACCGACTTGACAGACACAACAGTGGTAGGCCTGATCACCGACATCGATGAGACAGCCTATAGGAGGTCAGAGACCTGGCAGTGTGGTGCCAGGACAACAACCTTTCCCTCAATGTGAGCAAGACAAAGGAGCAGATCGTGGACTACAGGAAAAGGAGGGCTGAACAGGCCCCGCTTAACATCAACGGGGCTGCAGTGGAGCGGGTCGAGAGTTTCAAGTTCCTTGGTGTCCACATCACCAACAAACTATCATGTTTCAAACACACCAAGACAGTCAAAAGTTTCGACACACCTACTCATTCAAGGGTTTTTCTTTATTTTCTACATTGTAGAAATGTGTGTTATACCATAGTCTTCACTATTATTCTACAATGCAGAAAATAGTAAAAAATTAAGAAAACCCCTTGAATGAGTAAGTGTGTCCAAACGTTTGACTGGTACCATATGTTAATGTCATTATTTGTCAACAGTTACCACACACCTATCTTATCTAATTAAAATGAGTTTGTCAATGACACATGTTTTTTCTACAATGTATATGTGGTGTAGATTTCAAAAAGACGATAGAGTTCTCTTTGAGATGCTCAGCTTTATAGAATTAATAAATACTGATAAAGTAGTGGACATGTGGTCATAATTCGTGCTCAAAGGGAAATCCTACAGATTCCCATATTTCAATGACAAAGTCATTTTAATTAGATCAGATAGGTTTGTTGTAACTGTTGCCAAATAATGGCATTAGGATACTGTATGTTAAATGCACTGTGTGAGTATCGCCAGTCAACAGACAAAGAGCTATCATTGGTTCACCAATCAGGGCGTTGATTGGCTTAGCATCAGTAACAAGGCATGATGTATAATGAAACTAGTTCTTGGGGGGGAGAACTTTTATTTTGTTCCTTTAGGCGACGTCCTGACAACTGATACACAGGGAACGTTCTTGCAATGTTCCCATGAAACTTGTCTAGAACATATATATCTTATGTTCTGAGGACATGGCAACCATCTTCTGGGTATGTTCTGTTTGACATTAAGGAGAATGTTCTAACTCTAACACCAAAACATGCTAAAAAGGTTCTCAGAAGGTTTTTTCTAACATAGATAGAATGTTCCCATAACTAACAGAAAGCTGCACACTCAAACATTCAAACATTAGGGGAACATTACGGGTAACATTACAAAAAATATCTTTCTCCCCAGAATTGTTAGCTGGGAAGTCATTAAAGCTGCAGGGAAGATTACCCCATTAAAGGGAGGGCAATAACAGTGTGACTGGCTTGAGAAGATGAAATACACAATCTGGACGCTTTTATTACCAGGAGGAGAAGTTATCTGTGATGCAGTTTATGGCCCTATAAACCTTTGGTCTGTTCATGGGTCTTGTTCCTCTCTCTCTCTCTCTCTCTCTCTCTCTCTCTCTCTCTCTCTCTCTCTCTCTCTCTCTCTCTCTCTATATATATATATCAAGTCCCTTGAGATTTTATCTCGGCTGCCATTTGAAACAGATTTTTGAATTTCCAGACTTTACAATTAGAAACCGCCATTCCAAATTTCCTGTCTTACCATTTGATTTGATTTATTAGGATCCCCATTAGCCGACACCAATGGCTACAGCTAGTCTTACTGGGGCCCAACACATAACAAAAAAAATACATTACAGGCAAAACACTTTACAATTTACACACATTTAAAAACATGAACATGTAGTGTGTGTGTGTGTGCATCTATCCGTTACACATACACTGATTTGTCTATTTAAATAAAGGTAAAAATGTCAGTACATACACACAACAAGTAGGTCACATGGAGAGGCCATGAGGTGTTGCTTTATTTGTTTTTTTAAACCAGGTTTGCATTTCACTTGCGCTAAATTTTGTTGACTCCAGTCATTTTACCCTATAGGCCTACAGGCCAATGGATGTGTACTAGCCTGTGTGTATTGTCCATATGGTGGTTGTGTGATGTGAAGTGTGCAGTATGTCTGAGTATTGGTTTATACGGACCTTGAACAATGAATGCTGAGGAAGTTATTGGCAGACAAACCCGTCCCTCAGACTATGTTTCGATTCCAGTTGTTCATTAACAGGTGAGTTAGGAAAGCACAGGTGAGTTGTCAAATCTAAGCGGAACAAAGCAGGTGTGTAAATCCATTTATCCTTGTTTTGAAACAAAGCAGTCGATTAATGAAAGATTTCATAGTAAGTCGTTAAATTAATGAAAAACGTTTGAGACATTCAGAGAAGTAACTACATTTGCATAGGCTATTTTTCACACACCGACTTTGTTTTCTTTTCCAACTGGAAAAAGTGTATGTTCTGAATGGAATATTGAGATATTTGGAATACAGAATAAAAGGGATGACAAGTAACTTTTAACTTTTTGGAATTATTAGAAAATGTCTGGCAAATGGATTTTACCAACCCACAGCTCAATGTCTTGTCATTGAACATCTCCTCAGCATATCTGGTACCAGAACAGGTCATCTAGACTGGAAAATCCAAAGACTCGCCTTATGAAAAATAGGAACATTCAGTAGCTTATACATTAAGTCCTCAGAATGGCTTATAGAGGTTGGTGGGTGTGTGTCTGCTGGATGGTGTTGATCGCAGGCCGATGCGAGGTGATATACCCTCACTGTCTGGATGGGATCATGATGAACGTAGTTCTGCTGGATGACGACATCTCTCCCTGGAGTATGACATTTGTCCGTAGCGCTGTGGAGAGTGCGATCCAGCTCGACGCTGAACTCCCCTGTAAAAGCTGTCCAAACGGTAAATGTAATCATAATTTAAAAACTGTAAATTAATAGAGAGTTTGCACAGGATTGCTGGTTCAAATCCCACCGCGGCTGAACCCCCTTAATTGGTAGTGTACAATTATCACATATAGCAGGCTATAAAAAACAACATTGGTTTATAAGGATATCCTAGGCCTACATTGTGTTATAGATGTAAGGACCTTAACCTAAATATTTTTTGCTTACTTATTTTATCAGCTGAAATTTGATGTTGTGCTGAATTACTATCTGTGGGTCCATAATCTTTTTTGCCATCATTATGGTGTATTGCTGTTTTCTTTTCCAAGGAGTGAAGCGAAACCTGACTGCAAACTTCCTTGGGCTCGAGACTAGTTTGTACAGCAAGAAAGGCTGCCAAAGCAGCACCTGTGAGGTGGTGGAGACCTTGAAGAACCTAACTGTGAGTTTTAACCAACTCACACACAAATACACACACACACTCACATACACAAACAAATATTCATATATCTAAGCTGCTTCTCCTTTGTTTCAGAAAACAGGCCAGGAGGGCTGGGTTTTGCTGGGGCCCACCTGTACCCATGCAACCTTTCAGATGGTTGAGTAAGTGTTGTGTTGCCGTGACACCCTTTCTCTTTTACTTCCTCTATATATATTGCTCTCACCTTTATTCAACTCGTTTACTCTTGTAGTTACATTTTAATAACACAGTAATTCATTACATACTGTTGTGTCTGTCTGTCTTTCTGTCTCACATACCCTCCATCCCTCCCTCTCTCTCTCTCTCTCTCTCTCTCTCTCTCTCTCTCTCTCTCTCTCTCTCTCTCTCTCCATCCCTCTTTCTTTCTCTTTCTCTCCCTCTCTCCCTCCCTCACTCCCTCTCTCCCTCCCCTCTCAATGTTCCAGTCAAGAGGTTGGTCTGAAGCTCCTCATGCCCATCATCTCAGCAGGCAGCTTTGCTCTGTCTTGTGACTACAAAGACAACCTGACCCGCATACTGCCCCCTGCACGCAAGATCTCCACATTCTTCACAAAGTTCTGGGACTTCAAAAACGATATCAAACCCAAGTGGTCCACAGCCTTCCTCTATAAGAAGCAGGAGAACACTGAGGACTGCTTCTGGTGAGTGATTTACTTGTGGGTCGCTTGTGAGACATTTGTGAGCTGTTTGTGAGTTTCCTTTGAGTTGCTTTTGAGTCACTTGTGTCCTGACTTGTCAGTTCTGTAGCTGTAATATGCTGGAAAAGGGTGAAGGTGGATATTGGACAGGATAATGGACAATTTGATAACTGAGATTATTACCAAGTGCATTGTGTATATTATATTTGCTTAGATGTGATGTTGATACTGATATCATTGTATTTCCCCATCCCTCCTCAGGTACATCAATGCACTTGGTACAGGCTCAGCCCACTTTTCTTTACATGTCAAAAATACCCAAGTTATAACCAAAGCGGAAGACCTTAGAATGGAATTAAACTCCAAAAAGAGGACAAGCAATTGTAAGTAAACCCTCACTCCTTTCACAAATCTGGAGGATTGGCAGATAGATAGCCCACCAGGGGGAAGGCCAGCAATGGCGTGTCCAGGACATTTTGAATGGGGTGGACAAGGTGGGGCAAAGACCCAGTTTAAGGGGGCCATAACATTTGCAAGGTGGATCTTTTGTATATAATTACACCCTATGGGACTCCCAATCACATCCGGATGTGATACAGCCTGGATTCAAACCAGGGACTGTAGTGACACCTCTTGCACTGAGATGCAGTGCCTTAGACCGCTGCGCCACTCAGGAGCCAAATGCACTGTGCACCTGCCATTTGAATGGAAAGAGATATCTATTACAAACACCATAAGTGTATTGACATTCAGCCTACAAATTGGCGTGCATTCATGGAGAATTTTTTTTACAATAAAAAAGAAACCAACGTAGAAAATTATTTATCATGTGTGTCTATCCGTGTTTCATAATATTACTTAAATTCGCACAAGGCTGAATCTATTTCACCAGAGAAAGTATCTGAGCGAGGCAAACAGCTCCCCTCTGTTTTAATATCTGTAGCCCATGTAAGTAGACACCTGCTCGTCAAACATCTCATCCAAAATCATGGGCATTTACATGGAGTTGGTCCCCCCTTTGCTGTTATAACAGCCTCCACTCTTCTGGGAAGGCTTTCCACTAGATGTTGGAACATTACTGCGGGGACTTGCTTCCATTCAGCCACAAGAGCATTAGTGAGGTCGGGCACTGATGTTGGGCGATTAGGCTTGGCTCGCAGTCGTTCCAATTCATCCCAAAGGGGTCGATGGAGTTGAGGTCAGGGCTCTGTGCAAGCCAGTCAAGTTCTTTCACACAGATCTCAACAAAATTTCTGTATGGACCTTGCTTTGGCATGGGGGCATTGTCATGCTGAAACAGCAAAGGGCCTTCCCCAAACTGTTACCACAAAGTTGGAACCACAGAATTGTCTAGAATGTCATTGTATGCTGTAACGTTAAGATTTCCCTTCACTGGAACCAAGGGGCCTAGCCCGAACCATGAAAAACAGCCCCAGACCATTATTCCTCCTCGTTCAAACATTACAGTTGGCACTATGGATTCTTGCAGCGTTCTCCTGGCATCCGCCAATCCCAGATTCGTTCGTCAGAGTGCCAGATGGTGAAGTGTGAGTCATCACTCCAGAGAACGGTTGGCATTGCGCATGGTGATCTTAGGCTTGTGTGTGGCTGCTTGGCCACGGTTGCAACACTCACTCGGTAGTGAATGTTGCAACCGAGGACAGACGATTTTTGTGTGCTATGCACTTCAGCACTCGCCGGTCCAATTCTGTGAGCTTGTGTGGCCTACCACTTCGCGGCTGAGGCGTTGTTGCTCCTAGATGTTTCCACTTCACAATAACAGCAGTTACAGATGACCGGGGCAGTTCTAGCAAGGCAGAAATTTGACAAACTGACTTGTTGGAAAGGTGACATCTTATGATGGTGCCACGTTGAAAGTCACTGAGCTCTTCAGTAAGGCCATTCTACTGCCAATGTACGTCTATGGAGATTGCATGGCTGTGTGCTAGATTTTATACACCTGTCAGCAACGAGTGTGGCTGAAATGGGTGTCCAAATCATTTTGGCCATGTAGTTCATCTGATGCTGTCTGGCCAAAAAGAATATGACTATTTTATATACTATATATACTATTATATATTATTGGCAAGACAGCATGTCATACTCTTTTTGACCAGACAGCATCAGATACATGGGCTACACATACTAAGACAGAAGGGTTCTGTTTCGCTCGCTCGGATGCTTTCTCCAGTGAGATTGATGTCAGTGCCCGTCTTGGTCAAAGTTATCAAAATATTCAGAGACCAATCAGATTTCTGCACCCCTGGACACGCCATTGAAGGCCACGATATATATTTATTTCTCTCTCTCTCTCTCTCTCTCTCTCTCTCTCTCTCTCTCTCGCTCTCACTCTCTCCTCTTCACTGACTGTGCAGTGTTCATAGTGTGTGGGACACCAGGAGATATCGTGGACCTGAAGAATGGAACTATGGAGGTTGATCCTAGTGTTGTCTTCATCCTGGTCGATCTTTACAAGTTAGTCCTCTCTCTCTCTCTCTCTCTCTCTCTCTCTCTCTCACTCTCTCTATCCTCATTTTTCTCTCTTTCTCTCTCTCTTTCTGTCTCTCTCTCTCCCTCTCTCTCTCTCTCTCTCTCTCTTTTTCTTAATAATACTGTAATCGCCATGCTTGTCAGAGAGCACCAGTGTTTGCAGTGTCATTGACAATGCACCCATGACTCTCCACAGTGATAAGTACTACACCAATAAGTCATCTATCCCTGCTATGAAGAACGTGTTGGTTCTCACCATGCCCAACACTAGGAACTATACTGTGGACACAGACCTGGGCAACAACGTGATGGTGAGACACCCTGCTGGGCTGGGGCCCTGTCTATCAGTGTACTCTGAGGTTGTGTCCCAAATGGCATCCTATTCCCTATATACTGTACACAATAAAAACAAATGGTTCTATATAGTGCCAAATAAGGGTCATTTGGCTCGTAACCATAGCATTTTTGAAGGTTCTATAATGAACCATGCTCATAAGGTTCAACATGTAACCTGTATGGTGCTATAAAGAACCATTTCCAACCGTCCCGCTAGGGTTACAACCCTTTTTGAGGCTACTTTATGGAGAATGGTCCTATATAGAACCTTTCTCAATCTCAAAGGTTCTTTGTAGATCCTTTTGAAGAACCATACAGGTTTTTTTTTCATTCTGGTTAGCCATATTATATTGTTAAAATTCCATAGGTGTTATAATTGTGTTAATTGACAAGTTGAATCAGGAGTTCTAGCTCTGGAATGGCTTCGGATCCCTAAGAAGAGAATTGAGAACCACTGATTGAGTCAAGTGTTCTCAATTGACACAAAGTCATACGTCACAAGACACCATCACTGGCCATAGTCATATATAACATGTAATAGCATAACAAAACAGATTACATAAACTTGAATGACACTCACTCACAGTTGCACAAAAAGAGCTGTGAGCAATCCACGCCCCAAAATATTATAATGAACCGCTGCCCCTACATTTGAATCATCACTAAAGGAGCAAAAAAAATTTGGTGAACTGCAAAGAACTATTGAAGTGCTCAAATGGTTATTTGAGTCATTATTGTTCCACATAGAACAACCACCCTTCCCAAAGAACCCTTGGGGAACCCTATTTTCTTATTATGTAGTGTACTACTTTTGACCAGGGTGCAATCAATCTCTGCTCTCTCCAGATGAATGACTACATGGCAGCGTACCATGATGCAGTGCTGCTGTTTGGTCAGGTGATGAGAAAGATTTGGAGCAAGCCTGAGTCTGAGCTCAACCACACGGAGGTAGTCAATATCAACCACTTCAGAAACATCTCATTCGACGGTAAGAGACCAGGAAACAACACATAAAGCTGTGTGGTCTGGCCTGGACATATGGCCACCTGTGTGTGTGTGTTTGTGTAGTTCTGTAGATTTGTTTAGTGTAAGCTGTGTATATGTGTTTCCATAAAGGCATCGCCGGCCACTACAAGCTGGATGACCATGGGGACAGAGACGTGAATTTTTCAGTCATTTACACCACCACTGACAACAAGGTAGGTCAGCTATCATCATTTACATTTTAATCATTTAGCAGATGACTTATATGATTCTATCGTGTCAATTATAATGTTTTAACACTTTCCCTGTCTCCTCCGCAGTATGAAACTTTATTTATATTCAACACCGTCTACAACTACACCAACATCGTCAACAGTAAACCATCTTTCATCTGGGGCAGACATCTCCCAAATGACACTCCAGACCAGGGTAAGGGTTAAACTAAAGCTGAGCGAAATGCACAGAAATTCATATTACGATAAATTGCCTGAATTGATTCAGTAACAATAAATAGAATGGTACGTTTATGACATTAATGTGCAGTTTTTTTATGATCCTTTAAACTACTACTACTAGTTTGATGGTTGTAGCCATCAATTGTACCATTAACAATCACCCATATTAGCAAACTTATTTCATTTTAAACGTCACATTTCTCTAGTATAGGGTACAGTGCATTCGGAATGTATTCAGACCCCTTGACTTTTTCCACATTTTGTTACGTTACAGCCTTATTCTAAAATGGATTAAAATAGTTGTTTTCCTTATCAATCTACACACAATAACCCATAAGGACAAAGCAAAAACAGGTTTTTAGAAATGTATTAAAAATAAAAAACAGAAATACCTTATTTACATTAGTAGTCAGACCCTTTGCTATGAGACATGAAATTGAGCTCAGGTGCATCCTGTTCCATTGATCATCCTTGAGATGTTTCTACAACTTGATTGGAGTCCACCTGTGATAAATTCAATTGATTGGACATTATTTGGAAAGGCACACAACTGACTATATAAGGTCCCACAGTTGACAGTGCATGTCCGAACAAAAACCAAGCCATGAGGTCGAAGGAATTGTCCGTAGAGCTCCGAGACAGGATTGTGTCGAGGCACATATCTGAGGAAGGGTACCAAAAAAGGGTACCGAAACATTTCTGCAGCACTGAAGGTCCGCAAGAACACAGTGGCCTACATCATTCTTAAATGGAAAAAGTTTGGAACCAGCAAGACTGATCCTAGAACTGGCCACCCGGCCAAACTGAGCAATCGGGGGAGAAGGGCCTTGGTCAGGGAGGTGACCAAGAACCCGATGGTCACTCTGACAGAGCTCCAGAGTTCCTCTGTGATGATAGGAGAACCTTCCAGAAGGACACCGTCTCTTCATGCACTCCACCAATCAGGCCTTTATGGTAGAGTGGCTAGATGAAAGCCATTCTTCAGTAAAAGACATTACAGCCCACTTGGAGTTTGCCGAAAGGCACCTAAAGGACTCAGACCAGAGAATCTTGTTTCTCATGGTCTGATGAAACCAAGCTTGAACTCTTTGGCCTGAATGCCAAGCATCATGTCTGGAGGAAACCTGGCACCATCCCTACGGTGAAGCATGGTGGTGGCAGCATCAAGCTGTGGTGATATTTTTCAGACCAGAGACTGGGAGACTAGTCAGGATCGAGGGAAAGATGAACGGCGCAAAGTACAGAGAGATCCTTGATGAAAACCTGTTACAGAGCGCTCAGGACCTCAGACTGGGGCGAAGGTTCACCTTCCAACAGGACAACAAGCCTAAGCACACAGCCAAGACAACACAGGAGTGGCTTCGGGACAAGCCTCTGAATGTCCTTGAGTGGCCCAGCCAGGGCCCGGACTCGAACCCAATTGAGCATCTCTGGAGAGACCTGAAAATAGCTGTGCAGCGATGCTCCTCATCCAACCTGACAGAGCTTGAGGGGATCTGCAGAGAGGAATGGGAGAAACTCTTCAAATACAGGTGTGCCAAGCTTGTAGCATCATACCCAAGAAAACTCTATGCTGTAATCACTGCCAAAGGTGCTTCAACAATGTACTGAGTAAAGGGTCTAAATACTTATGTGATATTTCAGTTTTGTATATGTAATACAATAACAAAAATGTCTGAAATCCTGTTTTTGCTTTGTCATTATGGGGTATTGTGTGTAGATTGTTGAGGGAAAAAAACAATTTAATCCATTTTAGAATGAGTCTGTAACGTAACAAAATGGGGAAAAAGTCAAGGGCTCTAAATCTGTAACGAATACGCTGAGGCAGAGTTAGAATCCAAGTGCGGAGGTTTATTAAGGGCAGATTCCTTGGACATAAACGATAAGGCAGGCAGAGGGTCAAAACCAGAGGAGCAGTCAGATCTGTCGTCATACAAGGGGATAATCCAAAAGGCAAAGGTCAGTAGGCAGGCAAGAGATCTTAACAGTAACATCAGTTCAGCAGGCTATGAAACGCTCGGTAAGGCAGGGTAACTGGCAATACTTCGCAATGAGTCTAGGCATAATTACAGGTTAAATAGTCAACCAAACAGGAAATTGGTGCAGAGGAAGCCAAGGGGAGTGGAGCACAGTCAGTACTCAGGTGATGGCTCCCTCTGCTGGTTTGGCCTTACAGAACCCCCCTCTCTACGAGCGACTCCTGGAGCTCGACGTGGGCGTCCCCGTGGTCGTGGTGCTGGTCGATCAGGTCTGGCTCTATGAAAGTCCTCGATGAG
>QNTS01000289.1:361392-443778 GCA_003317085.1 Hucho hucho
GTAACGAATACGCTGAGGCAGAGTTAGAATCCAAGTGCGGAGGTTTATTAAGGGCAGATTCCTTGAACATAAACGATAAGGCAGGCAGAGGGTCAAAACCAGAGGAGCAGTCAGATCTGTCGTCATACAAGGGGATAATCCAAAAGGCAGAGGTCAGTAGGCAGGCAAGAGATCTTAACAGTAACATCAGTTCAGCAGGCTATGAAACGCTCGGTAAGGCAGGGTAACTGGCAATACTTCGCAATGAGTCTAGGCATAATTACAGGTTAAATAGTCAACCAAACAGGAAATTGGTGCAGAGGAAGCCAAGGGGAGTGGAGCACAGTCAGTACTCAGGTGATGGCTCCCTCTGCTGGTTTGGCCTTACAAAATCTTTACCGAATGCACTGTACTTATCATGATGGCCGATTTCACCAAAATGTCTGCGTTAAGTGATCGGTATGGTCTGTGTCTTTCATGTTCAGTTTATCATCCCAGCTCTGATTGATAAGACAGATATGTTTTGTGAGATCAGGGTGGCAGGTAGCATAGGGGTTAAGAGCATTGGGTCAGCAATCAAAAGGTTGATGTTTCAAAACCCTAAGCCAACTAGATTATTCACCAAGTTGGCTTGGGGATTTGACAGCAATCTTTAGCAAGGCACTGAACGCTAAATCGCTCAAGATAAAAGTGTCTGCTAAAATATACATTACAACTTCAATGTACAGTAATACCACCTCAATTATCCCCTGGCCTGCACACTCATTGAGAAATTGTATAGTTATGACGCAGTCCATTTTATTGGTCTCCTCATCATAATCATGCCCCCCCAGATTTGACGTTGCAGAACATCGTTGTCATTGTCTTAGGTGTCACTGTGGTGGTGGTGGCTACCATCGCTTTCATCTTCTACAGGTAAGGCACAAGTTAGATTCACCTTAAATCTTCCATTTTGGTGCCTGATTCCATAGAGGGTTGTTTTATCTATCATGGTATGTTCAGGGTGACCATAGAAATAGAATTACTAGAACAGGAATCCCCAGTCAAGTAGAACTATTTTTATGAGGGAGACCTCTTGCACTGTGTTGCTATCTGTTACCAGGCAGAACAGGAGAGAGCGCCAGGTGAGGAAGAGATGGTCTCACATCCACTCTGACCTCATCACCCCGCTGGAGTACAATGAACGTAGACTGGTCTCCCTCAAGGTCAGCTAGTTCATCAGTGTGCGCCGACCCTAAGCATGTCATCATTGTGCGACCTCAAAGTTAAGACACATTCTCTAGTACGTCTTCTAACTCCCGTCTATGTCTGTTTGTTTGTCAGATAGACGAAGACCACAGGACAAACAAAAGTTATATGATCCGCCAAGGACGCTACGATAAAAAGGTAACTCAAACTTATACAGTGTCT
This sequence comes from Hucho hucho, assembly GCA_003317085.1. NCBI lineage: Eukaryota > Metazoa > Chordata > Actinopteri > Salmoniformes > Salmonidae > Hucho > Hucho hucho. The sequence goes on from QNTS01000289.1 coordinate 362,782, forward strand.
TCAGAAAGTATTCACCCCCTTGAGTTCTTCCACATTTTGTGGTGTTACAGCCTGAATTTAAAGTGGATTAAATTGAGATATTTTTTGCACTAACCTACATACAATAACCCATAATGTGAAAGTGGAATTATGTTCTTTGAAATTTTTACAAATTAATTAAAAATAAAAAGCAGAAATTTCTTGAGTCAAAAAGTATTTAACCCCTTTGTTATGGCAAGCCTAAATAAGATCAGGAGTAAAAATATGCGTTTTTGTTTAACCTTTATTTAAGTAGGCAAGTCAGTTAGGAACAAATTCTTATTCACAATGACGGCCTACCCCAGCCAAACCCTAACAATGCTGGGCCAATTGTGCGCCACCCTATGGGACTCCCAATCATAGCCGGTTGTGATACAGCCTGAAATCAAACCAGGGTCTGTAGTGACACCTCTAGCACTGAGATGCAGTGCCTTAGACCACTGCGCCACTTGGGAGCTTAACAAGTTACATAATAAGTTGCATGGACTCCCTCGGTGTGGAATAATAATGTTTACATGATTTTTGAATGACTTCCTCATCTCTGTACCCCACACAAACAATTATTTTGTAAGGTCCCTCAGTCAAGCAGTGAATTTCAAACACAGATTCAACCACAAAGACCAGGAAGGTTTTCCAATGCCTAGCAAAGAAGGGCACCTATTGGTAGATGGGTAAAACAAATAAAAAGCAGACAGTTAATATCCCTTTGAGCATGATGAAGTTATTAATTACACTTTGGATGGTGAATCAATACACCCAGTCACTACAAAGATACAGGCATCCTTCCTAACTCAGTTGCCGGAGAGGAAGGAAACCGCTCAGGGATTTCACCATGAGGCCAATGGTGACTTTAAAAGAGTTAGAGTTTAATGGCTGTGATAGGAGAAAACTGAGGATGGATCAACAACATTGTAGTTACTCCACAATAATAACCTAATTGACAGAGTGAAAAGAAGGAAGCCTGTACAAAATACAAATATTCCAAAACATGCATCCTATTTTCAACAAGGCACTAAGGTAATACTGAAAAAAAAATGGCAAAGCAATTAACTTTTTGTCCTGAATACAAAGTGTTTAAGGTTTTATTTGGGTAGTATTTATTCACCCAAATAAAACAAGTGAAAGACAAAAGAGTGCAGATAAAAAAAACTGGTCAAAACAGTGTGCAGGTGAAAGCCCAAAAAGGCTAACAGTATATGAAAACCACACAACAAATATAAGTACAATAAAAATAGTTCATTTAGTTAAGCAAAGCATATTCATTATAATTGTACATGATATACTCAGTATACAATAAAAAACATGTATTGTGTTATATAGATGGATTTCCGAATTAACCTGGAAGAATCCATTGAAGGGTTTAGGTAAACTGTCTGGGAGTTATGAGAATTTTGTAGATGAAAGTGCATAATTAGCGTACATTAATGTCATCAATAGTCAATATATTAAGTTTCTTAAACAAAGGTGCAGATGGAGCCAGGTAATTAGAGCAGGTGGCTAGTCTTGCAAATGGATTTGCATGTTGAGTAACTTGTATAGGTAGGAGGCATATGTACTGGGGATATGGGATATGGGTAAATTAAGCTATAGCGTAGAGTTAGGAAGCAAGCCTGATTAACCAACCACCAATCTTTCTGATGATACCAACAGATTTCATCACTTTGTTTGGGGCAAATCCAATAGAACACATTACTGAGTACCACTCTCCGTATTTTCAAGCATAGTGGTGTCTGCATCATGTTATGGGTATGCTTGTAATCGTTAAGGACTGGGGAGTTTTTTCAGGATAAAAGAGAAATAGAATGGAACTAAGCACAGGCAAAATCCTAGAAGAAAACCTGATTCAGTCTGCTTTCCACCAGACACTGGGAGATGAATTCACCTTTCAGCAGGACAATAACCTAAAACACAAGGCCAAATCTACTTTGGAGTTGCTTACCAAATCAAATCAAATCAAATTTTATTTGTCACATACACATGGTTAGCAGATGTTAATGCGAGTGTAGCGAAATGCTTGTGCTTCTAGTTCCGACCATGCAGTAGTATCTAACAAGTAATCTAACAAATTCACAACAACTACCTTATACACACAAGAGTAAAGGAATGAATTGCGAGTATGTACATATAAATATATGGATGAGCGATGGCTGATCGGCGTAGGCAAGATGCAGTAGATGGTATGGAGTACAGTATATACATATGAGATGAGTAATGTAGGATATGTAAACATTATNTCTGTGGACCTATTGGGACGGTAAGCAAATTGGAGTGGGTCCAGGGTGTCTGGCAGGATGGAGGTGATATGATCCTTGACTAGTCTCTCAAAGTACTTCATGATGACGGAAGTGAGTGCTACGGGGTGATAGTCATTTAGCTCAGTTACCTTAGCTTTCTTGGGAACAGGAACAATGGTGGCCCTCTTGAAGCTTGTGGGAACAGCAGACTGGGATAGGGACTGATTGAATATGTCCGTAAACACACCAGCCAGCTGGTCTGCGCATGCTCTGAGGACACAGCCAGGGATGCCATCTGGGCCAGCAGCCTTGCGAGGGTTAACACATTTAAATGTTTTCCTTTTCCTCCTGGCTGCGGTGACGGTGAGCCCGCAGGTTTTGGTAGTGGGCCGTGTCGGTGGCACTGTCGGTGGCACTGTACCAAGAATACAGTGAATGTTCCTGAGTGGCCGAGTTACAGTTTTGACTTAAATCGTCTTGAAAATACATGGCAAGATCTGAAAATGGTTGTCTAGCAATGATCAACAACCAATTTGACAGAGCTTTAAGAATTTTCAAAATAATAATTGGCAAATACAATCCAGGTGTGGAAAACTCTTAGAGCTACCAACTTTTATCTCTCTTTTACTGGATAGAGCTAAACACTTGCCAGGACTTGGCCATTTTATCAGAAAGGTTAAGAATCATTGTACAAAGATAGTCAAATGTCTCTGTAACATGACAAATTATCAAATTAAATAGAGGTTTGAATGAGAGGGAGCATGGTTAAGGTTTTGATGTAAATCGTCTTGAAAATATATGTCAGGACCTGAAAATGGTTCTCTAGCAATGATCAGCAACCAATTTGACAGAACTTTAAGAATTTTGAAAAGAATAATGGGAAAATGTTGTACAATTCAGGTGTGGAAAGCTCTTCGAGACTTCCCCAGAAAGACTCACAGTTGTAATTGCTGCCAAAGGTGCTTGCACAAAGCATTGACTCAGGGGTGTGTATTTCACTTTCAATAAATGTCTTACAATTTCTAAAAACACGTTTTCACTTTGTCCTTATGGGGTATTGTGTGTACATGGGTGAGAGAAAAAAAAGATTTCATCCATTTTGAATCCAGGCTACAACACAACAAAATGTGGAAAAAGGGAAGGGGTCCGAATACTTTCTGAAGGCATTGTATATGGCTCTTTATATGTGTATATATGTCCACAGTACATACATACATATAAAGAGCCATATATACACATGTAGGTTAAAGCAACTACCACGGCTCAGGGACTGATACAGTGGTCTGGTCAGGTGTATTGCATACTCATTTTGCCAGACTCCTTCACTTTGACACTTGAAGTAGGATCTTGAGGGAGCTGGATATGGTCAGGTGTACTAAGGCTACTGTTGTTGTCATGGTGATGAAGGTCAGGTTTACTGAGACTACTGTTGTTGTCATGGTTTCAGATTGTGATCCTGAAGGAGCTGAAGCACTCGGACGGGAACTTTAACAAGAGACAGAGGATAGAGCTCAACTCGGTGAGTCACCGATTGTAGAGCAAGTTTGATAATGTCCGGTAGACTACTCAAGGGTATCAAGTATGCATTTTTATACGTGTCCATGTGGTATCTTTGTTTAGTTTTTCATATTTGATTTGATTATAACTCCTATTGCTTATTATATCCATCCTCCCTGATTTACAGCTTCTGCACATTGACTACTACAACCTGACTAAGTTCTACGGCACAGTCAAGTATGATCATGGTGTGTTTGGGGTGTTCGAGTACGGCGAGAGGGGATCCCTAAGGGTGAGAAACACACACGCAAGCATGCACACACACACTTTCCCATTTTAACTTTTAACTTCTTCCTTCCTCAGTGTGTGCTGAATGACAATATTTCATACCCGGAGGAGACCTTCATGGACTGGGAGTTTAAGATCTCTGTAATGTACGACATCGCCAAGGTGAGCTGGCAACAACTCTACTCTACACTGCTGTTTGTTTGTATGAGCTCAGAAAATGCCAACTCAGAGCAATTTACCGTAAGATGCTAAAACCTCAGCCAAGCTAAAACCCTATCCAAGAGTTTTTATCTTGCCAATATTGATATACATTTCCGAAGTTCTTTGATCCATTTGACAACATTGAGTCATTGAAATAGAGTAGACCTTTATTCAAAGACAAAACCCCCACCCCTTTCTTCATCTCCGCAGGGTATGTCCTACCTCCACTCCAGTGACATCCAGGTCCATGGCCGTCTCAAGTCCACTAACTGTGTGGTGGACAACCGCATGGTGGTCAAGATCACTGGCTTTGGCTGCAACACCATTCTAAACCCAGGCAGAGGTAGGAACTATTACCTTGGTAGGGCTAGCTTGCTAGCATAGTTAGCGTTCATGCAATACACTTCCCCTGAGGTCTTATCCCTGTTCTGACCCTTGTTTTTGTTTTTTACCTATCCTCCCCTATCCCCTCACTCCCTCACTCTCTTTTCCTCTCCATCCTTCCCCTCCCTTCTCTCTCCCATCAGACCTGTGGACAGCTCCAGAGCACCTGCGTAGACAGGGGATCTCCCAGAAGGGTGATGTCTACAGCTTTGCCATCATTGCTCAGGAGATAGTTCTCAGGAGGAAAACCTTTTACACCGAGGCCTACTCCGACCGCACAGGTTAAACACATTCCTATATAACACCTTGTATAGAAATTCGGAACAGAATCACTGCATTAGCTTTGCTATACTGTAGTTACCCATATTTAAAATGTAATCTTCTGCACTTTGAGTGGTCCAGCAGGTATATCTCACTGGTCACCCCCAAAGCCAATTCCTCCTTTGGCCGACTTTCCTTCTAGTTCTTTGCTGCCAATGACTGGAACGAACTACAAAAATCTCTGAAACTGGAGACATTTATCTCCCTCACCAGCTTTAAGCACCAGCTATCAGAGCAGCTCACAGACCCCTGCACCTGTATTTAGCCCATCTATAAATAGCCCAACCAACTGCCTCATCCCCTACCGTATTTATTTATTTATCTTGCTTCTTTGCACCCATCTTTCTACATTGCACATTCATCTACTGCACATCTACGATTCCAGTGTTTAAATGCTATATTGTAATTACTTTGCCACCATGGCCTATTTATTGCCTGTATATAGATTTGTTTTTATACTGTATTATTGACTGTATGTTTGTTTCACTCCATGTGTAACTCTGTGTTGTTGTATGTGTCGAACTGCTTTGCTTTATTTTGGCCAGGTCGCAGTTGTAAATGAGAACTTCTCCTCAACTTGCCTACCTGGTTAAATAAAGGTGTAATAAATAAATAAATAAATAAATTTTGGGGAAGTATCGACCCCTCCTGGTCAACTGTAGCATTGTTCAGTTGAGCACAACATAGTGTAGCAGATAAATAAGACACTCACACAAGTTGTTCTGTCTTCATCAGAGAAAATGGCCAGAGTGCAGTACCCTATCAAAATAACCTATTTCAGACCTGATCTGAATTTTGAGACTGCAGGAGAAAAAGAACTGGAGGTAAGATTGGCATTTGTTTGTGTGTTTGTCTGTCTGTTTGTGTGCAACGTAGAGAACGAGAGAGACAGCGATTGGGGGGGGGGCTTACAGAGAAAGACAGATATAAGAAAGACAGTTATAGGGATAAAGAGTGTAATCCACTTGTACTGTACATTTATTTTTTACTGAATTCCCACAGGTGTACATGCTGATAAAGATCTGCTGGGATGAGGACCCAGAGCGAAGGCCTGACTTTAAGAAGATAGAGAGCTCACTGGGGAAGATCTTCAGGTACCAGCTACCTACTTTTACCTCTCTTTTATTGGATAGAGCTAAACACTTGCCAGGACTTGGCCATTTTATCAGAAAGGTGAAGAATACATTTACAAAGATGGTAAAATGTCTCTGTAACATGACAACTGGTCAAAATAAATAGAGATATAAGTAAGAAGAGCATGGTTATGGTTTGCAGTGCTTCTAAATAACTAACATGTAATTGCTGTAGAGCTGCACCCTTCTCTTTCATTTAAGATACATTTGAGAAACCCCTCACAAGGGCAGCACCTACATTGAAAAGTGGGGCGTGTGTCCATGTGTGTGTGTATATGTGTGTGTGACTGATCCTCTGTTCTTTTCTCCATAGTAACCTACACAACCAGGCTAATGAGAGCTACATGGACAACCTGATCCGTCGTCTACAGATGTACTCCCGGAACCTGGAGCACCTGGTGGAGGAGAGGACAGCGCTGTACAAGGCTGAGAGAGACAGGGCCGACTGCCTCAACTTCATGCTGCTGCCTCGGTCAGTCGACAAACAACAACAACAACAACAAAAAGAAACAGATACCCGAACACAGTTCCATGTTCTTGTTGTTTTATAAAGGTCTTTGTCAGACTGCACAACCAGACAACCACTTTAAGACCAGCAAATTACTTCTCTCTCTCCTCTCTCCAGTCCTGTGGTGCGTTCTCTGAAGGAGACAGGCATTGTGGAGCCGGAGCTGTTTGAGGAGGTGACGGTGTACTTCAGCGACATCGTGGGCTTCACCACCCTGTGCCAGTACAGCACCCCCATGGAAGTGGTGGACATGCTCAACGACATCTACAAGGGCTTCGACAGCATCCTAGACCACCACGACGTATACAAGGTTAGGGTTAGGGATAGGGTTGTGGTTCAGGCTAGGGTTAAGGTTGAACTGGGATGTGGACATGAAGCTAGGGTTAAGGTTAGGGTTGTGGTTGAGGCTTACTGTAAACCAAAACATCTAGTTCAATAGCAGATGTATAGCTTCTATGTCTTCCTTCTCGTCCTGTGTCAGGTGGAGACGATAGGTGATGCGTACATGGTGGCGTCGGGGTTGCCTCGGCGGAACGGGAACAGGCACGCGGTGGACATCTCCCGCATGGCCCTGGACATTCTGGCATTTATGGGGACCTTCCAGCTCAGACACCTGCCGGGACTACCTGTGTGGATCCGCATTGGGATGCACTCAGGTATCCGTAGCTCCCCAAGCCCTATCCTGAATTCATAACACGTTCTTCTCTCTCCTCGTACATATCATCAATACAAAACCTCCTTGGTCTCTGCTCTTTCCTGTAACTTCCCTCTCTCTTCTCCCTTTGTCTGTCATCAATACCCCCCTTAAGTCTCACTACTTGTTCCCTAGGCCCCTGTGCAGCAGGAGTGGTGGGGATAAAGATGCCCAGATACTGCCTGTTTGGAGACACAGTCAACACTGCCTCTAGCTTGGAGTCAACGGGACATCGTAAGCAGGCTACAGGAACACTGGAAATATCCACACCAACTCTATACAAACATTTCATGTTCATATCAGCTATCATGGCAGGTGAGTAAAATACAACTCTGTCTCTCTCCATCCAGCCCTGAGAATCCACGTCAGTCAGCCCACCATCAGCATCCTACAGAGGACAGACTGCAAGTTTGAGTACGAGAAGAGAGGGGAGACTTTCCTCAAGGTATGGACATGGCACATACCGCTTTGCGCTTTGCTGTTTGTCATGATAGAATTATACAGATTTTTTTTTTTATGCCATTTGTACTATTTACTACTCTTATCTACTGTGTTGAATATCATATAAGATTGTGTGTGTGTGTATATATATCCCAGGGTAAAGGCACAGAGTTAACCTACTGGTTGACAGGTGAAACAGGAGAGGACTACAACCTGCCAACGCCACCGACAGCGTGAGTTAACCTGCTGCTAATTTATATGCTCCCCTATAACTTAGTAGAGAATACACATCACTAGAGCTACACGTCATCTTTAGATCTATCTATATTATTAACTTCTACATTAATGTCCTTCTTCAGATATCATTAGAGCTACATATCTACAGTGCATTCGGAAAGTATTCAGACCCCTTCCCTTTTTCCACATTTTGTTACGTTACAGCCTTATTCTAAAATGTATTAAATTATTTGTTTCCCTTATCAATCTACACACAATACCCGATAATGACAAAGAAAAAACAGCAAATGTATTAAAAATTTAAAACAGAAATACCATATTTACATAAGTATTCAGACCCTTTGCTATAAGACTCGAAATTGAGCTCAGGTGCATCTTGTTTCCATTGATCATTCTTGAGATATTTATACAACTTGATTTGAGTCCACCTGTGGTAAATTCAATTGATTGGATATGATTGGGAAAGGCACACACCGATCTACAGTGAGAGAAAAAAGTATTTGATCCCCTGCTGATTTTGTACGTTTGCCCACTGACAAAGAAATTATCAGTCTATAATTTTAATGGTAGGTTTATTTGAACACAGAGACAGAATAACAACAAAAACATCCAGAAAAACGCATGTGAAAAATGTTATAAATTGATTTGCATTTTAATGAGGGAAATAAGTATTTGACCCCCTCTCAATCAGAAAGATTTCTGGCTCCCAGGTGTCTTTTATACAGGTAACGAGCTGAGATTAGGAGCACACTCTTAAAGGGAGTGCTCCTAATCTCAGTTTGTTACCTGTATAAAAGACACCTGTCCACAGAAGCAATCAATCAATCAGATTCCAAACTCTCCACCATGGCCAAGACCAAAGAGCTCTCCAAGGATGTCAGGGACAAGATTGTAGACCTACACGAGGCTGGAATGGGCTACAAGACCATCGCCAAGCAGCTTGGTGAGAAGGTGACAACGGTGCGATTATTCACAAATGGAAGAAACACANACGGGGCCATGTACCAGGGCATTGAAAATGGGTCGTGGATGGGTATTCCAGCATGACAATGACCCAAAACACACGGCCAAGGCAACAAAGGAGTGGCTCAAGAAGAAGCACATTAAGGTCCTGGAGTGGCCTAGCCAGTCTCCAGACCTTAATCCCATAGAAAATCTGTGGAGGGAGCTGAAGGTTAGAGTTGCCAAACGTCAGCCTCTAAACTTTAATGACTTGGAGAAGATCTGCAAAGAGGAGTGGGACATAATCCCTCCTGAGATGTGTGCAAACCTGGTGGCCAACTACAAGAAACGTCTGACCTCTGTGATTGCCAACAAGGGTTTTGCCACCAAGTACTAAGTCATGTTTTGCAGAGGGGTCAAATACTTATTTCCCTCATTAAAATGCATATCAATTTATAACATTTTTCACATGCGTTTTTCTGGATTTTTTTGTTGTTATTCTGTCTCTCACTGTTCAAATAAACCTACCATTAAAATTATAGACTGATCATTTCTTTGTCAGTGGTGAACGTACAAAATCAGCAGGGGATCAAATACTTTTTTCCCTCACTGTATATAAAAGGTCCCACAGTTGACAGTGCATTTCTGAGCAAAAACCAAGCCATGAGGTCGAAGGAATTGTCCGTAGAGCTCCAAGACAGGATTGTGTCAAGGCACAGATCTGGGGAAGAGTACCAAAGCATTTCTGCAGCATTGAAGGTCCCCAAGAACACAGTGGCCTCCATCATTCTTAAATTGAAGAAGTTTGGAACCACCAAGACTCTTCCTATAGCTGGCCGCCCAGCCAAACTGAGCAATCGGGGGAGAAGGGCCTTGGTCAGGGAGATGACCAAGAACCCGATGGTCACTCTGACAGAGCTCCAGAGTTCCTCTGTGGAGATGGACAGAAGGACAGCCATCTCTGCAGTACTCCACCAATCAGGCCTTTATGGTAGAGTGGCCAGACGGAAGCCACTCCTCAGTAAAAGGCACATGACAGCCCTCTTGGAGTTTGCCAAAACGCACCTAAAGGACTCTCAGACCATGAGAAACAAGATTCTCTGGTCTGATGAAACCAAGATTGAATTCTTTGGCCTGAATGTCAAGTGTCACGTCTGTAGGAAACCTGGCACCATCCCTACGGTGAAGAATGGTGGTGGTGGCAGCATCATGCTGTGGGGATGTTTTTCAGAGGCAGGGACTGTGAGACTAGTCAGGCTCAAGGGAAAGATAAACAGAGCAAGGTACAGAGAGATCTTCCAACAGGACATCGACCCTAAGCACACAGCCAAGACAACGCAGGAGTGGCTTCAGGAAAAGTCTCTGAATGTCCTTGAGTGGTCCAGCCAGAGCCCAGACTTGAACCCGATCTAACATCTCTGGAGAGACCTGAAAATAGCTGTGCAGCGGCACTCCCGATCCAACCTGACAGAGCTTGAGAGGATCTGCAGAGAAGAATGGGAGAAACTCTCCAAATACAGGTGTAGCAAACTTGTAGCGTCATACCCAATAAGACTCAAGGCTGTAATCGCTGCCAAAGGGGCTTCAACAAAGTACTGGGTAAAGGGTCTGAATATTTATGTAAATGTGATATTTCAGTTTTTATTTTTAATAAATGTGCAAAAAAACAGTTTTTACTTAATCATTATGGGGTATTGTGTGTAGATTGATGAGGGGAAATTACTATTTAATCCATTTTAGAATAAGGCTGACACGTAATTTTTGGGGGAAAAAGTCAAGGGGTCTGAATACTTTCCGAATGCACTGCATGTAGATCTATATAATTAACTCCTATGTCCTTGTCCCTCCCTGCAGGGAGAACTGCCAGCGTCTGCAGCAGGACCTGGCCCAGATGATCCAGGAGTGTCTGGAGAACCGCTCGCTGGGGTCAGAGGTCATGGAGAAGAGGAATACCCTGTCCATGAGGCAGGGGAGGGTGGGGAGGGACGGAGGGGAGCAGGGGGGAGAGGAGGAGGATAACGATGACCAGCCAGAGTACCTCCATCTGGCTACGGTCGACAACTTCAGTACTTGTAGTTATTTTGCTAATGAGAAATAGGGTTATTATGTTGTTTTTTTGTCTATTGATGTGAAAGTCTTCTCCAAACTTTTGCATCAATCATTCTTGGTTGTCAATGGTAGATTTCTGTGAAAACTAAAGTCACATGCAGATCTTGAGTTAGAATTCTGGCCTTTTGGAGGAACCACAAAGCTGTAGACCAACTAAGCACCGTACTGATATACTGGAAACCTTCCCCTCCACAACCTCTGCACTAGAAATGCCAAAAATGCTGAGAAAAAAATACTGACCTAGAACTGCAAATAGCAAAAAGTACTTATTGTACCTTCAGGTGTTAAATAATTGTGTCTACAATCAAATATTAAAATGATTAATCCTCATACATTTATTCCTTTTAACTGATTGCAATATATGGAGACCATTGTTGTGATAATATTTTATCCTGAAAATTAAAATAATTTATGGTTTAAAAACAAATGACATTGAAACTTTATTTATTTATGTGATTATATTTTACAGTTGTTGGAATCATTCCTGTACAGCATGTTACAAATGTACTTGACGGTACTGAAAACATTGATCCATGTTTCATTGAGCCTGTTACAGTATATTGAGGCATTACAATTCCCATGTCACTGATGTCTGAGAAGTTATGGGGGACTATCTGAGTACATTGAAGCTTTAGTTAAAAGGGAGTAGGAAGGAAGTTCTCACTCTTGCTGATTTTCTACAGTGAATTATAAATGATTATGCACAATTGTCTAACACATATTTACATCGTTTAGATTCTTTATTTTTTAAACAAGAATATAGCATGACTGCTATTACTGCTATACCCATAAAAAAAGCATCTGTATAAAGATAATGTATTGTAAAGCAAATCAACCCTGGCTATTGTAACAGCATTAGATGCCTAATAAAAATGAATCAGTTCTGATCTACTGTCCGGGAACAAGTTAATGAGATTAACTACAGTGAAACCCATTTTTAGTACCAGTCAAAAGTTTGGACAAACCTAACCTAAGGGTTTCTCTTTATTTGTACTATTTTCTACATTGTAGAATAATAGTGAAGACATTAAAACTATGAAATAACACATATGGAATCATGTAGTAACCAAAAACGTGTTAAACAAATCAAAATATATTTTATATTTGAGATTCTTCAAAGTAGCCACCCTTTGCCTTGATGACAGCTTTGCACACTCTTGGCACTCTCTCAACCAACGTCATGAATTAGTCACCTGGAATGCATTTCAATTAATAGGTTTACCTTGTAAAAGTTAATTTGTAGAATTTCTTTCCTTCTTAATGCGTTTGAGCCAATCAGTTGTGTTGTGACAAGGTAGGGGTGGTATATAGAAGATAGACCTATTTGGTAAAAGACCAAGTCCATATTATGGCAAGAACAGCTCAAATAAGCAAAGAGAAACAACAGTCTATCATTACTTTAAGACATGAAGGTCAGTCAATGCAGAACACTTCCCAAAAACCTTCAAGCGCTATGATGAAACTGGCTCTCATGAGGACAGCCATAGGAAAGGAAGACCCAGAGTTACCTCTGCTGCAGAGGATAAGTTCATTAGAGTTACCAGCATCTGAAATTGCAGCCCAAATAAATGCTTCACAGAGTTCAAGTAAGACACATCTCAACATCAACTGCTCAGAGGAGACTGCATGAATCAGGCCTTCATGGTCAAATTGCTGAAAATAACCCACTACTAAAGGACACCAATAAGAAGAAGAGACTTGCTTGGGCCAAGAAACATGAACAATGGACATTAGATCGGTGGAAATCTGTCTTTTGGTCTGATGAGTCCAAATTTGAGATCTTTGGTTCCAACTGCCGTGTCTTTGTGAGACGCAGTCTGTGAACGGATGATCTCTGCACGTGTGATTCCCACTGTGAAGCATGGAGGAGCAGGTTTGATGGTGTGGGGGTGCTTTGCTGGTGACAGTCAGTGATTTATTTAGAATTCAAGGCACACTTAACCAGCATGGCTACCACAGCATTCTGCAGAGATACGCCATCCCATCTGGTTTGAGCTTAGTGGGACTATCATTTGTTTTTCAACAGGACAATGACCCAACACACCTCCAGGCTGTGTTAGGGCTATTTGACGAAGAAGGAGAGTGATGGAGTGCTGCATCAGATGGCCTCCACAATCACCCAAACCTCACCTAATTGAGATGGTTTGGGATGAGTTGGACCGCAGAGTGAAGGAAAGGCAGACAACAAGTGCTCAGCATTTGTGGGAACTCCTTCAAGACTGTTGGAAAAGTCTTCCAGGTGAAGCTGGTTGAGAGAATGCCAAGAGTGTGCAAAGCTGTCATCAAGGCAAAGGGTGGCTACTTTGAAGAATCTCAAATATAAAATATATTTTGATTTGTTTAAAACTTTTTTGGTTACTACATGATTCCATTTATGTTATTTCATAGTATTGATGTCTTCACTATTATTCCACAATGTAGAAAACAGTAAAAATAAAGAAAAACCATTGAATGAGTAGGTGTCCAAACTTTTGACTGGTACTGTATACATACACTTAAATATATATATAAATAGTTAAAATCTGTCATGCTCATGGATGAGTAGAATTTGTTTTTATAAAACATGCTGAGAAATACCAGGTTTTCAGCTCAAGTTCTGATGTCTTGAAAAAGCACAAACAGTTTGAGCTAAGGCTACAAACTAGAGTAGTCTCATTAAGGGGGACATCTTCTGATGCAAAACCACCAAAACATGAGGTCTATGCCAGGCACATGGCTAGACATGGAATATTTTTTTTTAAACAATGACACTTAAAAATAGGAGAAAAACAAGATAAGCTTGGTTGTAAAAAATAATTTTACAGCAGTAATCATGATACTGAAAAACATGTCATGAAAATAAATAACCAAAACACATAATTTTGCAGTCCATTGACAGACTCAAACTAATTTTCCCAGAGATTTTGTACATGCCTATATTGTGTTGTTTTTGCTTGAAATCAAGGCACCAAAGCCTCGCGGTTAGAGAGGTAGCCTAGCAGTTTGGGAGGCGAGCCAGCAACTTGAAGTTTGCCAATTCGAATCCTGTGTCCGACGGTAAAAATCTTGTGCGAAGTTAGCTGGCAACATGAGGGTTGCTGGTATCAAATCCTAGATGCCATTGCCTGCCTTTGAGCAAGGCACTTAACCCCCCACAACAACAGCGCACAGTTTGGCAGCCACCCCCCGCCCCCACCCTAAAAAAACTGTATATGTATGCTTTGGATGAGTTGGGTTAAAAGCAGATGTCAAATTTTGGTTGGACCTTGTGTGCAATTTACCAATAAAGTGATCTTAATCCATATGCTATGCTCTTTTTTGATGACCTAAGCCTCCATGAAAGCTTTTAACTGAAATCAACTCAAATGGTGATCTGTGGGTATGTTGACATGCAGAGACTAGAATGAGTATATTTGCAGTATTTGAAGGTTGCAGAGGCAGGCTGTCTCTACTGACTGTGACAGTATTTGGCTGCAGGGGCTCAGAGGTGATAATGGCCACTGCCAAAACCTTCTAATTCAGTTGCGACAATTTTCTGTTTTAAGTGCATGCTGCCTTGAGACTTTTACAGTTGGTTTGACAAGGTCTTATCTTATCTCCTTTCTCCTCATTTACAGTAAAATACATTTAAAAAAAAAAAATCTGTAACAATATTTATGCCATAGTTCTAGCTAAAAGTGTAATGACAACATCCTGGACTCAAGGTGCAAGGGCCTGTCATTACAACATGAGCAGAGAACAGGGCTGCATCCAAAATGGCTGCCTATCCCCTACATAGTGCAGTACTTTTGACCAGTAGTGCACTATGTAGGGAATAGGGTGCCACTTCAGACACAGACCTCTTTCAGGCACCTTTCTCTTCTTTATCCTGCCAGGGCCTAGAGTCACACTGGAGCCAGGCCAGGGCGACAGGCTGAGAGCTCTGCTCTGCTGAGCATGGGAACACACATGTCCCAACAGGAAGCACTGCTATGGGTATGTGTGAGTGTGAGTGTGAGTGAGAGAGTGAGTGAGTGAGAGAAAGACGTGTGTGTGTGTGGACGTGTTTAACTATACTTAAGATTAGTAAAAATAGGACTTTGAATGGGACTGAATTGTGTGTCCCCACAACGTTAATTATTCAAGACTGAGTGTGTGTCTGTGAGAGAGAGTAAGGGAGTGTGTGTAAGGGGGAAGAGTTTTTGTGGTGCTGACTGTGGCCGGTTGTTTGACATCTGTCTGTCTTTCTGTGTGAGTCTCACTGTCAATCTCTACTGCAGCAGAGCAGTATCAGAGACAGGACATTGCCACATCACTGGCTCAGGCCCAGGTCTCACTACTGTATCAAGCATCAGACAAGTCAGAACTAGTGCAAACAACAACAATTTACTTATGAGTCAGATTCTACATATTTCATGTAAATTTCATACCATTTTTCACATTTGGATGAGCACATTGATTTGCAGTGCTTTTAATCAGTCTTTGGTCAAATCTATTTTACTAAGATTCACTAACTTCCATGGCTTAAGTGGTGATTGGAACTAAAATACATAACAAATTATAGATGATAATAAAAAAAAAAATTAAACATATATCCATCTCTACACACTTTGAAATGTTGGCGTTTCGCTGCTGGTGAGAGGGACACTTCAATAATCTTTGAAAATATTGTTTGAGCACTTCAGTTTTTTTTTTTCAAAAGCAACAACAATAATAAAACATATGTCAACAAACACAAAATTAAATGTCAAGCTAAAAAAGTACAATTCTCTCTAGTACATCCGGGATCCATGGATCTGAAAAAGCTGGAAGACAAGCACAGACAGGAGAAACATCAGAGGATGCCATCTTCGAAATCAGATTCTCAGGGTTGTGTTTCAGAGTTGATCGGTTACATGTTCATGTAATGCGTCACAATATTTTACAACTGGGGAACATCTCATACTGTGTATCAGCTTTGATTGGGTGACATGTGAAACAATCTAAACACATACAGTAAAAGTGGTATTTTTTTGTTTGATGCTGATGGTGACGATGGGGACAGAATGATAAAGTAATAGTGTTTGTGACGTCCAGGACTCTGTCCCTTTGTTGTGAATGGAAAAAACAACAACATGCGCTTGTATTGTTTCTTTGGCTCTGCTCGGCACTAGATTAATTGGTGTTTGGATAAACATAAACGTCACAGCCCTACTGTGCAGTTCTGCCAAAATGTCCCCTTTACACATGTACAAGTAAGATTGTGTATGTTTGTGTCTTCTTTCATGTAAAATGTAAAACACACTAATACTACCACTACACAAAATGTCAGGGCTATTCCATGTCATTGCATTGGTAATGAGAGACATTTAGGTGTCGGGTTGGATCAATGGCAGCACAGCAGCGTCAGCTCATCATTAGTCTCGGAAATCCCAGATCTAGGGCATTGTTAATGTGAGACGCAACCCGCCTGCCTAGTGAGACTAGCTCATCATCAGACCAGCTGGGTTATGCTGCTGATCAGATCATTTCCGAGGCAGGACACAATGGCCCCAGAGCAATATCGAACTCTCTGGTATCACAATTGGTATTTCAAACAAATAGAAGTTAACTCTTTTAGATGGGGAGCAAAAGTGCAAGGCCTACTTTTTTCTCTCTACATATTTGTAAATAAAAAAAAAACCTGTAATAAAAGTTAGTCTCTCCTTGGCCTTTGAATACTGTATGGAGTTTGGGGCAAGGCAATGTAATGCTGTGGAACAGCCCTGGATCCCTTGTGATCACACAGTCTACTACTGCTACTACCCACTACCAGCATGGATCCTCACCCATTCACGTCTTTGGAACACTGACATAAGACTGTCATTCCCTTATCCACTCATTCGGGGTGGTATTTCTCTCTCCTCCCTCCACCTCATCCTGCGCTCCTTTCTCCTGCTGCACCTCTGAAGCCTTCACTCGAATAAAAGGACGGAGAATCAAAAAAAATGAGACAGAACGACAACAACAAAAAAGAATGAACAGATTGAGTATCAGGGAGAGGGAGAGAGAGTGAAAGAGAAAGAGAGAGAGGAAGTGTGGATGATGGAGTGAATGTGAATGCGCTTGTGAATGACATTTGGGAGATGTGTGTGTGACATTCAGTGTTTGAGTGGAAAATGCCAACACTAAGATCAAAGGACACTCACATAATCTTGGATGAAGAGAAATGTCACATGGAGACACACAGTGACAGATCCGTATCCTGCTTCTTCAGACCTTTGTGGAAGTGAATGGTGGTGATATGTGAATGGTGAATGGTGTGTGATGTACGATGTATGAGTATATCCCTCGGACGCATCTGCACATGTACCTGTGTGTGTGTGTGTGTGTGTGTGTATGTATATGTTTCCTGTGTGTCAGTCTCACCTTGGTCTTGTGGCTCTGTTCGGTGCCAAGGCCTGAGCCAGGTGTGTGTAGCTCCTTGGACACCACACACAGAAACTCTGCTTGGTCCTCTGTCCCATAGCTATACGACGAACCAATGTTTACCATCTATCAGAGACAGAGAGAAAAAGAGAGAGGGAGCAAAAAAAAGAGAGAGAGAGAGAGAGGGAGAAAGTTGGACAGAGAAAGAGAGGTGGCCCGTATCACAGCAGGTAAACCCATGGATGCTCATGCAGGAAGGAGGGACAGACGGTAAGGACAGCCTACATGCACTACATGTCTGCTACAACTCTACTGTGGGCAGTGAGACTGAACTGTACACCCTGAAGCACAGACGGCAATGTTTAGCATTACAGTATTACTCAGAACACTTTACTGAACTGGCGTTGTGCCAACATATGGTAGCTTCCACTGAGCTTCCTTGGCTCTGCTTCTTTTTTGCATCTCCTTCCCCTTATGATCACTGGTCTGTGTCTGCAACATGTCAGTTTAGATCAGTCTTCTTCTGAGGGGAAGGAAATGTGAAAAGGAGGCCGTTTTTGTGAGCAGATTGGGACTGGGCCTTGGTCTCGGATTGGTCTGATTGGTCTGACTCTGAGGCTCTGATTGGCTAACAGAGAGCAGGAAAGGGGTTGATTGGTTGGGAGTGTGGTAGAGCAGAGCAGCAGCGTGAGTCCAACCCACAGTCCAGAGCAGTCCGGTGCGGGGCTTTCTGCAGGTGCGCACGCTGACCTGCTCAAACTTCCAGCCGTCTGACATGGTGGAAACCATCTGGGTCAGCTCCTCCTCCTGGCACTGCAGCACCCGGTACACATGTTTAGGAGGCACCTGCTGATGGACGTAGAGAGAGAGGGTGTAAAGAGAGGAGGAGGAAGAGGAGGAGAGGGAGGGAATGTACCGATATGGGTAGGTGGGAAAGGCGTTTGGATGTAGAATGAGAGAATGAGAGAGAGAGAGGTGTGTTAGGAAGGGAGAGAACGAGACAGAAGAGAAAACAGAGTGAGAGAGTAACCAATAGTTGCGAGAAGGTGAGATGTTTGTAAGGAAAGGAAAGAAAAGGCATTTTTTAGCAGAGAGAAAGAGGATTGGGAGAGCGAGAGGTTAGCAAGAGGTAGTGATGTTTGGAAGATGAATGATAGTGAGAGTGAGCGTTAGGGTTGGGTGCTATCCAGATACAGTCACACCGTTTCTGTACCATACTGGAGTATACAGTATTACCGCAAGTGCACACAAGGGCCGCTATTTAACAATAAAATAATTCATATTTTTTTATGTATGCATCCAGGAGGGGATTGAAAGTAACCAATAATCTGGATTTCGACATCTAGCCACTAGCCAAATGCATAGCTGGTGCCCTGAGCTTGATGTAATTTATTTGACACATCTTAGATTTCTTAAAGTTATAAGCAGTGGCATAGCACGCGCCCCCACAGCCCACAGTGTATGTGTGCATGAGCGTGTGTGTAGCCGAAGGGTAGAGACGGAGGGTACAGTAAAGCGTATAATACAGAGAGAGTAGGAGGAAGATTGAAAGTTACATAACAGAAATCCTAGACATGATGGGTGAAATATACTGAAAATAACTTGAAAATACAGAAAGAGTGAAACACATGGCTGAACAGTCTTTCTGCTTGGCACAAGTCTGTTTTTGTTTTAGCAGTCCTGTAGCCATCTTGTATTTGTGTAAATCCCTGTATCTTATAAACTGTGTGTGTGTGTGTGTGTGTGTGTGTGTGTGTATATATATATATGTATATGTTTTCCTACCTTATCAGGACCACAATGTCCTGACAAGTCACCAGAATGTCTTGACAAGGTAGGAAAACAAGAACAATTTTGAAAAGTCATGACGTCTTTCATGCCCTGAATTAGGATTAAGAAGAAAAAAAATGTACTCCCCATAAAGTCCTGAAAATTCACAAAAACAAAGCTGAGTGTGTGTGTGTGTGTGTTTGACCTGTGTGACTTTACAGTCCCGCTCCAGGATCCTATCCTTGATCAGTTTGATCAGAGGAGAGATGTTGTAGAACTCAGCCTCCTCCAACACACCTGGGACAGAGGACAACACGCACATACACACACACACGTTCAATCAAAGTGTTATTAAATTCTTATTACAAGTCTTACTATACATTATAATAGCATCATAACGCATTATCTAATACCAAAAGTAATCTAGTACCTTCTTCAGCCAGCTCCTTGTTGTAGACCAGTTTGCCGTGTCGCAGGTAGTTAAGGATGGGGCCGAAGTAGGTGGGGTCTCTGTCAATCACATAGGCCCCTGTCTCGTCCTACAACAGAGGAAGGGAGAGAACAACCATAAGAATTAATAAAGGTATAAATATGAGATCAATATTAAGTGCTATTCTATTGTGCAATTCTATTGTATTGGGTTTTGGTCAAGATCTATGTTTGGAAACCCCCTTGCGATGAATTGTTTCACACCAACAGCAAAAGTCCTCTTTTCAGGGTGATAAGAGTGGCACTATTAGAGCCTAGTGGTTCTATATTACAGCCAGTGCGAGAGAGATTCAGAGAGAGTGTGGTGGGGGGGATGGAGATAAGGAGAGAGAGAGAGGGGATATATAAAAGAGGGACTGAGAGTGAAGAGAGAGAGAAAGATATGGAGAGAGGGGAGAGAGAAGAGAGAAAGATTGAGAGAGAGCCTGTTACATAAACATGGCTTGGCCCTTTCTTGGCATGCCAGTGCCTTTACAGCATCTCCATAAAGTGCTCCCTGCATGCCGATTACTAAACCAGCCCCAGGCACCCATTTTCAAACACAGAGACGCAGAGACACTAGACAGAGAGAGGGAGGTAGAGAGAGATGAGAAAGAGGAGGAGAGAGAGGCCAAGGACTTCAGAAAGAGGAGAATGGGAGAGAGGGATTCAGGAACACAAACAAGTGGCAGAGTGGAGCGAGCTAAATAGCAGAGGAGCAGAAAGACAGAAGTAGCTGATTAAGGAGCAGATGGAGAGGGGGATGGAGGGATGGAGAAGAGGGGAGGGCTGGAGAGGCTGTGGTAAGAGGGCACAGCTCTGAATCTGAATCTAAGAAGTGCTGCAAAATTATAGGAATGGAAGGAAAGGAATGAGAGCCTGCAGATCAGAGCGAGAGAGAGAGAGTGTGAGTGAGACAGGCACAGGGATGGAGGGTATGTGAGGCACTCAGCTGAATGAAGAAGGGACTGGGGAGACAGGCAGAGAAGAGGAGAATCGATTGGAGATGAAAGCTGGCAGACACTGGATAGAGGAGGACTCAGACAGGGGGAGGGAGAGAGAGACAGAAAGAGAGAGATTCAGAGGACAGACAAGGACACAGGGAGAGATGCTGGGGGAAAGGGGGCTAGTCAGGGGCAGAGAGACAAACAAACCCAGAGCAACTACAGTTGAGGACAGACAGACACCTCCTCATTGGACATGACTTAACAGTATGTATGATGACGACACCTGCTTCCAGAATATCTAGGTACCCTCGCTATGAATGATAAACACATGCACTCACGCATGAATGAACACAGTGAGGGTGAAGATGAAAAATTCGCTATATCTGTGATCTCCTGTGATCCTGGCCTGTCTGTTCAGCCACACCGCCGCCAGTCAGCCCATTAAAAAAATGCCATGGAAGATTCAATCCTCATCTGGTGTGTTAATGGTTTACCCAAGGAACTACACAGTGTGCCTAGCCTAGTGCAAGTTCTCTATGGGGCCTCACTGGGTCCCACAGGAAATATCTGTTAGGCAAACAGAGGTGTTATTTATCTCAGCACAGCAATAGAGACAGACACGCATACAATCTTTACTTCCTCTCCTGGGGTGAAAACACTGGCTGAGACCAAACTGAACCAGTCTAATGCTAGCCTGGTCAGGTCATTTCCATCTAAAAGGACCCATGAGCACCAACATGTGAAGTTCATAGGAGAATATGAAATGGAGTGTCTAATGAAAGAGTTATTTATTTATTTATTAAGGCATATACGAATTTTTCCACTATTTTCCATCCTAAAAATTAACAACAAGCAAAGGCTTTGATTTCTGGTCAAACAGATGGAAAAGTGGTCTTAGAAAACATCTATCAGAAAAAGTCTTAAAAGGTATAGGAAATGCATCAAAACACAATAATGTTGAAGTAAAGACTAATATCAACACATATTTAGTTTTGCCTTCTGTAACTTTAAGAAACATTGCCTTGTGCCTTGAAATTCCTTTACCAAAAACCCACATATCTTTCAGATATTTTCTAATTAATTTTCCTCATGAAGGGGGAGGATAATTAATGTTCACAGAAGGTAGACCTAGAAATTAGTTTTTTTTTTTTTATGATACGAAACCGGTAATGGAATTTCCCCCCCAAAAAAATTGGTAACGGATATTCTGCAATTGAACTGGCTACAATGGGAAATCATAGTAGTCACAAACCACAGTTAGGTTCAAAAGTTTGGACAGCACAGTAGAGTACAGTACAGCACATTAAACAAGAGTATAGTTCAGTACAGTACTGCACAGTAGAGTACAGTACAGTAGATTTCAGTACTATACACAGTAGAGCACACTAGAGTTGAGTACACTAATGTACTCTACTGTACTGTATTGAACAATATTATACTTTACTTTACTCTACTGTACTATATTGTACTGTACTGAACTCAACACTACTGTACTGAACTCGAGTGTACTGTACTCTACTGTTCTGTTCTATACTGTACTCTACTGAGCTCTACTGTGCTGTACTTTGAGGTCCAAACTTGTGAAACATTGACGTCTATGACTGGTTCAGATTTGGTCCGGTTTGGACCAACCAAGTTTGGTCTTGTTTGGGGGCAGAGCTCATTAAAAAAAAAATAGCCAGTGTGTAGAATAATACCCAAATATGCAATGGAGGAATTTGAATATGTATACATTTGTGTACCTATTTAGGATACATCACCATGAAGAGAATGACATTCATATCCATAATTATTAATTTCTGTGTAGTACAGCTCAGGGACCCATGATAAAATTATGTTACCGCAATTCTGTTACCAGGTGTAAATCCACTTCACTTACTATAGTTCAATAACCAAAATATATTGTTTCAAATTCAATGTGTCATGTCATAGCTGACACCCCATTCTTTCTGCAGACATTGTTGAAATCGCAGCAGATACTTAACAGCTTTTGGAAAACCTGGACACAAAAAACTGAGGGAGATTTTACTGAAATTCTGTTACCAAACTTTGCATTTGCACAGTTCTTTCAGTAAATGGGTTGTTGTAAAATGTTCTGTGTAAATTGTTAAAAAGTAGTATTGTGTATAGAGTTGTAGGGTTTGTTAAACTTTGAAATCAAGTGTTTTAGTGAACTGCCTTTATCATGTTTATGTATGACAACATAAACGATAAAGTTGGCTGAAGCACATACAGATCTGCAACTGCGCTACTCCAGTGCTGGGTCTATTTTGGATTGTGGAAGTCAAATAGTACACACAAGAGCACATAACACCACCCTCTAACATTGTAAAGTCCTAATCACTCTGCCAACAACACTGCTGCATATTGCACAGAAAGTATTCAAACCCCTTGACTCTTTCCACATTTTGTTGTGTTACACCCTGAACTTAAAATTGATTAAATGTAGATGTTTTGTCACTGGCCTACACACTATACCCCATAATGTCAAAGTAGAATTATGTTTATCCAAATGGTTACTAATTAATTAAATGAAAAGCTGAATTGTCTTGAGTCAACAAGTATTCAGCCTCTGTGTTATGGCAAGCCTAAATAAATTCAAGAGTAAAAATGTGCTAAACAGGTCACATGATCAGTTGCATGGACTCACTGTGTGCAATAATAGTGTTTAACATGATTTTTGAATGACTGCCTCATCTCTGTACCCAACACATACAATTATCTGTAAGGTCCCTCAGTCGAGCAGTGAATTTCGAACACAGATTTAACCACAAAGACAAGAGAGGTTTTCCAATGCCTCGCAAAGAAGGGCGCCTATTGGTAGATGGGTAAAAATAAAAAAGCAGACATTGAATATCCCTTTGAGCATTGTGAAGTTATTCATTACACTTTAGATGGTGTATCAATACACCCAGGAACTACAAAGATACAGGCATCTAACTCAGTTGCTGGAGAGGAAGGAAACCACTCAGGGATTTGGCCAATGGTGACTTTAAAACAGTTAAGAGAGTTTAATGGCTGTGATAGGAGAAAACTGAGAATGGATCAACAACATTGTAGTTACTCCACAATACTAACTTAATTGAAAGAGTGAAAAGGAAGCCTGTACAGAATAAAAATATTCCAAAACATGCATCCGGTTGGCAACAAGGTACTAAAAAAATACTGCAAAAAATGTAGCTAATCAATTAACTTTTTGTCCTGAATACAAAATGTTACGTTTGGGGTAAATCCAATACAGAGTGCCGCTCTCCATATTTTCAAGCATAGTGGTGTCTGCATCATGTTATGGGTATGCTTGTGATAGTTGAGGATTGGGGAGTTTTTCAAGAATAAAACAGAAATAGAATGGAGCTAAGCACAGGCAAAATCCTATGATGGGTTTAGTCTGCTTTCCAGCAGACACTGGGAGAGGAATTCGCCTTTCAGCAGGACAATAACCTAAAACACAAGGCCAAATCTACAATGGAGCCGTTTACCAAGAAGACTGTGAATGTTCCAGAGTGGCTGAGTAACAGTTTTTACTTAAATCTACTTGAATATCTATGGCAATTATCAACTAGGGCTGACCCCAATGAATCGACTGGTCATTGTTTGGTTGATAGGCTGTTGGTCGACCAATAATTTTTAGTCGAGCAGTATTAATTATATATTTGTGCCCATCTCAGTGAACTAATCCACTGCTGAGGCCTAGACTAAAAGCCAATATATGCTTGATCCGAAAATATGGTCGGTGGCTCCAAATGGAGAGTGTCGACCTTTGTACCGCATCGGCCATGCGCCTCCCAAATGTTGTAACAATGTGGAGGGCTCCATAAAGCTCTGCATTGACATGATTGGTTGACGGTAGGTGGGGGTGGTACATCCTGTATAAACACAAACTCACTTCCTTGACAACTTCCTTCACAACAGCTCTGCACTGTTCCACGAAGCGCAAGAAGTATGAATCCCCTGACTTCTGCAGAGGCCGTATTACTGGAAATGCTGCATGGCAATGCAGACTTCGGATTGACCATGTAGTGCCCAGACGCACAATGCACTTCTTTCTCCAGAATGTGCTCTCTCCCGCCAATTGTGCACATTCATTGTTTCATAACTTTATTACGTAATATGGTTTGCGTTTGATTTTTTGTGTATATCAATTCCCCATTACATACTGAATATAACCAGTAGAACAGGACGCACACCTGATTACGCTTAGAAGTAGACCTAGAGGCTACCTGGCCAGCGCGCAAATGTAGGCCGAAAGAGCAGACAACTTTCGGTAGACAATGATCAACAACCAATTTGACAGAGCTTGAAGAATTTCGAAAAGAAAAATGGGCAAATGTTACACAATCCATGTGTGGAAAGCTATTAGAGACTTACCCAGAAAGACTCACAGCTGTAATCGCTGCCAAAGGTGCTTGTACAAAGTATTGACTCAGGCATGTGAATACCTATGTAAATGAGATGTTTCACATTTATTAAAATGTAATATAGAAATATTTCTAAAAACATGTTTTTATTTCGTCATTATGGGGTATTATGTGTAGATGGGTGACAAAAAAAATCTATTTTGATTTCAGGCCGTAACACAACAAAATGTGGAATAAGTCAAGGGTTATGAATACTTTCTGAAGGCACTGTAAGTAGTACTTTAAAGTATTTTTACTGACTGGAACACACACAACTTTTTTTTCAAATAAATAATAAAATATGGGTGAAGTAGGCAAGACTTTCCTTTCTTTTTCAGCACCAGACCTGCCTAATTTTAACTTTAATAGACTAAATTACATATTCTGTAAACATCTGACTCCAGAGTGATTTGTTCTTGCAATTTGTTCAATGTAAATAATCCGGTGGCCATTTGGTTAATTGTTCAGCAGTCTTATGGCTTGGGGGTAGAAGCTGTTGTTGTGGTGGTTAACTGCCTTGCTCAACGCAGAACGGCAGATTTTTTAACCTTGCCGGCTCTGGGATTACGAACAAGCAACCTTTCTATTACTGTCCCAACTCCCTAACCGCTGTATCTTATCACTACCCAGGTTATCAAGATGAGTTTGGGCTTGTGTTGGAATCTGCAGTGACACAGAGGGTGGAGGGAGAGGCTTCACAACAATCCTGAACTGTGATAACGGAGAATCTGTAACTACAGCATACATGCTGGTTTCAACTGGAGTACTGCGAACAGAGCCAGAGGGAGAGCAGGAGGAGTGAAAGAGGAGCAAGAGGAGGAGAGGCGGACAAGAGGAGAATATAATGAGAGAAAGAGGAGCAGGAGGGGGACAGGAAGGCACAGGAGGAGGTCAGAAGGGAGAGGTAGTCAGGGCAGGGGTGACAGCAGGCACCAGGGGGGTATTTTGGGACAGAGAGGGGGGGCAAGCCTGTAGGTGCCAGACAGACGATAATCTTATTAAAATAGTAATACACAGTTGGTGTGTGTGTCTTTGTGTGTGTGTTCTAAACACTGAGGCAACCCACTGTAGACTGGAGCGCAAACCAGCGAATTACAATAGAGCTCCTGTGAAGATAGAATCAGACAACCTGGGTAATAGAAAAATAAAAACACAGCTAGTGGCCTAGTACTTGTTCTTCTCTTTCTTCTGTGGATTTAATGTTGGACTTGGGTACTCTGTATTCCTCATCACAAGCCAGGTTACAAGAAGGGACTAACAGTAAATTAGTGGGGAGAAAAAGAAGTAGACTGTTAGTATTTAAGAGGCAATGACATGACAGTAGCCTGGGAGGAACAAGATGACTCAAGTGTGAGAAGAGGATGAAAAGAAAGAGGGGAGAAAGGAGAGAGGGACCATAAAAGGGGTGAAAAATTACAGAGAACAGGAGGGAGTGTGTAGATGGGGTTTGACTAGAGGCATAGAGANCGGTCACACACAAAGATGATGCGCCTTTTCTATTCACTGTGGCCAGTGGTGCAGGAGGACAAAGACAGATGTGCACACATACACACACACACACACACACACACAGAGGGCGAAGATTACTCTGTCTCTCTATCGCCTGTCATCCTGGCCTCTCTGTTCAGCCTCCGGTCAGGAAAAGTCAACCCTCATCTGGTGTGTTAATGGTTTACCCGGCATTTGCACAAGGAACTAAGCAGTGTTGCACAAGGAACTACGCCCCAGTCACACATACAATCTCTTGACTTATTCTATGGAAAGAGAGAAAAAGACAGAGGGAGAGAAAGAGAGAAAGGGAGAGAAAGAGAGAGTAGGAGCGAGACTAATGGACACTAGGGCATTAATGAAGGTCACACACAAAGATGATGCACCTTATCTACTCACTGTAACCAGTGGTGCAGGAGGGCAAATCAATTATAGCAGCCTACTATAAGGCTATGTTTGAGGCCAAGGGGCAATACTATCTGTGATCACACATACAGAAAGAGACAGACACTCTGAAATAAATCCTATTATAGGCTTACTGCATTAGTGATGTACTGTATTTCACGAACAGATCAGTCACATATTGCCAACCTATCTATAGATATTTTTCTAACCCCACCACCCTCCTCCCCCTCTGTGCTGCCAGCATAGACCCTCTGCACAGGTCTGAATGAGGCAGACAGTGCACATCCATCTGACTCACTGGGTATTGGGTAGAGCCATATCTGGTGGCGGGTAGGGGTACCACAGAGCCATATCTAGTGGTACCATTCAAATGTAATTCATTCGTCTATCCATCCATCCATTCAATTAATTAATTCCATCAAGTGATCATGAGAGTTCGATTGAACATCTCGCCTTATCTCTCTTCTCTGATGTGTTATCTTGATCGAAGCCAAGCGCTTGATCAACTCGCCTTACCGTGTCCGAATGTAAGTCCTGTTGTTGACAGAGCCGATAGAGAAAGGACGTTTGTTCTTTGAGTAGGGTATGCCGCGTTGTGAGGAATACTGTGCCGCCGACGTTCAACCGGACCCATTTCCCGTTATTTCCCACTGTAGGGTTGACTCCAGATCCGTTCCCGATGCTGTGCGTTCCTGTCCCGCTCGATGCGGTAACGCTCGAAGTGGCGGTGGTCGTATTCTCGCTTCCCTCGCTATCTTTGTTATTATTGTTGTTGTTGTTATTATTGTTATTGTAGCCCTGAGGTGTCGGCAACGAACCGACTTCCGATTCAGCCTGCGGCACAGATTTCCTTTTATCCTCCGTTGCCATTAGGAAATAGCAATGGATGCAAGCAACGTTAAAAAGCAATAGCTTGCGTACCAACTGCCGTTTCAGCTTCCTCTCCCTTTCAACAACGCCTGTTCCCTCTCTACCACAAACGTGTACCGCCTTGACTCGAGCTCCGCCCATCTTCCCCTGGTTAAGCAACCGGAGCGTCATGTCCAAGCTGTTGCCGTGCACCGAGAACTGTGGATCTTGTAGTTCCAAAATCTAGCCTAAAGAAAATCATGTCAAAATAAAATGAAAATTGTATGATTGAATAATATTAGGCTATAACTATCTGAGCCACCTGCAATTATTTTCAACTGCATTGTTGTGTAAAATTGTGGGGAATGAGAAACATGCAATCTGTAATAGACCAAGTATAATACATGCAGTTTAATTACACCGGATTAGGTTGATTGTTATTAGTTCTATACACATCTTTCATCAAAAGGTTCACAAATGACTCGCAAAAAAATCCCACCTGAGAATATCATTATTAGATTGTACAGACAAAAATATAAACACAACATGCAACAATTTCAAAGATTTTACTGAGGTACAGTTCAGATAAGGAAATCAGTATATTTAAATACATTCATTAGGCCCTAGTCTAAGATTTCACATGACTGGGAACACAGATATGCATCTGTTGGTCACTGATCAGAAGACCAGTCAGCATCTGGTGTCACCACCACTTGCCTCATGCAGTGCGACACATCTCCTTCACATAGAGTTGATCAGGCTGTTGATTGTGGGCTGTGGAATATTGTCCCACTCCTCTTCAATGGCTGTGCAAAGTTGGTGGATATTGGCGGGAACTTGAACACGCTGTCGTACACGTCAACCCAGAGCATCCCAAACATGCTCAATGGGTGACATGTCTGTTGAGTATGCAGGCCATGGAACAACTGGGAAATTTTCAGCTTCCATACATTTTCCCCATATCCTTGCTATATGGGGCTGTGTATCATCAATCAATCAATCAATCAAATGTATTTATAAAGCCCTTTTTACATCAGCTGATGTCACAAAGTGCTGTACAAAAACCCAGCCTAAAACCCCAAAAAGCAAGCAATGCAGGTGTAGAAGCACGGTGGCTAGGAAAAACTCCCTAGAAAAGCCAGAACCTAGGATGAAACCTAGAGAGGAACCAGGCTATGAGGGGTGGCCAGTCCTCTTCTGTGCCGGGTGGAGATTATAACAGAACATGGCCAAGATGTTAAAATGTTCATAGATGACCAGCAGGGTCAAATAATAATAATCACAGTGGTTGTCGAGGGTGCAACAGGGCAGCACCTCAGGAGTAAATGTCAGTTGGCTTTTTTATAGCCGATCATTCAGAGTATCTCTACCGCTCCTGCTGTCTCTAGAGAGTTGAAAACAGCAGGTCTGGGACATGTAGCACGTCCGGTGAACAGGTCATTGTTCCATAGCTGCAGGCAGAACCGTTGATACTGGAGCAGCAGCACGGCCAGGTGGACTGAGGACAGCAAGGAGTCATCAGGCCAGGTAGTCCTGAGGCATGGTCCTAGAAAGAAAGAGAGAAAGAGAGAAAGAAAGAGAGAAAGAGAGAAAGAGAGAGAGAATTAGAGAGAGCATACTTAAATTCACACAGGACACCGGATAAGACAGGAGAAATACTCCAGATATAACAGACTGACCCTAGCCCCCCGACACATAAACTACTGCACCATAAATACTGGAGGCTGAGACAGGAGGGGTCGGAAGACACTGTGGCCCTGTCCGACGATACCCCCGGACAGGGCCAAACAGGCAGGATATAACCCCACCCACTTTGCCAAGGCACAGCCCCCACACCACTAGAGGGATATCTTCAACCACCAACTTACCATCCTGAGACAAAGCCGAGTATAGCCCACGAAGATCTCCGCCACGGCACAACCCAAGGGGTTGAAACATGAGCTGATGGCGGCAGATGAATGGCACGACAATGGGCCTCAGGATCTCATCACGGTATCTCTGTACATTCAAATTGCCATCGATAAAAAGCAATTGTGTTTGCTGTTCATAGCTTATGCCTGCCCATACCAAAACCCCACCGCCACCATGGGGCACTCTGTTCACAACATTGACATCAGCAAACCACTCGACCACACGTCTGCCATCTGCCTTGTACAGTTGAAACCTGGATTCTGCCGTGAAGAGCACACTTCTACAGTGTGCCAGTGGCCATCAAGTGAGCATTTGCCCAATGAAGTCAGTTACGACGCTGAACTGCAGTCAAGCCAAGACCCTGGTGAGGATGACGAGCACGCAGATGAGCTTCCCTAAGATGGTTTCTGACAGTTCGTGCAGAAATCTTTCGGTTGTGCAAACCCACAGGTTCTTTAGCTGTCCTGGTGGCTGGTCTCAGGTGAAGAAGCCGGATGTGAAGGTCCTGGGCTGGCGTGGCTACACGTGGTCTGCGGATGTGAGGCCGGTTGGACGTACTGCCAAGTTCTCTAAAACGACGTTGGAGGTGGCTTATGGTAGAGAAATGAACATTCAATTCTCTGGCAACAGCTCTGCTGGACATTCATGCAATCAGCATGCCAATTGCACGCTGCCTCAAAACTTAAGTTACAAGCTTGGCACACCTGTTTTTGGGGAGTTTCTCCCATTATTTTCTGTAGATCCTCTAAAAGCTCTGTCAGGTTGGATGGGGTCTCTCCAGAGATGTTCGATCGGGTTAAAGTCTTGGCTCTGGCTGGGCCACTCAAGGACATTCAGAGACTAGTTCAATCTTGGTTTCATCAGACCAGAGAATCTTGTTTCTCATGGTCTGAGAGTCTTTAAGTGACTTTTGGCAAACTCCAAGTGAGCTATCATGTGCCTTTTCCTGAGGAGTGGCTTCCGTCTGGCCACTCTACCATATTGATTGGTGGAGTGCAGAGATGGTGGTCCTTCTGAAAGGTCCTCCCATCTCCACAGAGGAACTCTGGAGCTCTGTCAGAGTGACCAACGGGTTCTTGGTCTCCACCCTGAACAAAGGCCCTTTCCCTCGATTGCTCAGTTTGGCCAGGCGGCCAGCTCTAGGAAGAGTCCTGGTGGTTCCAAACTACTTCCATTTAAGAATGATGGCCACTGTGTTCTTGGGGACCTTCAAAGCTGCAGAAATGTTTTGTGACTCTTCCCCAGATCTGTGCCTCGACACAATCCTGTCTCAGAGCTCTTGGACAATTCCTTCGATCTCATGGTTTGGTTTTTGCTCTGACATGCACTGTCAACTGTGGGACCTTATTTAGACAGGTGTGTCCCTTTCCAAATCATGTCCAATCAATTGAATTTACCACAGGTGGATTCCATGCCTGCATCTGCCTAAGTATAAATGGACTAGCGTTACCAACCCAAGTCTGATAAAAATCATATACTGTAGCAGTACTCACTGTTGTATCTCATGATGTGCTTGAGGGAGGCGAGGTCTTTAACCCTGGCCTGGTCCCAGCGAAGATCTTGGCTCTTGGACAGAGGTCGTAGGAGAAGTCCTCTCTGTGCTTCCTCCACATCACCCCATAGACACTCAGGTTGTAGATGTCTTCATGGAAGGGCACATTGTAGGATGGACAGTAGTCTGGTGGAGGGACCAGGGGAAAGGCAATAATAATGTAGAAAGGGTGAAGTAGGGACATATCAGATGCTGAGAGACAGATTGATTAATTGACAGATTTATTCATTTACAACTATTTGTACCCAGCTGACATGGGCTTATAGGACACTATTATTTCTTGAAGTAATATGCACACAAAACAAAATATTATTTTACAATATAAATGCATAGATAAGAATCATGGCAAGTACAGCTGCCATTTAATCACATTATACAAACAATACATTTCTCCTACTCCCCAGGCTTTGAAATTAAATTGAGCAACATATCAGTTTGCCATTCATATAATTACATTTGGGGGAAGCATATGAAGTTCATTCCAATAAGGTTTTATTCATCCCAGAGGGTCAATTAGTATGGCATAAAACCCATCAGATACCACAAGTTTAGCTTTATATAATTGAAAGGACTGACATGACTGTCTTTTACCCTGTCGCAGGGCCTGTGTCTGGTCAGAGTGTAGCGCCAGCCCTGGTATCTACTCCACCACTGTCAGAGCCCCGTCCCTTATATTCCCCACCAACGACACCCTGCTCAGATCAAACACTGGTTGTTATAGGTTCCTGAGGAGGGAGGGAGGGAGGGCAGGCGGGGAAATGTAATTGTGTTATTAGTTGTGGTAACTTGGTTTGTTGTTTATTATCTACTGGTTATTACAGGTCCTTGAAAGACAGGAGAAACTATTCACCTCCTTAAATACAGAATGTAATGGCTTGGGACTGTGGTGAACACATGCACTACACTGGAGCATGCGGATACCCATAAAAAGTCAAAAGAGGGTATTTGAATTAGGCACCGATGAGCAGAGTTCACACATATATGATCATGTGCACATCTCAGATGTCAGTCAGAGTGTACTTTCTTGTTATTTTAGGTTCCAGAGACAGAGAGGCTATGCCAATCAGTCCCCTCAGTGAGAACAAGCTGTACTGTTCCTCCTAAGCAACACGTTATGTTATCTCCTGCTGCAGTAGCTCTATTAACAGAGACCGAATACAGTACACCACAGAGAACAGGACAGCTCTGTCATCTGTGGTCAGGGCCTTAGGCGATACATCACAAAGCTGGTCAGTACCGTACTCTACCATTTATCATACTATGCAACAATCAATTCAAGACAAACTATTTAGAGTTATTACACAGAAATCATGTAATCATTAACATGTACAGTATAGCACACAAATCACAATATCTATCCCCACACCTCACCACACCACACCTAAACACAAGCTCATAGGTTATTCATGCATGTACAGGTTGTACATGAGGGGAGAAGAGGGCATGGAGGGGTAGGGGCGGGGAGAGGACATGTGGTCGTAATATAGCCTACCATCCCTTGCACCATAGTGTAGGGAGAAGAGAAGGTGGGCTAATGGCAAGGACATATGTAGGGTGTAACATTCCTAGCACCACAGTGTAATTAAAAATGTCATTATAATGTAGAAGGTTTCAGTCCCAAAGAGACTGTGGTAAGCCTGTGCACAGAAGAAGGGCTTAGGAAAAGGGGAAAGAGGGATTCAATTCCTAGCACCCGGAGTGTATTTTAGTCCTTTTTAACGTAGTGGGTTTCTGCACTGAGAGTGAGATAACATTCCCTGCTTAGCTCTAAAAATAGCACTTTTAAGCCACTTCAGTTTTAATGGTGGTGGGGCCTGTAATAGAATTTGTATGACAAGGAACAGGGACAATGGCAAATCTTCGATAACGACATCACTTAACCTCCTTGACTTGAAAATGAGAAACCAGGCTACCAGTTTATGTTCATCATCCTTCCGTTGCAGTTGCATATACACTTAACAAAAATATAAATGCAACATGTAAAGTGTTGGTCCCATGTTTCATGTGCTGAAATAAAAGATCCCAGAAATGTTTCATACGCACAAAAAGCTTATTTCTCTCAAACTTTGGGCACAAATTTGTTTACATCCCTGTTACAAAAAAAGTCTCCTTTGCCAAGACAATCCATCCACATGACAGGTGGGGCATATCAAGAAGCTGATTAAGCAGCATGATCATTACATAGGTGCACCTTGTGCTGAAGATAATAAAAGGCCACTGTAAAATGTGCAGTTTTGTCAGACAACACAATGCCACAGATGTCTCTAGGGAGTGTGCAATTGGCATGCTGACTACAGGAATTTCCACCAGAGCTGTTCCCAGACCATGTGTATGGCGTTGTGTGGGTGAGTGGTTTGCTGTTGTCAACGTTGTGAACAGAGTGCCTCGTGATAGTGTGGGGTTATGGTATGGGTAGGCACAAGCTATGGACAACGAACACAATTGCATTTTATAAATGGCAATTTGAATGCACCGTGACGAGATCCAGTGGCCCATTGTCGTGCCATTCATCTGCCGCCATCACCTCATGTTTCAGCATGATAATGCACGGCCCCATATTGCGAGGATCTGTACAACATTCCTGGAAGCTGAAAATGGCCCAGTTGTTCCATGGTCAGAATACTTACCAGATGTCACCCATTGAGCATGTTTGGGATGCTCTGGATGGATGGGTATGGCAGCGTGTTCTAGTTTCTGCCAATATCCAGCAACTTCGCACAGCCATTGAAGAGGAGTGGGACAACATACCACATGCCATAATTAACAGCCTGATCAACTCTATGCGAAGGAAATGTGTCACACTGCATGAAGCAAATGGTGTGGTGGTATTATACATTTTGTATTGTAGATATGTAGTGGTGTAATAATGTTATATGAGATATTGTTTTATCTTTTGTTTTATATGTAATGTAAGTCTCTTAATGTGTTTGGACCCCAGGAAGAGTAGCTGCTGCCTTGGCAGCAGCTAATGGGGATCCCTAATAAATACAAATACTGGAAGTACAGACATGCATCTCTTGGTCACAGATATGATCCACGACCCTACCTTTAAAAAAAATAGAAAGGTACTTAATCTGTGACCAACGGATGTGTATTTGTACTTCCAGTATTTGTATTTATTAGGGATTTATTAGAGTACACGTTACACCCATAGTCTGTTCTGGACTTGGGGATTGTGAAGAGACCTCTGGTGGCTGGTCTTGTGGGGTATGCATGGTTGTCCGAGCTGTGTGCCAGTAGTTTAAACAGACAGCTCGGTGCATTCAGCTTGTCAACACTTCTTACAAAAACAAGTAGTAATGAAGTCACTCTCCTTCACATTAAGCCATGAGAGATTGACATGCATATCATTAATATTTGCTCCCCATGTACTTTTAGGGGCCAGCTGTGCCGCCCTGTTCTGAGCCACTTGTAATTTGTCTAAGTCCCTCTTTGTGGCACATGACCACACAACTAAACAGTAGTGTAGATTTAGTTGAGGCTTAGGGTTTAGTGAATGGTTGGTCCCAAATACAATTTTTCCAGCAGCAGACTACGATCGATAACGTCAAAAGCCGCACTGAAATCTAACACAAATCTTTTTATCATCAATTTCTCTCAGCCAATCATCAGTAATTTGTGTATGTGCTGTGTTTGCTGAATGTCCTTCCCCATAAGCGTGCTGAAAGTCTGTCGTCAATTTACTGTAAAATAACATTGTATCTGGTCAAGCACAATTTTTTCCAAAAGTTTACTACGGGTTGGTAACAGGCTGATTGGTTAGCTTTTTGAGCCAGTAAAGGGGGCTTTACTATTCTTAGGTAGCGGAATGACTTTTGCTTCCCTCCAGGCCTGAGGGCATACACTTAATAGTAGGCTTAAATTAAAGATATGGCAAATAGGAGTGACAAAATCGTCCGCTATTATCGTCAGTAACTTTCCATACAGGTAGTCAGACCCTGGTGGCTTGTCATTGTTGTTAGACAGAACAAATGAGAATCACATCTTCCACGCTCACTTTATGGAATTCAAAAGCACATTGCTAGGCGTTCCTAATTTGGTCATATACAGTTGAAGTTTACATACACCTTAGTCAAATACATTTAAACTCCGTTTTTCACAATTCCTGACATTTAATCCTAGTAAACATTCCCTGTTTTAGGTCAGTTAGGATCACCACTTTATTTTAAGAATGTGAAATGTCAGAATAATAGTAGAGAGAAGGATTTGTTTCAGATTTTATTTCTTTCATCACATTCCCAGTGGGTCAGAAGTTTACATACACTCAATTAGTATTTGGTAGCATTGCCTTTAAATTGTTTAACTTCCTGACTGATGTCTTGAGATGTTGCTTCTATATATCCACATAATTTTCCTTCCTCATGATGCCATCTATTTTGTGAAGTGCACCAGTCCCTCCTGCAGCAAAGCACCCCCACAGCATGATGCTGCCTCCCCCGTGCTTCACGGTTGGGATGGTGTTCTTCGGCTTACAAGCATCCCCCGTTTTCCTCTGCACATAACAATGGTCATTATGGACAAACAGTTCTATTTTTGTTCCATCAGACCAGAGGACATTTCTCCAAAAAGTACGATCTTTGTCCCCATGTGCAGTTGCAAACCGTAGTCTGGCTTTTTTATGGCCGTTTTGAAGCAGTGGCTTCTTCCTTGCTGAGCGGCCTTTCAGGTTATGTTGATATTGGACTCGTTTTACTGTGGATATAGATATTTTTGTACCTGTTTCCTCCAGCATCTTCACAAGGTCCTTTGCTGTTGTTCTGGGATTGATTTGCACTTTTCGCACAAAAAGTACGTTTGTCTCTAGGAGACAGAACGCGTCTCCTTCCTAAGCGGTATGACGTCTGTGTGGTCCCATGGTGTTTATACTTGCGTACTATTGTTTGTACAGATGAACGTGGTTCCTTCAGGCGTTTGGAAATTGCTCCCAAGGATGAACCAGACGTGTGGAGGTCTACAATTTTTTTTCTGAGGTCTTGGCTGATTTCTTTTGATTTTCCCATGGTCAAGCAAAGAGGCACTGAGTTTAAAGGTAGGCCTTGAAATACATCCACAGGTACACCTCCAATTGACTCAAATTATGTCAATTAGCCTATCAGAAGCTTCTAAAGCCATGACATAATTTTCTGGAATTTTCCAAGCTGTTTAAAGGCACAGTCAACTTGGTGTATGGAAACTTATGACCCACTGGAATTGTGATGCAGTGAATTATAAGTGAAATAATCTGTCTGTAAACAATTGTTGGAAAGATGACTTGTGTCATGCACAAAGTAGATGCCCTAACCGACTTGCCAAAACTATAGTTTGTTAACAAGAACTTTGTGGAGTGGTTGAAAAACTAGTTTTAATGACTCCAACCTAAGTGTATGTAAACTTCCGACTTCAACTGTATACTTGGATGTGTAGTGTCAGCATTTGTTGCTGGCATGTCATGCCTAAGTTTGCTAATCTTGCCAATTAAAAAAATCTTAAAGTAGTTGGCAATATCAGCGGGTTTCATGATGAATAAGCTATCGGATTCAATGAGTGATGGAGCCAAGTTTGCCTTTTTGCCCAACATTTCATTTTAGGTGCCCCAAATCTTAATATAATTTGTTTTTGTTTCATAGCATAGTTTCTTCATTTTCTTTTTATTTTGTTTAGTCACATGATTTCTCAATTTGTAGTATGTTTGACAATCGGTTGTGCTGCCAGACTTATTTGCCATACCTTTAGCCTCATCCCTCTCAACCATACAATTTTTCAATTCCTCTTCAATCCAAGGAGATTTAACAGTTTTTACAGTGATTTTCTTAATTTGTGCATGCTTATTAGTAGCTGGAATAAGCAATTTCATATGTGTTAAATGCAGCGGCTCATTACACACCACAGACCAGCAAATATTCTTTACATCATCAACATAAGAATCACTACAAAAGTTATTGAATGACTTCTTATACAGTAAGGCCCAGCCTTTGGAACTTTGGTTTTCCTAAATATGACTACTATATTGTGATCACTACATCCTAGTTTACAGCTAACAGACTGCAACTGGAAGCTGGTAGCAAATCTAGTAAGAACATGGACCGACGCAGATGAACATCTCACTCCACGACAAACCGGCAGAATCTACAAAGGACAATGGCGACCTCGACTGGGCAAACCAGAGCCTCACATCACCAGCTCAATAGTAAATACTGATTACATTCCTTTATCCGAACGAGCAATTGTTAAAGTGCATATGCATTCATATTTATGCAAAAATAGCTTCCCATGTCCGATAGAGACCCATGTTCCTTTGTCTTCCTCCGTCCCCCGTCCCCCTTTTTCTCTCTAAATCTATTGTGTTATAACCAACCTGTTTTTGTTGAGTCCACTAGGGATGGTATTTGCTGTATATTCTGTTGTATATTGTATATTCTGTAATTGTTTAATTAGTTAGTAAATAAATAACTGAGCCAATTTGTGTATGGATGATTCAAAGTAAAGGCTGGGTTTGTGCAGATAACCAAGAATTTTACGACATTCAGATGAGACTGATAGAAGGTAAAGAATAATTAATGACTGATTGACTGCAATTGATATAAAATATCTTCAGCTCTTTAAGAGTGGATTCGGGAGATAGCCGCTCTCTATAAACTAACTCTTCCGTGGTGCCCCAGGTTATTAACGAGTTAATTGTTGCATGGTTTATTTCAACCACGTAATCAATCAAACGTTAGGTAATTGATTTGATAAAACAGTGTGTGAAGGAGTTCCCACATATGCTGAGCACTTGTTGGCTGCTTTTCCTTCACTCTGCGGTCCAACTCATCCCAAACCATCTCAATTGGGTTGAGGTTGGGGGATTTTGGAGGCCAGGTCATTTGATGCAGCACTCCATCACTCTCATTCTTGGTCAAATAGCCCTTACACAGCCTGGAGGTGTGTTTGGGTCATTGTCCTGTTGAAAAAAAAATGATGTCCCACTAAGCACAAACCAGATGGGATGGAGTATTGCTGTAGAATGCTGTGGTAGCCATGCTGGTTAAGTGTGCCTTGAATTCTAAATAAATTACGACAGCATCACCAGAAAAGCACCCCCACACCATCACACCTCCTCCTCCATACTTCACAGTGGTAACCACACATGCGGAGACCATCCATTCACTTACTCTGCGGTCTCACAAAGACACACTGAAAATCTCAAATTTGGACTCATCAAGCCAAAGGACAGATTTCCACCGGTCGAATGTCCATTGCTCGTGTTTCTTGGCCCAAGCAAGTCTCTTCTTCTTATTGGTGTCCTTTAGTAGTAGTTTCTTTGCAGAAATGTGACCATGAAGGCCTGATACACGCAGTCTCCTCTGAACAGTTGATGTTGAGATGGGTCTGTTACTTGAACTCTGTGAAGCATTTATTTGGGATGCAATCTGAGGTGCAGTTAATTGTCAATTTCTGAGGCTGGTAACTTGATTGAACTTATCCTCTGCAGCAGAGGTAACTCTGGGTCTTCCTTTCCTGTGGCGGTCCTCATGAGAGCCAGTTTCATCATAGCGTTTGATGGTTTCTGCCCTCACCTCCGCCCTGTAGGCGGAGTGTGGTGTCAGGATAACAACCACTCACTCAACGTCAACAAAACAAAGGAGATGATTGTGGACTTCAGGAAACAGCAGAGGGAGCACTCCCCTATCCACATCGAAGGGACAGCAGTGGAGAAGGTGGAATGTTTTAAATTCCTCAGCGTACTGTAACAGTGGTGGCGGCTTCCCTAACTTAAATTCTTTTATTTTTTTCACGAAAATGTCGGGCGCCAGACAGTTTTCTAAAACTGACAAAAAAAAATCAAACAACCCCGGATAGCAAACAAAAAACCACTGATTACACACAAAAACAAATATTTCAAAACGGGCTTCAATTTAACTGGAATTTATTACGTAGTGTCCATAGCCATTATATAAAAAAAGGGTACTTATTTCGAAAAAGCAAAAACCAAACAAACAGTAATTAAATGTGTATGTATATATATATTATATATATATAGTCCTCAATGTGACAGTTAAATTTCACAGTTCAAAATCAGTGTTCACACAATCACATAAACGCTATAAACGAAATCCCAGGTCATACTGGTCACATTCTAGCTGGGCGTCCACACTGGCAGATTCGTGTCCATATTCACGCCAAACTTTTCATATAACAAAAGAGAAAGAAAAAAACATTGGATTCACATTTCACGGGTAGAAAATCAAACAAAATGCAAAACTTCAGAGATCAACGATAATGCATTCAACTTAAACAATCAAAATCACGGATAAGCAATAACCAAATGTGCGGATGTGAATGGAATGCGTGTGTATCTGATAGCGTGTGAATGAGTGTAGTGTGCGATTGCGCGTCGGGTACACTAACCAATTTTGGCGGAAGGAATCGCAAACTGGAGAGTGTAGATGGACCCCGCCTGGCTCCAGGAAGGAAGTTTAACGGCCTTGGACTCGTTGAGAGTGAACCGCTCACCAACAACAACCGGTCTTTGAGGTGCGTCGCTATGGAATCGCCAGACTCCACGTCGCATCAGACGGCGTGCGCGGGAAGCCTCAGTCCAAACAACTCCGTCTTCCACTCCACATGGTAACCTTTTACTTCGCTCTCCTTCTCACGAATCAAAACATACCCCGGTGACGTCCTCTTTCCACCTGGTTAAATAGGCCTCGCCTCCATTTCCCTTTCCCCATTACTTACTTACTCCACCCTTTCCGTTAAAGGTGAAAGTAAACGTAAACATGGCCTATAGTTTACTGCACTGTCACAGTACACATCACAGACAAACTGAAATGGTCCACCCACACAGACAGTGTGATGAAGAAGGTGCAACAGTGCCTCTTCAACCCCAGGAGGCTGAGAGCATCCTTTCGGGCTGTATCACAGCCTGGTACGGCAACTGCACCGCCCTCAACCGCAAGCCTCTCCAGAGGGTTTGGGCGGTCTGCACAATGCAACAACGGTGGCAATGTCACCACCGGAGCCACTGCCTGTTCACACTGCTACCATCCAGAAGGCATTGTCAGTACAGGTGCATCAAAGCTGGGACCGAGAGATTGAAAAACAGCTTCTATCTCAAGGCCATCAGACTGCTAAACAGCCATCACTAACATTGAGAGGCTGCTGCCTACATTGAGACCCAATCACTGGCCACTTTAATAAATGGATCACTAGTCACTTTAAATAATGCCACTTTAATAATGTTTACATATCTTACATTACTCATATCACATGTATATACTTTAATACAGTCTATTGCACCTTGCCTATGCCACTCGGACATCGCTCATCCAGATACATATATGTATAGTACATATTCTCATTCACCCCTTTAGATTTGTGTGTATTAGGTAGTTGTTTGTGGAATTGTTAGATTACTTGTTAGATATTACTGCACTGTCGGAACTAGAAGCACAAGCATTTCACTACACCCACATTAACATCTGTTAACCATGTGTATGTGACCAATACAATTTGATTTCATTTGATTTGATTAGAAACTTTCAAAGTTCTTAACATTTTCCGGATTGACTGACCTTCATGTCTTAATGTAATGATGGACTGTCGTTTCTCTTTGCTTATTTGAGCTGTTCTTGCCATAATATGGACTTCGTATTTTACCAAATAGGGCTATCTTCTGTATACCACCCCTACCTTGTAACAAAAACAACTGATTGGCTCAAAAGCATTAAGGAAAGAAATTCCACAAATTAACTTTAAACAAGGAACACCTGTTAATTAAAATGCATTCTAAGTGACTACCTCATGAAGCTGGTTCAGAGAATGCCAATAGTGTGCAAAGCTGTCATCAAGGAAAAGGTTGGCTACTTTGAATAATCTCAAATAGAAAATATATTTTTGTTACTACATGATTCCATATGTGTTATTTCATAGTTTTGATGTCTTCACTATTATTCTACAATGTAGAAAATAGTAAAAATACTGGAAAAACCCTGCAAAGAGTAGATGTGTCCAAACTTTTGACTGGTACTGTATGTTATTATTATTATTATTTTTTAGCTAAACAGGTGGGGCTCCTGAATGATGGGTCGCCACTGCTAACAGCCATAGGCACCCCACTCTTTCTCCAACACCCCCTCCTTCAGATTCACACTCTTCTGGGCAGCATCTCAGTATACAGTGGCCTCTTGGATCTCTACCACAGGGGGATAGGGATGAATAACACACCTTACGTAATATTAGAAGAATGTTAACATGGGTGGTGGATAGAAAGTAAGCAAGTGTCTTGTCTGTGTACAGTCGTGGCCAAAAGTTTTGAGAATGACACAAATATAATTTTTCACAAAGTCTGCTGCCTCAGTTTGTATGATGGCAATTTGCATATACGCCAGAATGTCATGAAGAGTGATCAGATGAACTGCAATTAATTGCAAAGTCCCTCTTTGCCATGCAAATGAACTGAATCCCCAAAAAACATTTCCACTGCATTTCAGCCCTGCCACAAAAGGAACAGCTGACATCATGTCAGTGATTCTCTCGTTAACGCATCACTCTGTCATGCTGATTGAGTTCGAATAACAGACTGGAAACTTCAAAAGGAGGGTGGTGCTTGGAATCATTGTTCTTCCTCTGTCAAACATGGTTACCTGCAAGGAAACACGTGCCGTCATCATTGCTTTGCACAAAAAGGGCTTCACAGGCACCTAAATTGCACCTAAATCAACCATTTATCGGATCATCAGGAACTTCAAGGAGAGCGGTTCAATTGTTGTGAAGAAGGCTTCAGGGCACCCAAGAAAGTCCAGCAAGCGCCAGGACCGTCTCCTAAAGATGATTCAGCTGCGGGATCGGGGCACCACCAGTACAGAGCTTGCTCAGGAATGGAAGCAGGCAGGTGTGAGTGCATCTGCACGCACAGTGAGGCAAAGACTTTTGGAGGATGGCCTGGTGTCAAGAAGGGCAGCAAAGAAGCCACTTCTCTCCAGGAAAACATCAGGGACAGACTGATATTCTGCAAAAGGTACAGGGATTGGACTTCTGAGGACTGGGGTAAAGTCATTTTCTCTGATGAATCCCCTTTCCGATTGTTTGGGGCATCCGGAAAAAAGCTTGTCCGGAGAAGACAAGGGGAGCGCTACCATCAGTCCTGTGTCATGCCAACAGTAAAGCATCCTGAGACCATTCATTTGTGGGGTTGCTTCTCAGCCAAGGTGGGCTCACTCACAATTTTGCCTAAGAACACAGTCATGAATAAAGAATGGTACCAACACATCCTCCGGGAGCAACTTCTCCCAACCGTCCAGGAACAGTTTGGTGACGAACACTGCCTTTTCCAGGATGATGGAGCACCTTGCCATAAGGCAAAAGTGATAACTAAGTGTCTCAGGGAACAAAACATCGATATTTTGGGTCCATGGCCAGGAAACTCCCCAGACCTTAATCCCATTGAGAACTTGTGGTCAATCCTCAAGAGGCTGGTGGACAAACAAAAACCCAGAAATTCTAACAAACTCCAAGCATTGATTATGCAAGAATGGGCTGCCATCAGTCAGGATGTGGCCTAGAAGTTAATTGACAGCATGCCAGGGCGGATTGCAGAGGTCTTGAAAAAGAAGTGTCAACACTGCAAATATTGACTCTTTGCATCAACTTCATGTAATTGTCAATAAATGCCTTTGACACTTGTGAAATGCTTGTAATTATACTTCAATATTCCATAGTAACATCTGACAAAAACATCTAAAGACACTGAAGCAGCAAACTTTGTGAATTTTAATATTTGTGTCATTCTCAAAACTTTTGGCAACGACTGTATTTAGCTGAATGTATTGTAGATCTCCCTAAGAATAGGTATATTCAGAGCGACATATTTAGAGAGCTAGGCTAACTTTTACAATATTGTTTTAATTATAGACATTCAGTTACAAAGCATAGTTCAAATATTCCACACGTAATGTTAATGGGAAGCTAACAAGGCTGCCATAGAATGTTGAAGCAGACGCTAAGCTACAGGACTGTTTTGCTAGCACAGACTGGAATATGTTCCGGGATTCTTCCAATGGCATTGAGAAGTACACCACATCAGTCACTGGCTTCATCAATAAGTGCATCGATGACGTCGTCCCCACAGTGACCGTACGTACATACCCCAACCAGAAGCAATGGATTACAGGCAACATCCACACTGAGCTAAAGGGTAGAGATGCCGCTTTCAAGGAGCGGGACTCTAACCCGGAAGCTTATAAGAAATCCCGCTATGCCCTCTCTGCCGAACCGTCAAACAGGCAAAGCATCAATACAGGACTAAGATCAAATCGTACTACACCGTCTCCGACGCTTGTCGGATGCGGCAGGGCTTGCAAGCTATTACAGACTACAAAGGGAAGCACAGCCGAGAGCTGCCCAGTGACACAAGCCTACCAGACAAGTTAAATTACTTCTATCCTCGCTTCGAGGCAAGTAACACTGAAACATGCATGAGAGCATCAGCTGTTCCAGGCGACTGTATGATCACACTCTCCATAGCCAATGTGAGTAAAACCTTGAAACAGGCCGACATTCACAAGGCCGCAGAACCAGACTGATTACCAGGATGTGTACTCCGAGCATGCGCTGACCAACCGCCAGAGGCGCCGCTCCAACTGGCCACTATGAGGGCCGCCTCTGGATAAGCGTTTTCCTGTTTGCTTGTGGTGGTATACAGCTCTTTGAGTGCGGTCTTAGTGCCAGCATTGGTCTGTGGTGGTATGTAGACAGCTATGAAAAATACAGATGAAAACTCTCTAGGTAGATAGTGTGATCTACAGCTTATCATGAGATACTCTACCTCAGGCGAGCAAAACCTTGAGACTTCCTTAGATATTGTGCAGAGGCTGTTGTTTACAAATATACATAGACTGCCACCCCTTGTCTTACCAGAGGCTGCTGTTCTATCCTGCCGATACAGTGTATAACCCACCAGCTGTATGTTATTCATGTCGTCGTTCAGCCACAACTCGGTGAAACATAAGATATTACCGTTTTTAATGTCCCGTTGATAGGATATACGTGCTTTTAGTTAGTCAAATGTATTATCTAGCGATTGTACATTGGCCAATAGGACCAATGGCAAAGGCAGATTAGGCACTCGTCGGCGGATCCACACAAGGCACTCTAATATCCTTCCGCGAAACCTCCATCTCTTTCTCCTGCAAATGACAGGGATGAGGGCCTGTTCGGGTGTCTGGAGTAAATCCCTGTTGTCGGACTATCACATAATTGGCATATATATTACTCTTACAGTATTTCCACATGGGCGAGGATATTGGAAATTTTATCAAAGCCTACTGGATGATAACTTGTTTTTAACTAGGACAGAAGAATTTATAACTGACTTTTTCCGACATAACATAGGTACAGCAGATTCCCTTATTGTATGGGATACTTTCAAATGTGCCTTTAGAGGCCATGCAATTCAGTACTCATCTACAAAGCAAAAGCAATTTAGGTCAAAAGAGTCCATATTAACAAAGGAAACTGAAGGACTAACAGTACAGATAGATAGAAATAAAAACTGTACCATAGAGGCTCAGAGTAAGTTAGAGGAAAAACAAAAATAAATGGAGGAACTTATTCAAGAAAGATCCAGTGTAATAAATAAAGCGAACTGGATGGAATATGGGGGGAAAAAAATCATTTTTTTCCCCAATCATCAACATAGAAATGCTTCTAAAAACGTTTCATTGAAACTTGTTACAAATGGATTCACCAAACAATATTTTGAAAGAGGAAGTAAAGTACTTTACGCATATCTTTTCGTTT
This sequence comes from Hucho hucho, assembly GCA_003317085.1. NCBI lineage: Eukaryota > Metazoa > Chordata > Actinopteri > Salmoniformes > Salmonidae > Hucho > Hucho hucho. The sequence continues at coordinate 407,679 of QNTS01000289.1, forward strand.
CAGTCTCCTCCATCTCCACTAACCAAAGCTAATTGTATGGATTTTTTTCCTATTAATTATGTAAAATTAACATCAGTACAGAAAGACTCATGTGAAGGTCAAATTACAGAGGACAAACTTATTGATGCAAATAAAGCCTTTACGTCCGGGAAAATTCCAGGGCTGGATGGTATAGGAGTGGAAGTATACCAAACTTTTTTTTTTATATACTCAGAGGACCATTATTAGCATGTTTTAACCACTCCAATATAAACGGTAGATTATCGGACACGCAACAAGAAGGTCTGATTTCATTATTACTGAAACAGGATCCAAGTAGTATATATAAAGATCCAGTCCATAAAAAAATTGGAGGCCTCTTACACTTCAGTGTTGTGATGCAAAGATTCTAGCTAAATGATAGAATTATAGAATTAAAAAGGTTTTGTCAGATATTATTAATCCTAATCAGACAGGTTTTTTACATGGACGATACATTGGAGATAATATACTGGAAACAATAGAATACTATGAAATATCGGGGAAACCAGGCCTGGTTTCATAGCTGACTGAAAAGGCTTTTGATAAATTACAACTGGAGTTTATATATAAATGCCTGGAATATTTCAATTTTGGAGAATCTCTTATAAAATGGGTTAAAGTTATGTATAGTAACCCTAGGTGTAAAATAGTAAATAATGGCTACATTATTTTTAAACTGTCAAGAGGAGTAAAACAAAGTTGTCCACTATCGGCATATATATTTATTATTGCCATCGAAATGTTAGCAGTTAAAATTAGACCCAAGAATAATATTAAAGGATTAGAAATCCATGGCTTAAAAACAAAGGTATCATTGTACGCTGATAATTAATGTTTTCTTTTAAAACCACAATTAGAATTGCTCCACAGTCTGTCTCACCGCATGTTCAAGAATGGCCTTTTCCCTTTATTCAGATTAACACTGCTCACTTTTGGTTATTTGAAAATGAAATCATCACCAAAATATTGTTATTTTTTAAACAAACCTTAGAAAGTTGGTTGCAATTTCAGTTTAATCCACCTGAAAAGACAGAACAAATAATACAACAAATATTGTGGTTAAATTCAAATATACTAATAGATAAAAAAAAGTATAATTCTATAATAAAATAAAAAAAGGTATAACCTTTGTAAATTATATCATAAATAGGACTGGTGGAGTTATGTCACACATGCAGCTAACACAGACATATAGGAATGTCTGCTCTACTTCACAACCAACTAATTGCAGCATTACCACAAAAATGGAAGTGGAAGGGGGGAAAATTAAGGAACTTGTTGTCAGCCCTGCATTAAAGACCAAAAATGGTTAAAGAAAATTGTGATGAATAAAAATATATACCAGTTTCATTTAAGGACCAAAAATGGACCTCTGTGCCATATAAATTGCAAAATAGTTGGGAAGAGATTTTCGATGTACCGATTCCATGGCACGTGGTTTATGAATTGACATACAAAACAACGTCGGAATTGAAACTTCAATTTTTCTATTTAAATTAATATACAAAATTCTTGCAACCAATATAATGTTATATATACAGTATGGGGGATACAATCTTCCAGGCTCTAAAAATTTTGCTGCAAGGAGGCAGAGTCATTAGAGAGTCATTTGGTACTGTGCATATGTAGCTCGTTTTTGGTCACTTTGGAAGTATGCTTGGGGTCATTGTCCATTTGGAAGACCCATTCGCAACCAAGCTTTAACTTCCTGACTGATTTCTTGAGATGTTTCTTCAATATATCCACATAATGCTTCAATATATCCACATAATTTCCCTTCCTTATGTTGCAAAAGCACCCCCACAACATGATGCTGCCACCCCCGTGCTTCACGGTTGGGATGGTGTTCTTCGTCTTGCAAGCCTCCCCCTTTTTCCTCCAAACACAACGATGGTCATTCTGGCCAAACAGTTCTATTTTTGTTTCATCAGACCAGAGGACATTTCTCCAAAAAGTACGATCTTTGTCCCCATGTGCAGTTGCAAACCGTAGTCTGCCTTTTTTATGGCGGTTTTGGAGCAGTGGCTTCTTCCTTGCTGAGTGGCCTTTCAGGTTATGTCGATATAGGACTTGTTTTACTGTGGATATAGATACTTTTGTACCTGTTTCCTCCTCTTCACAAGGTCCTTTGCTGTTGTTCTCGGATTGATTTGCACTTTTCGAACCAAAGTACGTTCATCTCTAGGAGACAGTCTCCTTCCGTTTTTAAACTATGTTGATAATAAGCATTGTATTTAGTTGTTGACACGGCTTTGAACAATTTTATGGACAAAAACGATTCACCCCAGATGGGACTCGAACCCACAATCCCTGGCTTAGGAGGCCAGTGCCTTATCCATTAGGCCACTGGGGCTAGTTGTGATATGGACAGGGTTACGCCTTTATCAAATGAATATTCGTGATAACTAGGGGAAATATAGTAACAATGACGGGAAGTACTTATTGTATCGGATGATAAATCTGTTGACAATCGAGTAATGACACACAGAAAACGATTTATCGGGGAAAACAGTTCGATCGAAGCTTTCTGTAAACAACCACAAAGTGACGCTATCACCATGGTGATACGTTCACATTAATAGACTATTCCACTTAAACTCAACAGCAGGGGTATTGATCAAGTTTTTACATTTTTACAAGGATGAAACCTAGACTTTGTCATACTATATAGAATCGAATTGTATGTAGTTAAAGTAAACATTCATAACATTGTAACATTATTTGATATCATTCAACTCAAATGCTGTGCTGCCATTTGTAGATTCTACCATTATTACTCGTTTGGGTCAAATTTATCTTGCGCAGTAACCTGCTTGTGTGTAAAAAACTGGTAAAGATCACCTAGCTGGGCGAAAAAGAGAAGGGAAGACTCCTCTGCTAACCAATGATAAGGAATAAGGTAAATATTATCTATGTACAGTAGCTGATTAAGCTAGCTACTTCATCAAAACAGCAAAGATAGTGGCGTAACGTTAGCTGTTGGTAGCCTTGGCTAGCTGGCAATGCTATTAGTACTAGCTAACGCGTTACGTAGCTAGTTAACGCTACTTGATTATTTCCAAAGCTGCAAAATAAGAAGTTATGAATCCAACATTAATCTTCCACAATCTCTATTTGTCTCACTTCAGAGCTATCTATAACGCCGCTGATTAAGAAGATGCCGTTTTTTGGCAACACCTTCAGTCCAAAGAAGACCCCTCCTCGGAAGTCTGTTTCTCTCTCCAATCTGCACACGGTGAGTTGATCAAATTCCCCTGTGATCCGCAAACACATTCTTGAGTACTAGAGCAGGGGTTCCCAAACTTGGTCCTGGGCTGGGGCCCCCCCTGGGTGCACGTTTAGTTTTTTTGCCATAGCTGTATACAGCTGATAAAAAATAATCAAAGCTGGATGATGAGTTGGTTATTTGAATCAACTGTGTAGTGCAAGGGCAAAAAACAAAACGTGGTCGGGCCAGGACTGAGTTTAGGAAACCCTTCTATAGAGTACTACACCACAGTATGTGTCATAATACCCATAAAATCTAGCGATCAAATACCGAAATGGTTCCAAACGTTTTTCCACCATTCATTTTTCCCATAGGAGATTTTAGAAACATTTAAAATAAGGACAAGGTGACTTAACAATATATTAGCCTGTATTTACACCCTCAAATCTGAGAGTAAATTGACCTGAATATATTGATAAAAGTAATATTGTCAGAGAAAGATTTACAAGGTTATCAAAACCTCACGCCAGGGTAAGCCTACACGAAACACAGCCCATATTTTAAGTGTTTCTAAAATCTCCAATGGGAAGAAATGAATGGTGGAAAAATGATTGGAACCATTTCCCTGTTTTGATCGATAGATTTTATAGGTATTATCACACTTCCACTGTGGAGCTCTATGTGCATCTGTTGGTTATCTGAGGTTAGTCTGTGTAATCACCCCCTTTCATTTGTTGGGTCTAGTTGGATCGGTCTACGAGGGAAATAGAGTTGGGTATTGAATATGGAGCCCCTGTAATGAACATCGGGGGGCAGAGCTTGAAATTTGAAGAGGGACAATGGATTGCAGGTAACTGATCTTCACTTAAATGCAGTAGAAAACTGCACTGTCTGCACTGCTACTGATCTATCTGATCCCCACTGGTATTTCCTTTTTGTTTTTCTTCATGTGTTTTGTTTCTTGCCCCCAGAGTCTGGAGGGAATGTATCAGGGAAGGAGGTGCAGAGACTAAAAAAGAGGAACTTACAGCTTGAAGAGGAGAACAACCTACTGAGGCTGAAGATTGACCTTCTGTTGGACATGGTGAGTTTTTATCAGCCATACAGTTGCAGATTGAAAAAGGGACTCCCTTTTTTATACTCAGTCACTATTCACGTCATAAACAAATTTACTTAGTTATTACTTAAACAAAGTTGGCTTACAATGTTGTTTTGATTATTGCTTGAACAGTCGCTAAGATTATATTTGTTTGTGATCATTGCAAAATACCTACACCTATTTGGATGCAGCATTCTACGTTAGAATGCTAGCACTCATTGACATAGGCTGTAGCAAAGCTAGCAAAATAGCCATTTTACTGGTTGAAGTGTTTTTTAAGTACACTGAACAAAAATATAAATGCAACATGTAAAGTGTTGGTCCAATGCAGGGCCTGAAATTTTGGCATTGACGGGTAAGATGTCTATTTCACCAGCTACGTTGGAGGGTGGTCAAATCAAATCACCCTGAGCCCGTCTACTTTATTGTCCACGGACTGAACATTAGCGAGTAATATAATCGGAAGCGGTGGATGGTGTGCATGCCTCCTGAGTTGGACTAGAAGTCCACTCCGAATACCTCTTCTCCGCCTGCGGCGTCTTGGAGTAGCTAAAGGGATAAGTTAAATTGGGGGGTATGAACAAAGGATCCAATTCGGGAAAGTCGTATTCCTGGTCGTAATGCTGGTGACTTACCGCCGCTCTGATATCCAAAAGTTATTTCCTGCTGTATGTAATAACACAAAAAACGTTGTGGGCCAATAATTATGTAAGAAGAAAAAAAATAAAAATAAATAAAATAACAAATAAAAAATTATATATATATATATATATATATTAGTACCAGTCAAGTTTGGACACACCTAGTCATTAAAGGGTTTTTCTTCATTTTTTATTATTTTCTACATTGTAGAATAATAGTGACGACATCAAAACTATTAAATAACACATATGGAATCATGTAGTAACCCAAAAAGTGTCAAACAAATCAAAATATATTTTATATTTTAGCTTCTTCAAAGTAGCCACCCTTTGCCAACATTGCCTGGCTGAGGGCTGTGCACACGTGAAGAGCTGCGCACAGGCATAAAAGTTGGTCTAATTTACTTGAAATGAAAGTCTACTGAAGTTAGACTTTGTCGTTGTCTTTTTTGGCTATTTACATTGTTTTGTTCACAAGCTAGGTTGTTTTTCCATGTTAGAGTTTAAACTGTTGGGAAGAGAAGACAATGCTTCTACTAGGTAGACTCAATCTCACCGGCACAAAAATGACTTAAGTCAAGTTAGCACGGTAACCTCCCGCCCTTAAAGGGACTGGTGAACATTTGTCTCATCTGTGATATTTTGGTTAAGACTCACAAAACATTAAATTAAATAATATACCACACTACTTCTTACTAGTAATACATTTGTTTTTAGAAACATTACAAAGCATGCTCATCTGTTTTTTTGTGTTGGTGTAATTTTAGCAGAACAAAAATATTTGGGCTGGTAAAAAATCTGGTTGGCTGGTAGATTTAAAAAAAAATCTACTTGCCACAGTGTAGATTTTTGGTCCACCACAGTGCTGGTGGACCAAAAAGTACATTTTATGCCCTGGTCCCATGTTTCATGTGCTGAGATAAAAGATCCCAGAAATGGTCCATACGCACAAAAATATTATTTCTCTCAAATTTGGTGCACAAATTTGTTTACATTCCTGTTAGTGAGCATTTCTCCTTGGTCAAGATAATCCATCCACCTGACAGGTGTGATCATTGGTGTGCGAGTGTGTAGAGTCACCCACTCACATGCAAGCTGCTGCTACTCTGTTTCTTATATCCTGATGCCTAGTCATCTTACCCCTATACATATCTACCTCCATCACACCAGCATCCATGCACATTGTAAATATGGTATTGGAACTGACCCTGTATATAGTATGCTTACTTACTTATTGTGTTATTCATATTTCTTTTTTATTTCTAGTATTACATTGTTATTGATTATTGCATGGGTTTTGGGTTTTGAGTTTGCAAGAAAGGCATTTCACTGTACTTGTGCATGTGACATTGAAACTTAAGACATCTGTGGCATTGTGCTGTGTGACAACTGCACATTTTAGAGTGGCCTTTTATTGTTCCAAGCACAAGGTGCATCTGTGTAATGATCACTCTGTTTAATCGGATTCTTTGACAATCCATCCACCTGACAGGTGTGGCATACAGTGGGGCAAAAAAGTATTTAGTCAGCCACCAATTGTGCAAGTTCTCTCACTTAAAAAGATGAGAGAGGCCTGTAATTTTCATCATAGGTACACTTCAACTATGACAGACAAAATGAGGAAAAAAATCCAGAAAATCACATTGTAGGATTTTTAATGAATTTATTTGCAAATTATGGTGGAAAATAAGTATTTGGTCACATACAAACAAGCAAGATTTCTGGCTCTCACAGACCTGTAACTTCTTCTTTAAGAGGCTCCTCTGTCCTCCACTCGTTACCTGTATTAATGGCACCCGTTTGAACTTGTTATCAGTATAAAAGACACCTGTCCACAACCTCAAACAGTCACACTCCAAACTCCACTATGGCCAAGACCAAAGAGCTGTCAAAGGACACCAGANTGGCTTCGTAAGAAGCATTTCAAGGTCCTGGAGTGGCCTAGCCAGTCTCCAGATCTCAACCCCATAGAAAATCTTTAGAGGGAGTTGAAAGTCCGTGTTGCCCAGCGACAGCCCCAAAACATCACTGCTCTAGAGGAGATCTGCATGGAGGAATGGGCCAAAATACCAGCAACAGTGTGTGAAAACCTTGTGAAGACTTACAGAAAACGTTTGACCTCTGTCATTGCCAACAAAGGGTATATAACAAAGTATTGAGATAAACTTTTGTTATTGACCAAATACTTATTTTCCATCATAATTTGCAAATAAATAAATTAAAAATCCTACAATGTGATTTTCTGGATTTCTTTTTCTCATTTCGTCTGTCATAGTTGAAGTGTACCTATGATGAAAATTACAGGCCTCGCTCATCTTTTTAAGTTGGAGAACTTGCACAATTGGTGGCTGACTAAATACTTTTTTGCCCCACTGTATCTTGGCAAAGATTCAGCGCCTCAGTACAGGTAGGCATAGTGGAGCTCCGTGGCCTGGTGCTGAATGGAAGGCACCTCTGACTAGTAGCCAGCTGTATCATTATTTAGTTTATGGGCAGTTAGACATTTTTTGGGCACAGTTAAGTAGCTTACAATGCGTAGGCCTATATAAATGGTAGGATCAATTGTAAATTGGCACTCCACATGAAAAAGGTTACTGACCCCCTGCTATAAACTACTGTATATGAAGCCACCCTTGTGGAACAGCGCATAAAGTGTACTATGACTGCCATTGTCTCATGCACTTCCCGCGAATGTTTCCATTTGCCTGTTTGCATTATTCGCCAGGGAAGAGAAACATTCTGTGAATATTGAAGCGTTGTATCAACAAGACAGCTCAGACAATATTCATTGTTACAGTATCCAACGAGGGGGCGACTCGCAGAGATTTTTCCACATGCCAGCTAGTCTGATAGTGCCACAACTGCGTAGGCAACACAATATCTGGGTGCTGATTTATATTAAAAAAACTACCATAAATCCACACTACAGCTAAATAACGTAGCAATATTTAATGATCTTGCTAGCCGGATTGATCTGTAAGAATATCACATTTTAATTTCGAAAGATGGACAACCAAGATTGATGGAGTGAGCGCTAGGTAGGGATTAGGGATGCAGGCAGAGGATGAGGATGATGATGAAGTAGGTCAACAGCAAGAAGTTCAAAAAAAGTTAGCCCAACTAAGAAATCATTAATGATTTTCATTATCTCAATTATGCCTATCATTCTGTCCCTGCATGACAATGCACATTTGTTATAGCAAAGGAAACTGGCAAGGTTTCAAGCCATTTTGCCGCAACTTTGGAAGAATGCTTGGGGTCGTTGTCCATTTGGAAGACCCATTTGCAACCAAAATTTAACTTCCTGACTGATTTCTTGAGATGTTGCTTCAATATATCCACATAATTTTCCTTCCTCATGATGCCATCTATTTTGTGAAGTGCACCAGTCCCTCCTGCAGCAAAGCACCCCCACAACATGATGCTGCCACCCCCGTGCTCCACAGTTGGGATGGTGTTCTTCGGCTTGCAAGCCTACCCCTTTTTCCTCTAAACATAACAATGGTCATTCTGGCCAAACAGTTCTATTTTTGTTTCATCAGACCAGAGGACATTTCTCCAAAAAGTACGATCTTTGTCCCCATGTGCAGTTGCAAACCGTAGTCTGCCTTTTTTATGGCCGTTTTGGAGCAGTGGCTTCTTCCTTGCTGAGTGGCCTTTCAGGTTATGTCGATATAGGACTTGTTTTAGTGTGGATATAGATACTTTTGTACCCGTTTCCTACAGCATCTTCACAATGTCCTTTGTTCTTGTTCTGGGATTGATTTGCAATTTTCGCATCAAAGTACGGTCATCTCTATGAGACAGAACACGTCTCCTTCCTAAGCGGTATTACGGCTGCGTGGTCCCATGGTGTTTATACTTACGTACTATTGTTTGTACAGATGAACGTGGTACCTTCAGACGTTTGGAAATTGCTCTCAAGGATGAACCAGACTTGTGGAGGTCTACACGTTTTTTTTTCTGAGGTCTTGGCTGATTTCTTTTGATTTTCCCATGATGTCAAGCAAAGAGGCACTGAGTGTGAAGGTAGGCCTTGAAATACATCCACAGGTACACCTCCAATTTACTCAAATTATGTCAATTAGCCTATCAGAAGCTTCTAAAGCCATGACATCATTTTCTGGAACGTTCCAAGCTGTTTAAAGGCACAGTCAACTTAGTGTATGTAAACTTCTGACCCACTGGAATTGTGATACAGTGAAATAATCCGTCTGTAAATAATTGTTGGAGAAATTACTTGTGTCATGCACAAAGTAGATGTCCTAACCGACTTGAAAAAAAATGTGTTAACAAGAAATTTGTGGAGTGGTTTAAAAACGAGTTTTAATCACTCCAAGCTAAGTGTATGTAAACTTACAACTTCAACTGTACATGTGGTATGAGTAATGTAAGATATGTAAACATTATTAAAGTGGCATTATTTAGTGGCATTGTATAAAGTGACTAGTGATCCATTTATTAAAGTGGCCAGTGATTAGGTGCAAAAGTAGGCAGCCGCCTCTCTGAGTTAGTGATTTCTGTTTAGCAGTCTGATTGCCTTGAGATAGAAGCTGTTTTTCAATCTCTCGGTCCCAGCTTTGATGCACCTGTACTGACCTCACCTTCTGGATGGTAGCAGTGTGAACAGGCGGTGGCTCGGTTGGTTGATGTCCTTGATGATCTTTTTGGCCTTCCTGTGACATCGGGTGCTGTAGGTGTCATGGAGGGCAGGTAGTTTGCCCCCGGTGATGCGTGCAGACCCCAAAGTCACAGGAAGGCAAAAAGATCATCAAGGACATCATCCACCCTCTGGAGAGCCTTGCGGTTGCGGTGCAGTTGCCGTACCAGGCTGTGATACAGCCCGACAGGATGCTCTCGATTGTGCATCTGTAAAAGTTTGTCAGGGTTTTGAGTGACAAGCAACATTTCTTCAGCCTACTGACTGTGTGGGTGGACCATTTCAGTTTGTCTGTAATGTGTGCGCCTAGGAACTTACAACTTTCCACCTTCCCTACTGCTGTGCCTTTATTGTGGATAGGGGGGTGCTCCCTCTGCTGTTTCCTGAAGCCCACGATCATCTCCTTTGTTTTGTTGACGTTGAGTGAGAGGTTGTTTTCCTGACACCACACTCCGAGTGCCCTCACCGTCTCGTTGTTGTTGGTAATCAAGCCAACTACTGTTGTGTCATCTGCAAACTTGATGATTGAGTTGGAGGTGTGCATGGCCACACAGTCGTGGGTGAACAGGGAGTACAGGAGGGGGCTGAGCACGCACCCTTGTGGGGCCCCAGTGTTGAGGGTCAGTGAAGTGGAGATGTTGTTTCCTACCTTCACCACTTGGGGGCAGCCTGTCAGAAAGTCCAGGACCCAATTGCACAGGGCGGGGTTGAGACCCAGGGCCTCCAGCTTGATGATGAGCTTGGAGGGTACTATGGTGTTGAATGCTGAGCCCTAGTCAATGAACAGCATTCCTACATAGGTATTCCTTTTGACCAGATGGGATAGGGCAGTGTGATTGCGATTGCGTCATCTGTGGACCTGTTGGGGCGGTATGCAAACTGAAGTGGGTCTAGTGTGGCCTATAAGGTGGAGGTGATATGATCCTTGATTAGTCTCACAAAGCACTTCATGATGACAGAAGTGAGTGCTACGGGGCAGTAGTCATTTAGTTCAGTTATCTTTGCCTTCTTGGGTACAGGAACAATGGTAGCCATCTTGAAGCATGTGGGGACAACAGACTGGGATAGGGAGTGATTGAATATGTCTGTAAACACACCAGCCAGCTGGTCTGCAGATGCTCTGAGGACGCGGCTAGGGATGCCGTCTGGGCCAACAGCCCTGCGAGGGTTAACACGTTTAAATGGGGGGCGCAGTCCTTGTTAGCGGGCCGTGACTGTGGCACTGTATTATCCTCAAAGCGGGCAAAGAAGGTGTTTTAGTTTGTCTAGAAGCGTGACTTCGGTGTCCCAGACCTCTTTCCATGGTTAAATGCGGTGGATTGCGCTTTCAGTTTTGTGCGAATGCCGCCATCCATCCACGGTTTCTGGTTAGGGTAGGTTTTAAGTGTCACAGTGGGTACAACATCTCCAATGCACTTCTTTATAAACACACTCACAGAGTCAGCATATAGGTCAATGTTGTTCTCTGAGGCTGACCGGAACATATTCCAGTCCGCGTGATCAAAACAATCTTGAAGCGTGTCTTCCGATTGGTCGGACCAGCGTTGAATGGTTGTTGTCATAAATGCAGCCTCAGGATATGTGGTTTCCAGTTTGCATATAGTCCAGTGAAGTTCCTTAATGGCCATCTTGGTGTCTGCTTGAGGGGGAATGTACACAGCTGTGACTATAACTGACGAGAATTCTCTTGGTAGGTAAAATGGCCGGCAATTGATTGTAAAGAATTTGTATGTTGTTATGATTACACCATGAGCCGTTAATCATGAAGCATTCACCCACACCCTTCCTCTTCCAGAGAGGTGTTTCTCTGTCGGCGCGATGCATGGAGATGCACGGTGGCTGAACCGATTCCGACAACATATCCAGAGAGAGCCATGTTTCCGTGAAGCAGAGAATGTTACAATCTCTGATGTCTCTCTGGAAGGCAACCCTTGCTTGAATTTCGTCTACATTGTTGTCAAGAGACTGGACATTGGCTAGTAGTATACTCTGGAGCATGGGAGATTTGCACGTCTACGAAGCCTGACCAGGTGGCCGCTTCGTCTGCCCCTTCTGCTGCGCAGTTGTTTTGGGTCGACTACTAGAACTAGATCCATTGTCCTGGGTGGTGGTCCAAACAGAGGATCCGCTTCGTGAAAGTCGTATTGCTGGTCGTAGTGTTGGTAGGTTGACGTTGCTCTTATATCTAATAGTCCTTCCCGGCTGTATGTAATAAGACTTAAGATTCCCTGGGGTATCAATGTAAGAAATAATAAACTGAGCAAAAAAAGAAACATCCTCTCACTGTCAACAGAGCTTATTTTCACCAAACCTAACATGTGTAAATATTTGTATGAACATAACAAGATTCAACAACTGAGACATAAACTGAACAAGTCCCACAGACATGTGATGGAGGGTCATGTCAGGATGATCCTGCAGGAAGGGTATCACATGAGGGAGGAGAATGTCTTCCCTGTAACGCACAGAGTTGAGATTACCTGCAATGACAACAAGCTCAGTCCGATGATGCTGTGACACACCACCCCAGACCACGACGGACCCTCCACCTCCAAATCGATCCCGCTCCAGAGTACAGGCCTCGGTGTAACGCTCATTCCTTCGACTATAAACGCGAATCCGACCATCACCCCTGGTGAGACAAAACCGTGACTCGTCAGTGAAGAGCACTTTTTGCCAGTCCTATCTGGTCCAGTGACGGTGGGTTTGTGCCCATAGGCGATGTTGTTGCCGGTGATGTCTGGTGAGGACCTGCCTTACAACAGTTCTACAAGCCCTCAGTCCAGTCTCTCTCAGCCTATTGCAGACAGTCTGAGCACTGATGGAGGGATTGTGCATTCCTGGTGTAACTCGGGAAGTTGTTGTTGCCATCCTGTACCTGTCCCGCAGGTGTGATGTTCGGATGTACCGATCCTGTGCAGGTGTTGTTACACGTGGTTTGCCACTGCGAGGATGATCAGCTGTCCGTCCTGTCTCCCTGTAGCGCTGTCTTAGGCGTCTCACAGTATGGACATTGCAATTTAATTGCCCTGGCCACATCTGCAGTCCTCATGCCTCCTTGCAGCATGCCTATGGCACGTTCACGCAGATGAGCAGGGACCCGTGGCATCTTTCTTTTGGTATTTTTCAGAGTCAGTAGAAAGGCCTCTTTAGTGTTCTAAGTTTTCATAACTGTGACCTTAATTGCCTACCGTCTGTAAGATGTTAGTGTCTTAACGACTGCAGTACTTAATGTTCATTAATTGTTTATGGTTCATTGAACAAGCATGGGAAACAGTGTTTAAAGCCTTTACAATGAAGATCTGTGAAGTTATTTGGATTTTTACAAATTATCTTTGAAAGACAGGGTCTTGAAAAAGGGACGTTTCTTTTATTTGCTGAGTTTACATAAAAAACAATCACACAATGCTCTGCATGGTCCTAAAGCCAGCCACTCAGTAAATCCAGCACCCAGTACGCTAAACAGCCGTTGGATTTTAATCAGGATTGGAATGATTTTATTCTTTTTTTTTTTTTTTTTTTTTTTTTTTTTTGCCTACTTTCCATTTTTGGTCTTGAGCTAGGGTATGCCATACCTAAATGATGCCCCTGATGAGAACTCCCCCATGTTTTCCCCAACGGTGGCCAAATAGTGAATAGCAACTTGGGAGTACAGGCCATTAGAGATCTTTATAGGAGCCTTTAATGTCCAGGTAGCAGATAATGGACAGATATTGACAGATATTTATGTAGTTGGTGCTGTATATGAACTAATTTAAGGGGTCTAAATTCGGAAAGTATTTAGACCCCTTCACTTTTTCCACATGTTGTTACATTACAGCCTTACTCTAAAATGGATGAAATAATTTTTTCCCTCATCAATCTACACACAATACCCCATATTGACAAAGCGAAAACAGGTTTTTTAGAATGTTTTGCAAATGTTGATCATCCTTGAGATGTTTCTACAACTTGATTGGAGTCCACCTGTGGTAAATTCAATTGATTGGACATGATTTGAAAAGGCACACACCTGTATATATAAGGTCCCACAGTTGACAGTGCATGTCAGAGCAAAAACCAAGCCACGAGGTTGAAGGAATAGTCCGTAGCGCTCCGAGACAGGATTGTGTCTAGGCACAGATCTGGGGAAGGGTACCAAAACATGTCTGCTGCGTTGAAGGTCCCCAAGAACACAGTGGCCTCCATTCTTAAATGGAAGAAGTTTGGAACCACCAAGACTCTTCCTAGAGCTGTCCGCCTGGCCAAACTGAGCAATCGGGGGAGAAGGGCCTTGGGTCAGAGAGGTGACCAAGAACCCAATGGTCACTCTGACAGAGCTCCAGAAGGACAACCTTCCATAAGGACAACCATGTCTGCAGCACTCCACCAATCAAGCCTTTATGGTAGCATGGCCAGACGGAAGCCACTCTTCATTAAAAGGCACATGACAGCCCACTGTTACCTAAAGGATTCTCAAAACATGAGAAACTAGATTTTCTGGTCTGATGAAACCAAGATTGAACTATTTTGCCTGAAAGCCAAGCGTCACGTCTGGAGGAAACCTGGCACCATCCCTACGGTGAAGCATGATGGTGCCAGCATCATGCGGTGGGGTTTTTCAGTGGCAGGGACTGGGAGACTAGTCAGGATCGAGGGAAAGATGTACAGAGAGATACTTGATGAAAACCTGCTCCAGAGCGCTCAAGACCTCCGACAGGGGCGAAGATTCACCTTCCAACAGGACAACAACCCTAAGCACACAGCCAAGACAACGCAGGAGTGGCTTCGGGACAAGTCTCTGAATGTCCTTGAGTGGCCCAGCCAGAACCCGGACTTAACCTGATTGAACATCTCTGGAGAGACCTGAAAATAGATGTATAGCGACGCTCCCCATCCAACCTGACAGAGCTTGAGAGGATCTGCAGAGAAGAATGGGAGAAACTCCCCAAATACAGGTGTGCCAAGCTTGTAGCGTCATACACAAGAAGACTTGAGGCTGTAATCGCTGCCAAAGGTGCTTCAACAAAGTACTGAATAAAGGGTCTGAATACTTATGTAAATGTGATTATTTCCGTTTTTATTTGTAATAAATTAGCAAAAATGTCTATTAACCTGTTTTTGCTTTGTCATTATGGGATATTGTGTATAGATTGAGGGAAAAAAAAATTGTAATCATTTTTAGAATGAGGTTGGAACGTAACAAAATGTGGGAAAAGTCAAGGGGTCTGAATACTTTTTGAATGCACTGTACATGGTAAGCTGTAAGTGGCACTTCACTTTTTAGTATGGAAAACTTTTCTACAATATTCACAACATATTGACTAAATTACAATCTTTATAGAATAAAAATGTAATTTCATAAATTATATGTGGAAATATATATTTGAGTGAAGGTTAGCAAGCCAGCAGCAGATGAAACAGAAAGTGAATTCTCTCCTCGCTCTCCCCGGTTTTAGCTTCACGTCTAGCTGGCTAGGTTTAGGATATTTACTAGCCCATACCAGTGTCAAACTTAGCTGTGTTATTGACATATTGCAGTACACAAACAAAATCTAGCTCACTTATTTTGCTAGCGGAAAACAAATAGCCACAAATTCACTCAGAAATGGAGGAAGAGGATAGCTAGCTATAGAAAACTAATGTTAGCAGCTGCCTCTTGAACAAGAAGTAACTGTGACAACATTAACCATAAGCTTTAAAAAAAAAAATACTTTCCCAATGAGCAAAATCCACAATCTACCCCTCCAGAGAAAGCATGGCTCTGGGGCTTCTCCAAAATGACATTTCGGATGAACCCACAATCGGCAGGCTTTATAGAAAACTCCCCTAGAGCCACAACATGGCCAAATTATCGCAACGTGCAGCCCCCACAATCACCAACACTACTCTTTCCCATTGGCTTGTACTGTCTATAGTACGACAGCATCAGCAGTTAGCGACCAACAGCTGTCAGACATGTCTACATTTGGTTAGTTTTTATCTTGGCTAAGATGGCACCGACAGACGGTGCCTTGCCTCGAGCTCCGATAAAACATTGCAGAAGCTCGAAGCCTAAGATTTTCACTGTACCCTGAAATCACATTTACATTTTAGTCATTTAGCAGACGCTCTTATCCAGAGCGACTTATAGGAGCAGTTATGGTTAAGTGCCTTGCTCAAAGGCACGTCGACAGATTTTTCACCTAGTCGGCTCTGGGATTCAAACCAATGACCTTTCGGTTACTGGCTCAACGCTCTTAACCGCTAGGCTACCTGCAACCCTGTACATGTGACTATTAAACGATCTGAATCATTGTTATTTAGATGAAAGCTGTGAGCTAAATGCACTATAGCAAGCAAACATTAGCATATAGGTAGCAAGCTAACTCTTTCACTTACCAGGTTGACTTACATGCTCACTGAAGCCCATGATAATGCTTGTGCGCTGCTGGTGGTGCTGGCTGTTTGAGATGCTTTAGAAGCCACATTGATGGTAGGGACTTTGAGAAGCAACTTCTTGCTTCAGCACTCCTTCCATTGTTGATAGCTGTGGAAGTTTTCAGGGATGAAATGTGCCCTGAAGAGGGACGAGTAGACGCCCAATTCACCTGCTGCAATATAATATTATAACAATTGATTTAAGAGTTTAATTTGGTAATGCTTTCTTGGGGTGCTCCAAGTTAAAATGATATGCATTTTTGGCAGTGAGAATTAAGTGCTACACTCCCTTTTAAAATCCTTAAGACTCTATTGATGCACATGTGCGTCAATCTAATGAAGATAATACAAATATCCCCATCAAAATCTTTGTTTGCATTGGCTGAGTCTCAATCCCCCGCATCCGGCAATGCACCGCATCGCCCTTCCTCATCTGCGGTGAAAAGTGGCAGAGCTACAGCGGTGTTTGTCAGACCAGTAGATGTCCCGGTTTCTGGGACGTCTACTGTCTTTTTTGCCATTTATGAATGTGTTATTCAATGTGTTTCTTTTGGCTATAGTAGTAAAGGCCAAATTCAATATTTTATCAAATTATTAAAAAAATTAAAAAATCCTAAAAGGGGTCCTAAAATTCTAAATCAAATAGCTAAATGATCCATTGTATGACCGTCTTAAAACAATTCCATATGTTAGCTTAGTTAAAAATATAAACAACTGCTTAGAATATTAGAGGTTAAGTAACTGATTTCCTTTCCCTTAAGTTGTCAGAAACCACTGCAGAGTCTCACCTGATGGAGAAGGAACTGGAAGAGGTGAAAAATCACAGTCGAAGGAAGAAGTGATGAATAGAAAACTGAAGACGGGTTCCCAGTGACACCTGAAAAGGAATTAATTAATAGGAATGAAGAAGGGGATAGATAAGGGATGGTGATGGATGGCAGTGACCAACTGTACTGTAAAATTAGACTTATCGTTTATATGGATTTTAAATCATTGAAGGTATGAGAGTTTAAATGTACCCTATCCTTTTATAAAAATGAATTTCTTTGATTCATTACCTTTTGTAAGCATTATCGTATCAGTGCTGAACTATTTTAGAATGTGGTTTTGGCAGCTGTGTGTATTTGAATATTTGTTTCAAGGTTTTAACTACATTTCATAAAGTTATGTTTTGTTTGCATACATGTCTGTATTAGTATGCAAGTGCCCATACTAATGTGAGCTTAGACCAACGTCTGATGGAAACTGGCAAGAATGGGGGGGGGGGGGGATTCTCCACTAAACAGTGGAGAATCAATAAGATAAAACTATATTCTGGATTGTGGAGGTCACAAATTCAACAGGTCTCCATCTTCAGGACTGTATCTCTCGAAATATTTCTACCATCTCTTGGATCCCTATGATTTTCTGTCACAGGTCAGGTGAGATTGTTATTACAATGTAACTACTAGAATATTGTTACACTAGATGCTGAATGTGAGGAATGTCATTAGAGGTAGGCTATCTAATTCTGTAGCTCAAAAACAAGCTGGTTTCAGTGATATAAGCAGATTTCTCCAGCAGTTTATTTAATTATACATACTGCAGACTATTATTCAGCTAAAATTCTTTACTGTAACATTCCTGTAATAATGTTTTAGCCATGTGTTTAACAATGTCAAATCAAATGTTATTTGTCACATGCGCCAAATACAACAGGTGTAGACCTTACAGTGAAATGCTTACTTACAAGCCCTTAACCAAAAATGCAGTTTTAAGAATTAAAAAATAAATAAAATAAAGAGCAGCAGTAAAATAACATATACAGGGGGTACCGATACTGAATCAATGTGCAGGGGCACTGGTTAGTCGAGGTAATTGAGGTAATATGTTCATGTAGGTAGAGTTATTAAAGTGACTATGCATAGATAATAAACAGAGAGTAGCAGCAGCGTAAAAGAAGGTAGGGGAGGCAATGCAAATAGTCTGGGTAGCCATTTGATTAAATGTTCAGGAGGCTTATGGCTTGGGGGTAGAAGCTGTTTAGGTCCAAGAGGCTTCTAGACTTGGCGCTCCGGTACCGCTTGCCGTGCGGTAGCAGAGACAACAGTCTATGACTAGGGTGGGTGGAGTCTTTGACAATTTCTAGGGCCTTCCTCTGACTGCCTGGTATAGAGGGTCCTGGATGTCCTGGGCCGTATGCACCACCCTCTAGTCGGAGGCTGAGCAGTTGCCATACCAGGCAGTGATGCAACCGGTCAGGATGCTCTCGATGGTGCAGCTGTAGAACGTTTTGAGGATCTGAGGACCCATGCAAGAGAGAAGGTTTTGATACTTTTTCTTAAAGAAGGATAACTGTAGATTCCATTAACTCAAAATGTACTTTTATTGGTGGGGATGCTTGAGGAGATTGTGGTGAAATGGGTCAGTGAATGTGTCAAGATCAGACACCAGCAACTTAACAAACAAGCCCACCCATCAAGTAAATAGAGTTACGTCATACTTCTGTGTGGCAAGAGACAATTCTATAGTAACAGGCTTTTCACACTGTGATTAACAATCTCCGACACAATATCAGACAAATTCAATCTGATTAGCTTTCTCAAACAGGCCAAGTCACTGTAAACAAATGCAGTAAATACAATCATAATTCAAAGGCTTAGTCAGTCGTTCATTGAATAAGCATTGCAGCGGTGTGCGTGGGAAAACAAAGTGACATTTTGACTGTTTGGTTATGAATTGACCAATTATTACTCAGTGTGAGCCACAGTACCTCCTTCCACAATATACATTCCACATTTGAGACATGGATTGTCTTGGCCCAGTAACATACCCCACTCCTGCCTCCTAGAGAGGAACATCCTCTTGATGGACAATGGGAGTCAGTACAACCAAGAGGATGGAGGCTGGACCCCCTGATGGTGGCTGGGGGCAAGATGGTGCTGTTCAGCTGTTTCGTTGTTACTGGGTTCTCCTACACTTTCCCAAAGCCATCAGTGTCTACTTCAAAGAGCTGATGAGGGACTTTGACATGGGTCACAGCGACTGGCCATGCTCTATGGCTCAGGTCAGAAGATGATCAAAGAGGTGCTTTAGGGTCTCTGAGCTTGAATCCTATACGAAAAACAAGGCTGTCAGATGTCAACAAAAAGGACTGCATTGAACGGGAGAATCAAAATAGAAAATGTGACCATCTTGGACATGTATTTTGTCTGGAGATGTTCTCTCTCTCGTAGTTCTGTATCATTTCAATAACAAATACACATGTCCTGTCTGTCTGTGAACTGTAATGAACAAAAATATTAACGCAACATACAACAATTTCATAAAAAAAAAAAGTTATTCTATTTGACCAGTAGGGCGCCACATTTGCTAGTGAAAAAATGACCGCCACAAAAGTTATTATGGCGGTGCTTAGGTAAAGCAACGCACTTACAGACCTGTGTTATCATTGGATATTTTTACTTTCCGTACACTGTGCATGTATTTTCCTGATATGAATGGTCTGTTGACAAGTCTGTCAAAATCCCTGTGTAGCGATTGGTTGAATATTGCGTCATTGCACTCTTAATGCCTTTCACTCTTGTTTCTCTCAGGAAGCGGGTAAAAGATAGTGCTCTTGTCTAGCTGGACGAGGACTGTGGCCTTTTCTTTCGAAAATAAACTCTGTTTAACTGGAAACAGTGAGCTTATTTATTTACGGTCTTAGTCGTTCAAGTTCCTATACCAAATATGCCAAGAGGTGGTGAGTATCCAGCGCCGTTCTTTTTGCTAACGTTCCAAATGTAACTGTTGGCTAGCCAGCCAACGTAACGTTACCTCTAGAAATATAGCTGGCTGGCTAGCTACTTGGAGGATCTGGTCAAATGTATGTTCTACTTGAGTATCAACGTTTCGTGAGAACTGACGTAACGTTAGCTAACTAGCAAGCTAACTAGTTACAGCTCTAATTAGCTTGTTAGCTAGGCTACTGTCACTACAGTAGTAGATAGCTAAACTTGGTCTGGCGAACACCAGTTCATCCCCCGAAGTAATGATATGTGGCTAATGAGTTAACGTTATGCCACAATATAGTAAATCAGCGAAGATGCTCAATCACTTTCTGACATCTGTAACCATGCCGCAGAGTGAACGTCATGTCGTTCTCTGATCTCCTAATACATGCCTCGCTCTCTCATTTGTTTTGTTTTTTAGGTAAAAAAGGTCACAAGGGCCGGGGAAAGCAGTTCAGCAACCCTGAAGAGATTGATAGACAGATGAAAGCACAGAGAGAGCTGGTGAGTAAAGGACTCATGGCTCTGAGGGGGATATCTAGTTTTTGCCCCTTGTGATTAACATATCTCTAAACAGATCCTTGTATTATAGACCGCCCATACAGGGTTCCAGCTTCGCAAGTGCAATGCGTGGGAGAGATATTTTCAATCTGCCTTTACTTGCTGATATTTAATTCATTCTTGATTTGGGAGCCACCAGTGATTTAAACTGCGGTTTCAAATTGCAGGTGTGACTCTGATAACAAATAAATATTCAGACCTTTTTTAAGTCCAGTTATTGTACAGAGTGAGAAATGCCGTTAGAATATGTGTAGGTCTTTGTTTGGGTCAAGCTGTGTAAAGCGCTGTCATGTTCTTCTACATGTGGCTGCTTCACTTAGAAATGACTAGTTCCAGCAATGATGTTGGGAAGATGGCGATGTCCTGCAACTAAATTACAAGGGAACTCTACTCTGTGCAAAAAAGTGGATTTCATATTTTTCTCTCTTCTTTTTGTTGGAGTTCCACCTGCCCTCAATTGGAGGTATTGTCAAGGATGGTTAAAAATGTGTTTACCTTGCAGTCTATGCCTGGCTGCTTGACCTCCTGCACCAGCTAATTTAGCTAGTAACAATTACCTATATATTCAGAGGTGTGCGAAATACATTTCAAACACAGACGTGTCGACTTGAACGTGATCTAACCGGTGTATGTGTGATAGGAGGCGAACGGCGGAGTAGAGAAGGAGGAGGAGAAGTCATCAGGATCTGACGACAGCAGCAGTGAAGAGGAGGACGTTGTGAGTGCGGGTTCTCCTTTTAATGTCTAGTCTGTCCGCTAAGGAATTAGAAGTGTTGTGGTTTTACTGAAAGGCTCGTCTTTGATGCTCCTACTCACTTTCAAAGTGTCACCTACCATTTACCTGCCAACACTACCTTAGTCAGAGCTGCTATGTTGGCTCTATGTTCAATGTCTTAATGTTCTGTTATTGCAGAATAAGAAGAAGAGTGGAGTGGAAGGATTGATTGAGATTGAGAATCCCAACCGCATATCCCAGAAAAGTAAGAAGGTGACAGAGCTAGATGTCAACGCACCCAAAGAGCTGTCACGCCGAGAGAGGTGAGGATCTCACTTTTCCTTCAAGTCTCAGGCCTAATGCCTAAAATGAAAAGATTGAAGTCAGTGGATTAAGGAAGAGCCTGTTTTGACTTGTTAGTGGGAGTAGGTGT
Organism: Hucho hucho; assembly: GCA_003317085.1. Taxonomy (NCBI): domain Eukaryota; kingdom Metazoa; phylum Chordata; class Actinopteri; order Salmoniformes; family Salmonidae; genus Hucho; species Hucho hucho. Next base: position 429,168 of record QNTS01000289.1, read on the forward strand.
AGGCAAGGATACCTTGTCATTCTGATGGAAATGATAACGGCAAATGTTGTGGGATTGTTTTTAGATCTTGAAAGCAGGACCCTGTTTGACCATCTCATTTTCTGTCTCAGGGAGGAGATCGAGAAGCAGAAAGCTAAGGAACGTTACATGAAACTTCACCTAGAGGGGAAGACAGACCAGGCACGGGCTGACCTTGCCAGGCTGGCCATCATCAAGAAGCAGAGAGAGGACGCGCAAAAGAAGAGGGACGGCCTCAAAAAAGGTGAGGGATAAGAAGTCTCTCATACTGAGATAAACTGTCCGACAGGAACACAGAGCCTAAATGGTTAATCAGAGGAAGTCATACGAGAACTGTTTATTCAGACACTGGTTGCTCCTTTTTAATTCAGTGCCTGACTGTCTTTATCTGACGATTTCCTAGAAAAAGAAGCTGAAGACTCCAAGTCCAAGCGTTAGGCCTGTCTCCTGAGGACTTGGCCTGGAAAATGTTCTGGGGAGGATGGAGAGACAAGAAGACTGTAGGAGGGGAGGGGACCGATATGAGGGTTGTCAGCTCAGGGGTAACGTGTGCTTGGGCTCCTGCCCTTCATCTCTGATGAGGGAAGGGTGTGAGCCGGGCATTTTGGAGGAGACTGGGAAAGGGGCACTTCAGGTTTGCCTGTTTTAGTTCCTCCGTATTCTGTGAGGTCACAACGGCAGGTGTTCTATTGTCTTCACTCCTCCCCTGTGTTCTAATTCTAAAGCTGCTGGAGATCATTCTTTGATTTATATTTTTTTGTATTTTAACACAGTTTACTTATGAATGGGAAGTGTTGGGAGGATGAGTAGGGGTTTGTATACTTTCATCTGACCTGTTATTAAGGTGAATCAGGAGGTGGTGGTTGGGACGGCGGAACACGTTATACAAGAAATCTATACGTATTCTTTATTATGTTCTGTTCCATCTCTACCAGTTCTCTTCATTCACAACCTGACAGTTTAAATTCCTTTGCCTCCAAAGGAAAGATTTGGGAAAGAAGAGGTCTCAGACATGTATAAAGGAATCAGTCAGCCTTTGTCACTTCTATTTAGGTGTTGGAGTTTTTACCCTTTATTCTGTTGATGTTTCTGCCCAGACATGTTCAGCACATTTGAGCTGCCACCTGGCTCTAATTTCTGATTGAACCACCTTGCAGTGTAACATCATCTGGTCAAAAAGGAGATCTGTTGGCATAAAGTCATTGTGTTAATATTTCACAATTACCTTGAAAAAGCATTGCTGGGGCCTCAAACTGTAAGTCTCTTTTTCAGTGCTATGGGTTTCTCTTATGTAATTTTTTTTCCTTTGACAGTTTACACAGGACAATGTCAATGGTCACGTTCCCCTGCTCAAAGTTGGATGAATCAACCAATGGTTCCGTGCCTCATCAACTGTGTGGTCAGGCACCAGATTGCTATAACATAATGTGGTTAGCTGATGGGTAAAATACCTTTCTGGGCATTGTAAGATTTGGCATGCATAAGCAAAGGCTGGGCAGAGGAATGCGCCCACTAGTAGTCATGAGGATGCTATGCTATAGTGTGATGATTGGAACCTGAGATGCCTTTTAACAGGAAAGCAATATTCTATGAATGGAGGTGGCTGAAACTCATTTCTCTCTTGAAAACATACAGTATATATAAAGTGTTTTAATGTTTATAAAAAGGACTCTCCAGGATTGGTCAGAATTGTTTGATTTTCGTCTGTATTTGAATTCATTTGTTGTATAGAAATAAATACATTAATAGATAAATTAATAACCATTGTTTTGGGCATCATTTTTGTATTTTTATTGAATGGACTTGTAATACATTCTTGGCCTATGCTGCACCATACACAGTGCATTTGAAAGTATTCAGACCCCTTCCCTTTCACATTGTTATGCTACAGCCTTATTCTAAAATGTTTTAAATGAAAAACATTTTCCTCATCAATCTACACACAATACCCCATAATGACAAAGCAAAAACAGGTTTTTAGAAATGTTTGCAGATTCTTTTTTTTTCAGACCTTTGCTATGACACATGACATTGATCTCAGGTGCATCCTGTTTCCATTGATCATTGTTTCTACAACTTGATTGGAGTGCAGCTGTTGTAAATTCTATTGATTGGACATGATTTGGAAAGGCACACCTGTCTATGTAAGGTCCCACAGTTGACAGTGCATGTCAGCAAAAAGCAAGCCAGGAGGTTGAAGGAATTGTCCGAAGAGCTCAGAGACAGGATTGTGTCGAGGCACAGATCTGGTGAAGGGTACCAAAACATTTCTGCAGTATTGAATGTCCCCAAGAACAGTGTCCTCCATCATTCTTAAATGGAAGTAGTTTGGAACCACCAAGACTCTTCCTAGAGCTGGCCGCCCGGCCAAACTGAGCAATCGAGGGAAAGAATTCTGGTCCCCAAGGACACCGTGGCCTCCATCATTCTTAAATGGAAGAAATTTGGAGCCACCAAGACTTTTCCTAGAAAGGCACACACCTGTGCATCCCTACAGTGAAGCGTGGTGGTGGTAGCATCATGCTGTGGGGACGTTTTTCAGCAGGAGGGACTGAATGGAGCTCAGAGATCCTTAATAAAAACCTGCTCAGGACCTCAGACTGGGGACGAAGGTTCACCTTCCAATAGGACAATGACCCTAAGCACACAGCCAAGACAACTCAGGAGTGGCTTCGGGACAAGTCTCTGAATGTCCTTGAGGCCCAGCCAGAGCCCAGACTTCAACCTGTTCGAACATCTCTGGAGAAACCTGAAAATGTGCTGTGCAGCGATGCTCCGCAGCCATCTTGACAGCATGAGAGGATCTGCAGAGAAGAATGGGAGAAACTCCCCAAATATAGGTGTGCCAAGGTTGTAGCGTCATACCCAAGAAGGCTCGAGGCTGTAATCGCTGCCAAAGGTGCTTGAACAAAGTACTGAGTAAAGGGTCTGAATACTTATGTAAATGTGAAAATGTCTTTTCTTTTTTTTCTTTTTTTATATCCCCAATTTCGTGATATCCAGTTGGTAGTTAGTCTTGTCCCATCGCAGTAATTCCCGTACGGACTCGGGGAAAGGAAACACTGTACAACTGGTGACCGTGTCAGCGTGCACGCACCCGGCACAGGAGTTGCTAGAGCGCGATGGGACAAGGACATCCCGGCCGGACAAACCCTCCCCTAACCCGGACAACGCTCGGCCAATTGTGCGCCGCCTCATAGGTCTCACAGTCGCAGCCAGCTGCGACACAGCCTGGGATGGAACCAGGATCTGTAGTGATGCCTCAAGCGCTGCGATGCAGTGCCTTAGACCGCTGCGCCACTCAGGAGGCCTGTTTTTTATTTTTAATACATTAAAAACCTGTTTTTGCATTTTTTGGGGGTTATTGTGTGAAGATTGATGAGGGGGGCAAAAAATATTTAATCAGTTTTAGAATAAGGCTGTGATGTAACAATGTGGAAAAAGTCAAGGGGTCTGAATACTTTCTGAATGCACTGTATGACATTTCAGAAGTTGTAGGCCTAATTAAGCGGTGGTCTTTTTTTATGCCTCATATAGAACATTTTGTTCTTGCACACACCAAACTTTTCAGAGCTGGACAAAAGATCTGCTTTGACTTCAATAGCTGATGTGAATGCTCTGACCGACTGTGAAATACGCTGACTCCACTGCTTGGCTTCTAGGGTGTCGTGGAATGGAGTGATGACGCACAAGATTATGATACTGTAGTGGATTTGGGGGACAGCACTGATGGTCGCTATAATACATATAGGTGAAACCATTTTTTTGTTACGGAGATGGTAGCTGAAGACTATAAGCTTTGGCTATTGCTTATTGCTAATTTTCCACACCGTTCACCAATCTACCCATCACCCCATACCTAGTGACTATCTCTATGCAATTTCACTGTGACCACCAGGCTGCAGTATTTGATAAGGCCATAACAGCCAATCTGCCCATGGGCCTACATGCAACTGTACAGATGTTGTAGATAAACTGGACATTTTCAGAAAAGCATGACATCTGTATTTAACCAGTGGTGTCAACTATAATATAAGCCTATCAGAAAGCATAGCTAGGATAGATTGCTATTGTGTCACCACTCACATACCATAATTATTAGACTCAGTATGAGAAGTGACACCCAGACTTCAATAGATGGTGTTTCCCCTTTTCTCTCTCTCACATCCTGCTCCTCTGAGTTCTGTGGACAGACCGCTTCCATTTACAGAAGCAGAGACAGAACAGCCATGAATGTCAAATCGTCCAGTATTATTAGCCCATAATATCACCATAGACGTTGCATTTAGATTTTCATGTAAAGTAAAAAGATTGTGCATATCCTCATGTCATCAGGGGGACTGATGTTGACACAGACAGGCCTGTATTCAGTGATGTGTTTTGAAAAGAAATTGATAGGTGTGTGTGTGTCTTGGTAAATACTTGTTAGTAGCTTCTACAAGATTTACCAATGGCCCTTGCACAATCTACTATGCATGGTGCGTCCTCAACCAGCACATCCGAAATTAAAGATGCAGAATACTACATCTAGGCAGACATACAGTACACAGCAGGGATCATCAACTAGATTCAGCCACGGGTAGATTTTTTCTTGACCAAGGCCCTTCTCCGATTGCTCAGTTTGGGGGGCAGGAACATAATTACAAATAATTTCTAGATTGCAAATTAACCATAAGAAGCCCAAACAGATATAATATTTTACTAAAACATAATTTCAACCCTTGCTTACATTTGTATACAATCACATGTCTCTATTATGTTTTGGAATACTTGGGAACAGATTTACAAAATTAAAATCACTTAGAGCTGATTTCCTGGAGTTTTTACAGTCTATTATGTCCATCAATGAAAATTATTTAATTTATGCTCATAAAACATGAGGGGCCACATAAAACCACCCTGTGGGTCACCAGTTGGGGAACCCTGGTATACAGTATACTTTGAGTGTACAAAACATTAGGAACAACCTCCTAATATTGAGTTGCACCCACTTTTGCCCTCAGAACAGCCTCAATTCGTCAGGGCGTGGACTACAAGGTGTTAAAAGCATTCCACAGGGATACTGGCACATGTTGACTCCAATGCTTCCCACAGTTGTGTCAAGTTGGTTGGATGTCCTTTGGGTGGTGGACCATTCTTGATACACACGGGAAACTGTTGAGCAGGAAAAACACAGCAGCGTTGCAGTTCTTGACACAAACCAGTGCGCCTGGCACCTACTACCATACCCCGTCTTGCCCATTCATCCTCTGAATGGCATACATAGACACACAATCCATGTCTCAATTGTCTCAAGGCTTAAAAATCCTTCTCTAACCTGTCTCTTCCCCTTCCTCTCTACACTGTTTGAAGTGGATTTAACAGGTTACATCAATAAGAGATCATAGCTTCACCTGGATTCACCTGGTCAGTCTATGTCAAGGAAAAAGCAGGTGTTGCTAATGTTTTGTATAATCAGTGTATATGACTCAGACCATTAGTTTATATCATCAATCATACATATGGAAGTTTACATCCTATAAATGTATAGTACAGTAATATCTTCCATCAAACTGATGATCCTTAATTAAAGGTGCAGATTACTACATCTAGGCAGATATACAATGCATTCGGGAAAAAAATTCATACCCCTTGACTATTTCTACAATTTGTGACGTTACTGTCACGGTTCATGAATTCACCCGCTCTCTGTGGGTGTGGGTGTGTGTGTGCGCGTGTGTGAGTGTGGGTGTGGCCGCTGATTGCCACTCTGCTTGTTGTCAGCGCTAGCTGACACTCATTACGTGTGCCTACTTATACTCGTTGTCTTGGTCTTGTGTTTGTCAGTTCGTTGTCTTGTTTCCCTGTGCGTGTGTTTCTCTCCAGGCCGAGTTCTGTGTTCTCCTATGGCACGTTCAGGATCACCAGTCTGGGAAATCCTCTTCACTCACTGACACTACTGAGGATTGGCTCTCCCCTGCAGTCTCGGCGCTGCTAACACCCAGACACTTCCTGACACCCCCGATTACCTGTACCTGTGACTTACCACATGAATTGCTTCAATAAATGGTGAACTTGACTCGCTACTGAATCCTCCGTTCCTTTCACGTGACAGTTACAGCCTTATCCTAAAATGTATTAAATAAATGTTTTTTTCTCATCAATCTACACACAATACAACATAATGACAAAGAGAAAATAGGTTTTTAGAAATTTTGCAAGTGCAAAAACAAAAATACACAGGAATACCTTTTTGAGTAAGTATTCAGACCCTTTGATATGCGACTCGAAATTGACCTCAGAATACTTTCCGAATGCACTGTAAGGCTATCTATGACTCAGATACTGTATATACAGTGCATTCGGAAAGTATTCAGACCCCTTGACTTTTTCCACATTTTGTTACGTTACAGACTTATTCTAAAATTGATGAAATAGTTTTTTCCCCCTTATCAATCTACACACACTAACCCATCATGACAAAACAAAAACAGTTTTTTTGAATGTTTTGCAAATTAAAAACTGAATATCACATTTACATAAGTATTCAGACCCTTTACTCAGTACTTTGTTGAAGCACCTTTGCAGCAATTATAACCGTAGGTCTTCTTGGGTATGACGCTACAAGCTTGGTACACCTGTATTTGCAGATCCTCTCAAACTCTGTCAGGTTGGATGGGAGCGTTGCTGCACAGCTATTTTCCGGACTCTCCAGAGATGTTCGATCGGGTTCAAGTCTGAGCTCTGGCTGGGCCACTCAATGACATTCAGAGAATTGCCACTCCTGCGTTGTCTTCAAATCAAATCAAATCAAATTTTACACATTTATAAAGCCCTTCTTACATCAGCTGATGTCACAGAGTGCTGTAAAGAAACCCAGCCTAAACCCACAAACAGCAAGCAATGCAGGTGTGTGCTTAGGGTCTTGGCTGTGTGCTTAGTGTCGTTGTCCTTTTGGAAGGTGAACCGTCGCCCCAGTCTGAGGTCTTGAGCGTTCTGGAGCAGGTTTTCATCAAGGATCTCTCTGTACTTTACTCTGTTCATCTTTCCTCAATCCTGACTAGTCTCCCAGTCCCTGGTCTGAAAAACATCCCCACAGCATAATGCTGCCATCGCTATGCTTCACCGTAGGGATGGTGCCAGATTTCCTCCAGACATGACGTTTGGCATTCAGGCCAAAGAGTTCAATCTTGGTTTCATCATATCAGAGAATCTTGTTTTCTAATGGTCTGAGAGTTCTTTAGGTGCCTTTAGGCAAACTCCAAGCGGGCTGTCATGTGCCTTTTACTGAGGAGTGGCTTCCGTTTGGCCACCCTACCCTAAAGGCCTGATTAGTGAAGTGCTGCAGAGATTGCTGGGTTTCTCGATGGTTCTCCCATATGCACAGAGGAACTCTGGAGCTCTGTCAGAGTGACCATCGGGATCTTGATCACCTCCCTGACCAAGGCCCTTCTCCTCCGACTGCTCAGTTTGGCCGGGCGGCCAGCTCTAGGAAGAGTCTTGGTAGATCCAATCTTCTTCTATTTAAGAATGACGGACGCCACTGTGTACTTGGGGACCTTCAATACTGCAGAAATGTTTTGGTACCCTTCACCAGATCTGTGCCTCGACACAATCCTGTGGTAAATTCAACTGATTGGACATGATTTGAAAAGGCACACACCTGTACAGTGAGGGAAAAAAGTATTTGATCCCCGGCTGATTTTGTACGTTTGCCCACTGACAAAGAAATTATCAGTCTATAATTTTAATGGTAGGTTTATTTGAACAGTGAGAGACAGAATAACAACAAAAAAATCCAGAAAAACGCATGTGAAAAATGTTATAAATTGATTTGCATTTTAATGAGGGAAATAAGTATTTGACCCCTCTGCAAAACATGACTTAGTACTTGGTGGCAAAACCCTTGTTGGCAATCACAGAAGTCAGACGTTTCTTGTAGTTGGCAACCAGGTTTGCACACATCTCAGGAGGGATTTTGTCCCACTCCTCTTTGCAGATCTTCTCCAAGTCACTAAGGTTTCGAGGCTGACGTTTGGCAACTCGAACCTTCAGCTCCCTCCACAGATTTTCTATGGGATTAAGGTCTGGAGACTGGCTAAGCCACTCCAGGACCTTAATGTGCTTCTTCTTGAGCCACTCCTTTGTTGCCTTGGCCGTGTGTTTTGGGTCATTGTCATCCACGACCCATTTTCAATGCCCTGGCTGAGGGAAGGAGGTTCTCACCCAAGATTTGATGGTACATGGCCCCGTCCATCGACCCTTTGATGCGGTGAAGTTGTCCTGTCCCCTTAGCAGAAAAACACCCCCAAAGCATAATGTTTCCACCTCCATGTTTGACGGTGGGGATGGTGTTCTTGGGGTCATAGGCNATGATCATTGCAACTCCACGAGGTGAGATCTTGCATGGAGCCCCAGGCCGAGGGAGATTGACAGTTCTTTTGTGTTTCTTCCATTTGCGAATAATCGCACCAACTGTTGTCACCTTCTCACCAAGCTGCTTGGCGATGGTCTTGTAGCCCATTCCAGCCTTGTGTAGGTCTACAATCTTGTCCCTGACATCCTTGGAGAGCTCTTTGATCTTGGCCATGGTGGAGAGTTTGGAATCTGATTGATTGATTGCTTCAGTGGATAGGTGTCTTTTATACAGGTAACAAACTGAGATTAGGAGCACTCCCTTTAAGAGTGTGCTCCTAATCTGAGCTCATTACCTGTATAAAAGACACCTGGGAGCCAGAAATCTTTCTGATTGAGAGGGGGTCAAATACTTATTTCCCTCATTAAAATGCAAATCAATTTATAACATTTTTCACATGCGTTTTTCTGGATTTTTTTGTTGTTATTCTGTCTCTCACTGTTCAAATAAACCTACCATTAAAATTATAGACTGATCATTTCTTTGTCAGTGGGCAAACGTACAAAATCAAATACTTTTTTCCCTCACTGTATATGTATGTGTATATGTATGTATATTTATATATATGTGGGTATGTGTATGTATGTATATAAGTATATTTACCCCCCAAAATATATGGGGGATTGGAAATGATGCAGACAATTACATTGATGGAAGCTTCAAGCACCACCATAGTCCCTGTGCCCAAGAACATTACTGTAACCTGCCTAAATTACTACAGACCCGTAGCACTCACGTCCGTATCCATGAAGTGCTTTGAAAGGCTTGTAATGGCTCACATTAACACCATTATCCCAGAAACCCTAGACCCACTCGAATTTTATACCGCTCAAACAGATCCACAGATGATTCAATCTCTATTGCACTCCACACTGCCCTTTCCCACCTGGACACAAGGAACACCTACGTGAGAATGCTATTCATGGACTACTGCTCAGCGTTCAACACCATAGTACCCTCAAAGCTCATCACTAAGCTAAGGATTCTAGGACTGAACACCTCCCTCTGCAACTGGATCCTGGACTTCCTGACGGGCCGCCCCCAGGTGGTGAGGGTAGGTAGCAACACATATGCATGGCCAGGCACGACTGCAACACCATTATTAAGTTTGCAGATGACACAACAGTGGTAGGCCCGATCACTGACAACAACGAGACAGCCTATAGGGAGGAGGTCAGAGACCTGGCTGGGTGGTGCCAGAATAACAACCTATCCCTCAACGTAATCAAGACAAAGGAGATGATTGTGGACTACAGGAAAAGGAGGGCCGAGCACGCCCCCATTCTCATCGACGGGGCTGTAGTGGAGCAGGTTGAGAGCTTCAAGTTCCTTGGTGTCTACATCACCAACAAACTAGAATGGTCCAAACACACCAAGACAGTCGTGAAGAGGGCACGACAAAACCTATTCCCCTTCAGGAGACTGAAAAGATTTGGCATGGGTCCTCAGATCCTCAAAAGGCTCTACAGCTGCAACATCAAGAGCATCCTGACTGGTTGCATCACTGCCTGGTGCTGCAACTGCTTGGCCTCCGACCGCAAGGAACTACAGAGGGTAGTGCGTACGGCCCAGTACATCACTGGGGCTAAGCTGCCTGCCATGCAGGACATCTACACCAGGCGGTGTCAGAGAAAGGCCCTAAAAATTGTCAAAGACCCCAGCCACCCCAGTCATAGACTGTTCTCTCTGCTACCGCATGGCAAGCAGTACCGGAGTGCCAAGTCTAGGACCAAAAGGCTTCTCAACAGCTTTTACCCCCAAGCCATAAGACTCCTGAACAGGTAATCAAATGGCTACCCAGACTATTTGCATTGTGTCACGCAACCACCCCCCCCAACCCCTCTTTTATGCTGCTGCTACTCTCTGTTTATCATCTATTCTAAGTCACTTTAACTATACATTCATGTACATATTACCTCAATTATCCCGAATAAGCGGTGCCCCCGCACATTGACTCTGTACCAGTACCACCTATATGTAGCCTCGCTACTGTTATTTTCACTGTCATTTTACAGTTTTTTTTATTTCTTTACGTATCTATTGTTTACCTAATACCTATTTTTTTACTTAAAAATTGCACTGTTGGTTAGGGCTTGTAAGTAAGCATTTCACTGTAAGGTCTACACATGTTGTATTCCGCGCAAGAGACAAATAAACTTTAATTTGGTTTGATATACCCTCTTAAAAAAAAAGGTGCAAACCAGATGGGAAGGCGTATCACCGCAGAATGCTGTGGTAGCCATGCTGGTTAAGTGTGCCTTGAATTGTAAATAAATCACTGACAGTGTCACCAGCAAAGCACCATCCCACCTCCTCTTCCGTACTTCACGGTGGGAACCACACATGTGAAGATCATCCGTTCACCTACTCTGCGTCTCACAAAGACATGGCGGTTGGAACAAAAAATCTCACATTTTGACTCCTCTGACCAAAGGACAGATTTCCACCGGTCTAATGTCCTTGCTCGTGTTTTATGGCCCAAGCAAGTCTCTTCTTCTTATTGGCGTCCTTTAGTCGTGGTTTCTTTTCAGCAATTCGACCATGAAGGCCTGATTCACACAGTCTCCTCTGAACAGTTGATGTTGAGACGTGTCTGTTACTTGAACTCTGTGAAGCATTTATTTGGGCTGCCATTTCTGAGGCTGGTAACTCTAATGAACTTATCCTCTGCAGCAGAGGTAACTCTGGGTCTTCCTTTCCTGTGGCGGTCCTCATGAGCGCCAGTTTTGCGACTGCACTTGAAGAAACTTTCAAAGTTCTTGAAATTTTCCGTATTGACTAACCTTCATGTCTTAAAGTAATGACGGACTGTAATTTCTCGCTTATTTATGCTGTTCTTGCCATAATATTGACTTGGTCTTTTTACCAAATAGGGTATCTTCTGTATACCGCCCTGACCTTGTCACAATACAATTGATTGGCTCAAACACATTAAGAAGGAAAGGAATTCCACAAATTCACTTTTAGGAAGGCACACCTGTTGAAATGCATTCCAGGTGACTACCTCATGAAGCTGGTTGAGAGAATGCCAAGAGTGTGCAAAGCTGTCATCAAGGCAACGCGTGGCTACTTTGAAGAATCTCAAATATAAAATATATTTTGATTTGTTTAACACTTTTTTTTCTACAATGTAGAAAATAGTAAAAATATAAAGAAAACATTTGCAAAAATGTCTACAAACCCTTTTTCGCTTTGTTAAATCCAATCTAATCAAAATCAAATCAAATGTATTTATAAAGCCCTTCTTACATCAGCTGATGTCACAGAGTGCTGTACAGAAACCCAGCCTAAAACCCCAAACAGCAAGCAATGCAGGTGTAAAAGCACATGGGTATTGTGTGTAGATTTATGAGGAAATGTTTTTGTTTAATCCATTTTAGAATAAGGCTGTAACATAACAAAATGTGGAAAAAGTCAAGGGTCTGAATGCTTTCCGAATTCACTGTATATATTATTCCACATTGAAATTGAAAAACCCCTCTTCCCCTGCTGCTGCTTCGGTTGAGGCAACTTCCTCTTCTCTTGGAGCTCTGTGTGACTGAGTTGCGGTTGAACACAGTCACAAAGCACATTTTCAAAACAAGAACGAATACTGCTGGATGACAGAGCAGCACACTAACAACACACACTAAAGAAAACCACTTGCAGTGGTGTCTGCTCAACAAAATAATACAGACACTGTCTTGGCGACACATGACTGGGGACCTGGCTGGAGTAAAGACAGAGGGATAATTTGTAAGAGGTGGGCTGACTCCTATGCAACCATGCTGAAATCTTTCAATCTCTTGAAGCAGCTTGGTTCTGTGGGGAAGTAAGTACTTTCATGTGCCATTTTGGACTTTTTGTTTGTTTTTGGGGTATACAGTTGTGAAAATACAATAGCCTATTTATTTTCAGTTCTAGTACAATAGTTATTTTCAAAGAACTTGGAACTAACTACATAGAATGGATAATAAATGGTGAGATACTGTACTTCTAACCAATGCTATCAAGTTTTGTGACAATCTAAACCAGTCTGATTCTAGGTTCTAATCTTAGTTATTTTCATCATGAGCATCTGTGGGTGAAAGGAGAACCTTTAGACAAGCTTTTGGTGAGTGGGGAGCCTGTTTGGTAGAGTCCACAGGAGGTTGGTGGCACCTTAATTGGCGAGGAAGAGCTCGTGGTAATAGCTGTAGCAGAATCAGAATGGTGTCAAGTACATCAAACACATGGATGCCATTCCATTTCCTCCGTTCCGGCCATTATTATGAGCTGTCCTCCCCTCAGCAGCCTCATGTGGTAGAGTCATCTGACTTCTGCAAAGGACAGACTATCTTTGGTGTCTGAGGACAACCACAGAGTTCATGATCATCATGCCACCGTTGGTATGAAAGTCGGAGGAAGAGTGAAGCAGACAGGGTTGCATGGTGTAGTGCGAATAGTGGATGACTGTAAATGTTTCATCATGATGAGTGAGAGAACAATCATAACAATGAATAGTTCTTTGAATGGTGTCACAGAGAGATGACGTGCATCATGTCTTACTTTGTGTGTGGCCTGTGACACAATGACACAGCAGAGACATATATTTAAGAGAGTTAGGCCAACTTTTAGAATTTAGAATATTCTTTTAATTCTAGACATTCAATTACAAAGCATTGTGTAAATATTTCCCATGTAATGTTAATGGGGAGCTAACATGGCTGCCATAGAATGTTGAAGTGTCATGTACAATAAATACATTAGCCAGAAAACCACTGGCCACACGTCAGAGCCTGGTCCTCTAGGTTTCTTCCTAGGTTCCTGACTTTCTAAGGAGTTTTTCCTAGCCAACGTGCCTCTACATCTGCACTGCTTGCTCTCAGGAGTTTTAGGCTTGGTTTCTGTATATGCACTTTGTGACAACTGCTGCTGTAAAAAGGGCTCTATAAATACATTTGATTGATAATGCAGTAACTACATGGGCCCAACTCTCTAAATACATGACTCTGGGGGGTTAAATTGTAAACTTGAGTGCACATCCCTGCCCACAAGATTCATATCTACCTCAATTACATCGTATCCCTGCACATCGACTCGGTACTGGTACCCTGTGTATATAGCCACGTTATCGTTAATCATTGTGTGTTCCTCGTGTTATTATTTTTCTCTCTGCATTGTTGGGAAGGGCCTGTAAGTAAGCATTTCACTGTTAGTCTACACCTGTTGTTTATGAAACTTGTGACAAATACAATTTTATTTGAGATTCCCCTGTACCTTAAAGAGTTAACTGTGCCCCTGAATGTCCTTTGATCCAGTAATGTCCCATGTACGAAAGCCAATCTGTACATGTGTATGTACGTGTATTATGCTTCCGATCAGCACATATATGTAATTGGACACCCACGTCAGGTTGTTGATACCCACGCTACCCTGGCTGATAGTTGAGCGTGTCTGCAGCAGGTTGCAACAGACCAAGTTTGCAGGCCTCTCTGCCACTGACGTGTTTCAGGCTATTAATAATCCCTGCTAACTAACAGGACGGCTGCACCAGAACAGAGCTCTAACCACAGTAGAAGAGCCCCTACCTACACTATTCTCACTTTGTTCAGAATAACTAAATGTCACCTTAACTATATAAAAACACACAGATAGAAAGACATCTATGGGCTTTTGTTTAGTTGAAGAAGAAAAAAACGGTTCGAAAATGCTTGGGCTTCATGGCTACACTGCAGCTGTTTCACTGCTATAACACGGCTCTCTATCAGATGCTGCTGAAACTTCATTGCCATTCTTTCATTCTCTCTCTCTCTCTCTCTCTCTCTCTCTCTTTCTCTCTCTGTTTCTCTCACTCTTTCTCTCTCTCTCTGCCTGTCACTCACTCACTCTCATCCCCACTTGTAAGTCCCCTAAACAGTTAGTACTGGGGGAGCAGGGAGAACCTTGGCGTGAGCATTAACACTCATCAGCCCCCCCCTTCTCTGGCCTGGTTTCAGCCCACAGCAGTAGCCTCCACTCTCTAACTTTAAAGGATACAGTGAGGGGAAAAAAGTATTTGATCCCCTGCTGATGTTGTACGTTTGCCCACTGACAAAGAAATGATCAGTCTATAATTTTAATGGTAGGTTTATTTGAACAGTGAGAGACAGAATAACAACAAAAGAATCCAGAAAAACGCATGTGAAAAATGTTATAAATTGATATGCATTTTAATGAGGGAAATAAGTATTTGACCCC